>VZTN01021376.1:316-50420 GCA_013400515.1 Erpornis zantholeuca | reverse complement strand
TAGTCCAATGTAAGTGTGATCTGCATCACCAGTTTTCTCAGCTTGCCTTACGAGATTGATTGGTCTTATATCTGTCTGTTCTCTGTCACGAAAAATCATGAGGGTTAGTTTTATGATGGCAGTGTTTTTCCCATTAGGGAAGCGCTTAAAAAATATCATCTGGGATGTCTGTCTCTTCAGACACTTCTACCAGATCTCCTGCCATTGGAACATCTAAATCCAAATACAACAAGCTTTTATTAAAGCCTTATCAGTGTCACTGCTATTTCTTTCTGGCCGCAGGATCCTTAATTTTCTCACTTTAGATATGGATGGTTTGGTCATTTCCATACTTATTTCAATTCACACCATGTCAAGCTGTTAGGGTATAGTGGCTGGTTCCAGTGGCAACATCTGCCTATTGACTAGTGCAATGAAGTTATTTTGTCTTTTTGTCTGGTCCAGTGTCCACTCCTGTAGCTTTTTTTAATTTCCTCTGCCTAGTCAGAAGAAGTTCAGGTCTGTTTCTCATAGCTTCCCCTCATATAAGTTGACTTTTTAAGTGCTGGGGGAAGGTTTTGCCGAAGTGAAGGAAAAAAAAAATCATTCTGATGAGTGTGAGTTAAGAAATGCATGCTGCCATGCATTAAAAATAGTCAGAGAAACCTTATGGTTCATTTTGCCCATTCATATTGTACTGATTCAGTGTGTTGGTTCATTTGGTGGAAAATATGTATTTTGAAGACAAATCACTGGCATGTTTAAATGTGATATGTTACAGTTAACTCCTGCATTGACAGTATCTTGCTGCTTAATAGCCCCACCTGAGACTGGTGCCAGGTAGAAGGGTCAGAAAACTGCAATAGTAAGGAACAATCTCTGCTCTGAAAAGCTTACATTTAAACAGCCAGGACAGTCAGTAGAAAATTTTGAAAGAAATCTAAGTTCAGGAAGCTGAAGTGCTTTGCTGTTAAGAAAGTCTTGCAGCAAGTACAGACAGAATATGTCAGTCCTTTCTGACATTTTTCCCAAACCTATTGAAAGATACCCATGCTGAACTGGTAGGAGATGCTTCCTCTTTTCACTGCTCCTCCATTTGCAACCAGCAAGGCACAAATCTTTCCTTGGTGACCCCAAACCCATTCTTGCCCAAGAGACATCTGCCAAATACAATTTTTAAAATTTTTTTTTGGTGGGCTTCTGAATTAATTTATTTTTAAAATGGATACATTTTGGATACTTTTTATTCTAATCCACTGCTTTCATATCTTTATCTATTAAATGGCTGAACTTCAACCAACATCTCAGTTTTCTGAGAGTTTTTCTCCTTTCAATGACTTTTTTTCTCACATATTGTGATACCTGGGGTCAAAACTCCTTTTGGATTTTATTTTAATTGAAGAGTCCATTAACTCTTAATGAAAAGATTGAGCAAAATCTGTTTCTACCCTTAGTATTTGTTTGCTGATCTTCCCTTTCCACTCAAAATACATACAGTAGTACACATTTATTTTCTTCCTTTAGAGTGGGTTTTGTAAGTGATCTTGGGCAAGACATTTTACCACTCTGTGTGTCTTCCCCCCTCCCAAATGTGTGTTTATGGCATTTCTTACCTTGTGGAACCTGCTATTTCACATAACTAGTGGTTAGATACTATGGTAACAGGTGCTATATAAAGTAAGTAGGATATTTAAATTTAATATGGAAATGTTTGTGCAAAGGCAAAGCTGTAGGACTGTAAGAAACATGTCAGGACTGTAGGTGATTCCTGGGGTGCTCTCTTGCTCCCTTACCTAACAATTTTTTTTCCTTGACAAACTTCTTATGTTGATTACTTGAAATATTCTCAGAGACTTAATATTCTTTCCCCATTACTCCAAGTCTAGAGTACAATTTAGTATTTGTTCAGAAATACTTCCCTCTGGCTTTCATGCTGTTTAGCCCTTCTTTGTGCTCTATTTTTCCTTTATCCTTCCAGGTTCTTCAAATGCTATCTGTAAAATGATAACCTAACAGTAGAAGAATCCTAAAAACGAAATATGCCCATTCATTTCAATACCTACTTAACTATGGACAGTCCCCAGTCCCACCCTCTGAGAACCTCTGTGATAGAATATTAGGTTAAGGATGGTTTTCTCAGGTTTAGGTTTATGCTATTAACAACATGCATCTAAAATAGTTAATTAATGTTTCCTTAAGAGCTTTTGTCCATCTCAGACCCAAGAGGAGTGATTTCTTCATAGCATATATGAAGAATGCTATTTTTTTGTACCTGATCCAGTTGGTTAATTTCTCCTTCAGAGTAGAAGTGCTGCAGATACTGTGGAGTCAATAATATATTAGACTTCAGAATGTTTGAAACCAAGAAATAAAAATATTATAACGTTTATAACATTTTAGGTGAATTTTACTTAAGTGTTTAAGACATTTGCTGTAGGTGTATCTTGATCCTGTATGATCTGCAGTCACTCTTTATAACTCAACTATTTGTTCTTGAACAAATGGATGAAGTTTGCATGGATTATCCTGGTACTTTTGGATTCAGAGCATACATACTTGCATAAAAGCTTTTGAATTAGGTACAAAAACTGTGCTTTAAAACTTTTGCAAACATGGTTTCACTGGCAAAGTATAGATGAGGGTAAGAAGCAATATTAATGAGAAGAGTGTATTTTCCTTTTGAAGGAAATTTGTTTTTTGCAGTGGTTGACAGCTAGCCATTGGTTCCAATTCTGTGGAAATTTCTGGGTAAGGAATGTCTCAATTACCAAGATAATTTGATAAAATGCCTGCTGTGTGACTACAGAAGAAAAATTGTTGCCTCTTCTTTCAGAAAGAGAGAGTTGAGTTAAATGCAATCTACAGAATTTCAATCCATAGCATCTACTTTTGTATCAATTTATTTTGGGGAAATTGTAATTTAAGACAACATTTATTGTATCTCCCTCCTCCTGCCAATTATGCTATGCTAACGTATTAATTGATATTTGATATGCTAGTGAGTGAATCATACATGAAGTTATTACATCAGTCATTATGTCAAGCAAGGAATTAGTACCAAAACATTCCTAGTAATTTATCAGTTAAATAATGAAAAGTTTCTAAGCTAACAACATACAGAATTTTTTCAAATAAATTTCATTGTTTCAGTAAAGCTACCCTGATCTGGTACCTCAAAGTATCAAAATATATTTACATACATCTTATAGTAATATTTTATATTTATAAAACAATACAGAATTCTCTGGATTCCTTGTTTATTGAGAACAGTGGTTTCTCAAGGCAAGTGTTATGCTTCATGCTTTTGTAAGGCACAGAATTTTGGCTCTGAAAAGCTGATTAATAATGTATAGTTTTATGAGCAATTTAAACAAATGTTAATTCTGTCAAATATCATAGGAACAGTTGTCATACCTGGGGGAAGGATCATGCTTGCTGGATTTCTTCTTTTGCCCTCACAAAATTTAGATGCAGGACTGGACTGTCCTTATCTTGTAAAGCATAGCAGAGTTCTTTATAGATGTCAAATGGTAATACAGTTGGTTTGATGGGAAAAAACAATGATAGACTTGTAGAATTTTACTTCATTTCGTACTTCAGTGATTGCCGTTATTGAAAGCCCTTGGGCAAATACATACACTTGAAGAAGTACCATGTGAACTATTCCACTGTTTGGCAGATTTCAGTCCATTTCATCTTCTGTGTTACATTCATAGCTCCTCTTTTAAATGAGTAGCTACTTCTGGAACATGTGCAACCATAAATTTATTAAATAATAGCATAGCTCTTATATTCTGAAATCAATTTTAGTTCACAAATAATAACTTTTTTTCATGTGGCCTACATAAGCATGAAATATGAAAACTACAAAAAAAGCATTTCTAATGCAGGTTGTTCTAGTGATCAGCCATAAAAGGGAGAATTAATGAATGCCTTGTTATGGGTGGCAAAGATATAAGCATTACACTGTATTTCATTATTATTCATTTTAATTTGTATTAAGCCTTTTTCTTTATTTTATAAATTCTTTATTTTGAGGAGAAGTAAGAATCCTCAGATATCTTAAAAAAATAGAATAAAGCCTCGATTAGTGTTGCATTGGATGGGCTGTTGTAGAATGAAATTACCCAGCCTGTGTGCTACTGAGCCTCAACCCTGTAATCCATGAAAGCCCAAATTCAGAACTTCATGGCATTGGGACAAACTTGGCTGTCCAGTGAGACATTGAAATCTTAATATGGATTAATACTACAAAATTCTATAGGATTTCTTTTACTGAACCAGCTTCTTGATTGAAGTACACTACTCAAAATTATAGAGGAAATCAGATCTTAATTAATGACGAAATTTCATCATTGATGAAATGAGTATTCAGTAGTTAAATATATGTATATCAATAAAATAATACATTGTATTATGTAAATTTTTTGGTAATCTGACTTTCTAGATTATGAAAATGTCTTCAATAAGGTTTTTTTTCCCCAGAATTTAGTAATAGACAAGTTTATATCTTCCTGGTCTCTGAGTTGTGGTTTCTGTTATCATTTTAGAATATTTTTTTCTTCTGGTTAATGTTTACCTTAATTGTGCAGGAATACAAGATTGTCTATGAAGCCAACATCATTATAGGTGACTAGAATTACTTAAAGTGTGTCTGCTCATTGTTTTGTTTCTTGGCTCTGAGGTGGCTCCTCTCAGCAGTTTCTGGTAGTTTCATATTGCATTAACATCTGATTTGGATCCTGCAGAGTGTGATTGAGCTGTGTGATTACTTCAGTGCACTGCTAGAACTGGAGAGAGGGCAAGCAGCATTCTAAGAACCTGTGTTTTGAACTGGTGCTAGGAGACATAGTGACACTGGAGTGCTGACCTTCAGTTGAATTGTTAGAAAATCATACAGTTAAATTGAAATTTAAGTACAGACAATCAAGTGAGGTTAAAAGTTCTAAAAAGAACTGAAATTGTATAGTCTCGGTTCTGTTGCCACAGATTGGACTACCATATATCTGAATTAGGGAAAAAATAAAAGGAGGAAGAATTCAAGAACTGGAAACCTAGACAACAGTAAGGAGGAAGCCTGATACAGAGGGGAGTTTGGCATCTAGAGTGAGTTTTGTAGCCTTGCAGCTAGCCTTGTCCTCAACCTCAGAGGACCTTTCTGAAGATACACAGGCAGAAGCTGTGATTTGCAATGTAGGTTGTAGTTGTAGAAGGATGATTGGCTGAAATTGGATGGTTCAGGAAATAGTGATCAATGGGCCCTTTTGCAGATGGATTGTTTCTCCCTGCTAGTTTAGATGCATTCCCCTGGTGTCTTATGCTTGCTAATAGCAAAATAATGGCTTGAATTGTGAGCTGATCTAAATTACATGGAAGGGAAGCCCCAGAAGAGAATTTGGCTTAGCACCTTCCAGAATTGACAAGGGAACAGTATGGAATAAATAGCTTATGTAACAATAAGTCTTGTAATTATACACTTGTTTCAGCAGATGGTTGTGCTATTTTGGGACTGAATAACAACTGAACATTAACTCTAGTAACTTGTTTTTTCAGTGATGGCAATCTGGACAAATGTGCTGCAACTCTAAGAAGCTAATGCAGCTGGTGGAGGCAGAGCTCTGCGGGCTGGCAGCCTGCTGTGCTCCCAGCCTACACCTTTATGTATGACTCACTTTTTGTTCCAGCTCATGCTCAAAGCCCAAGGCAAAGCATTGATCTGATCATGTAGTAGGAGTGGACAGAGTAGCTTCTTTCTGTTTTATCTGTACATCTAAAATACCAGACCAATGATCAAATATAAGAAAATCCGCCCATGTGTAAGTCTTGGGTGGAAAACCTACACACACTTAGGAATATTTTGTTGTATGATAAACCAGGCAGGAATGACTTTATTCAGTTCCACTCACACTGTCACCCTATAGATCTCTTAGTACTTCTCTGTAAGACATCAAGTTTTTGCAGCCTTTTCAGAGCTCAATATGGGGAAATCATTGCAGATAGCTAACTACCCACAATTTACCTTTCTTCAATTTTATACTGTAATTTCTTTCATTGTGTAGACCCTATAAGGTATGAGTATTTTCTCTGGTGGGTTTTTTAATGTACTGTGGTTATATATATATTATCTCTTCGTATAAGTTAAGATATTTAGAATTGTACTGCTTTTTCTAGGTAGCACAGTTAAATAAAAACCTGGTTTAAATTTATGCTTAACTTTAAGTTTAGGTTTTCAAATATGGGATTTAAATAGATTAAGAAAGCACTCCTAAAAGATTATGATTGTTATTTTGATGTCCAAATTTTAATTCTGAGATATATTTCAGATTTGTTAAAATACCTTTGGGTCTCTTTTTACTATTTCAAAGTTCTTTCATGATTTGCAGCTCTTAGAAATGAGAATCCATTTATCATTATCAAATGTTTTGCAAGTGTTACACAGACAAATACTTGAAATGTAGTACTGTCTTCTGTGCAGTTACTTTCATTCCTTCTTGATGGCTTTTTTTTTTTATTCATACACAAATTCCTTATCTTCTGTTTCTTGGTTTGTTTGCATTGAAAAGTAGAGTTAATCTACTGAAACACAAAAAGACTACATAAAAAGAAAACACATTTCATCTTTCTGTTTATTGAATACTACATGAGAAGAGCTTTCAATATTTAATGTGTTAAATTACTTTGATGGTATCTGCTTCTAGAATATCCTTGCAGGTATATTTTGCTAGTGTGTTTAACTGGCTCTGTAATGAGAGCAGTTTGAAGCTTCTTCCATACTTGGAGCCATTTTTATTTGTGCAGGGAAGTCAAAACTGTTCTAACATGTGGTTCATGATTACTTTCCATGTACTGTCAGAAAAGCTTTTTTAAAAAAATAAAACTTCTCAGAATTCCTCAATAGGCTGTATCCTGTTCTTGTTATTCTGTTGGGAGAATGATACTGTAGCTTGAGATGTAGAAGAGGTGTGGAGGTGATTTTAGTCATAAGAGCTACTAAAGTTGGTTTTTCAGATTTTAGCAAAACTTTTGATATGGTCTAGCACATATCCTTCTGGAAAAAATGTCCAGCATGCAGCTATACAAGCCTGTAACACATTGGGTGGGCAATTGGCTGATGGGTTGGGCTCAGCGTTATAGTAAATGGGAGTACATAGGGCTGGTGGCCAGTCACCAGTGGGGCTCCCCAGGCTCAATTGTTTTTTATAAATTATCTGGACACAAGCATTGAATGTGCATTGAGCTTGCCAATAACATTAAAGTAGAAGGAGCTGTGGACTCCCTTGAGGCCAGTGGCCTTACACAGATCTGGATAGACTAAGAGCTGGACGATAAGCAACTCTATAAACTCTGTTTAACAACAGCAAGTGAGGGATTCTCCACCTGGGACAGGACCTTGTTGTGCATACAGGGTGGGGACTGAGAGACTGGAGAGCCACCCCATGGAAAGAGATCTGGGAGTTTGGGTTGATGGCAAGTTGAGTGTGAGTCAGCAGTGTGCCCTGGCAGCCATGGGGCCAGGCATGTCCTGGGGTGCATCAGGCACAGCATCTCTGGCTGGTGGAGGGAGGTGATCTGCTCTATTCTGTGCTTTTCTGTGCTTGCATGGCCTCGCCTCGAGTGCTGTGTGCAGTTTTGGGTGCCTCAGTGTTAGAAGGGCATCTATCAAGAGTGTGTCCAGAGGAAGGTGACAAAGATTGTCGAAAGTCCTAAGGGCCAGGTATATGAAGAGCAGCTGAAGTCACTTGGTCTCTTCAGCTCGGAGAAGAAAAGGCTGAGGGGTGACTTAATCCCAGTCTATAGCTTCCTCCAGGGGGACAGCAGAGGGATAGCTGCTGATCTCCTCTCTCTGGTTATCAGTGATAGGTCTCAAGGAAATGCAGTGAAACTTTGTCACTTCAGGGTAAGTTCAGACAGGATGTGAGATTTTGCTCCTTCAGTCAGAGGGTGCTCAATCACTGGAACATGTTCCACAGGGAAGTGGTCATGCTCTTTTTCATAGGCATTAGTTTTAAGTATTCCCATGAAGAGGAATGATCCTTATAGGCCCCTTCCAACTTGAAATATTCTATGATTCTGTGATATCCTAGTAATTCCACATTTACTATATTACCATATTAAATATACTAAAGATTTTTCCAAGTAGTCTATTCTGACAATTTCTACTTACAAAACACAGTTGTCAAAATCAAGCCATATTCTTTGTCTTCAATATGTGATTTTTTTTTGGCATGAGAAGAATATTCTCACAGTCCTTCCAGAGAAATAAAGCATTTTTCTTTTCTGTAATAAGCTATTGGGTGATTTTCCATTACTCAGGGTGATTTGGGACTTTAGATGCTTTTGTACTCACTTTTCTTTCCCCAAACCTTTTAGCTCTTTAGTGGGCTTTAGAGAGGCTTCTATTCTACTGAATCCTAGGATCAGCTTACTCTTTTCTTCATCACAAAGTATGTAATTGTGCCTGTAATTGGAAATATAGTTGGGTGCATAAGCAAGCTCTGCCTACAGGTATTGATTAATATGAAGTCTAATCTTTGAACTAATGTTGCTTAAGAAATTAAGCATAACTATCTGTAATGGGGATTTCTAATATTCTCAAACTTATACCTCCATAGGAATTGAGCTGCAGAATGAGCATGCTTGTCTTTATTTTTCAGCTTGAATGTTTGATATTGACATTCATTACAATAAATATTATTTTTTTTCACTTTGTCACAAAGCTTCAAGGGGGGAGGCACCATTACATGTCACCTGTTTATCAGTCAGACAAACCTGTGTTCTTAGAAGTCAATTTAATGGAGATGCCCTGAGTTTTACCTGTACTTTGAAAACTCTGACTTTTATATTGCCTGGAATAGGTGTTTTTCCATGTCCATATATTGTATGTATGTATGTATCATGAAGCTTGATTAAATAATTATTTTAACTTAAAAAGTGGGTGAGAAATGGAAAATTAGGTATTTGATATTATTTTTATAAAGGAAATTAACTATTTGGTAATGATGCTAGACAGCTCCATTAAAAGTGGTTTACATGCCTTAAGGATGCCAAAGGCAATGGGACTGGTCCTGCCAGAAACTTTCCCTAAAGACCTTAACTTTTACTGCTTGCAGTAAAAGTTGGGAAAAGCTTGCAGTACCTAGCTGGAAACTCTTAACTGTGTGAGTTAGGTGCAATACAATTAGATATAGGTCTATTTTTCTGGTATGTATATCACAACAAAGACTAAAAGTACTTGATAATGCAAGTATCCCAATTTCCAAGGATCCAGAACTTTCAAAAAACAAACTTTAGGTTTTTCTTGGTTTGATTCACAGTATCAATGTAAGTTCCAATTTTTCTTTGTAGATGTTGAAGAGCATCCCCAGCACTTCAAACTTGGTTTCTTCATATAAGAATAAGTTATTTGAATGTTAATTTCTAAATTCACTTATAAGTACTCAGATTATGTTACATTTACCAGAGAAAATACAGAAAATACCATCTGTTTCCATGTTTACAGTACAGCTAATATCTAAAAGAGAATAGAAACAGGAAATAGAGATCTGACTATAAGAGACCCGTAACTACAGAATAGTAATTGTCCTTCTTAACGGGTCTAGGTCTGAAATTATTATTCAGAAAAAAGCTCGCTTAATTTGATTTAATTAGTTTCTTGGTCTGAAAAAACTGGTAAGGTCTGGGATTCTCATACATGCAACAAAGAAAATCCCCACAAATGGGTATGACTAAAATATCTGTTCATCAAAAAATTTCAAAACATATTTTAGGACAGGAAACTATTAAAAATTTGTATAGCAGTCCTTATCATAAATTATTAACATGATATTAAATGAGATTAAGGATATAATTGAGTTTACTTATTCTTCTGGCTCATATTTTTTGTAAATTTTTTTTGTGTGTGTGTGACTCTGGAGGGGAGCCTTCATTTCTTTCTATTTCTCCTGGGTTTAGCTTAAACAGCTTAAGGAATGGTTGTAAAATCATCTGTGTGAATACCAGCGTCACAGAAATCTTGATTTCCATGTGATTTCCCTTCCCCCATAGATTAATTGAGCCAAACTAGGTTGGCAAGTGGATTTTGCAAAGTCTAGAGATAGACACAAGCAACCTTTTGTGGTCAGAAGGTTTTTTTTTTTCTTTCTGTACTGAATGTATAGCACCTCTTGTATAATACATTTTAGTCTGACTGTCATGATACCACCAAGCTTTTGATAAGCAGAAGTGTATGATATGTATAAATGTACAGCTGCATGTGAGGAGGACTAGTCTGTAGTTCACTGATGTTGAGGTGGCAGAGATTCAGCCATTTGGGTTTTTTTTCCAGTAAGTAGGAATGAGTTGGTCTCATGTTCTGATTCTAACCAGGAAACGTACCACTGAGGCAACTGCAATACTATTTAGCTTCACTTCCTTTGATGGAAAGGAATTATAGAGGAAATTTGTTTCACATGACTGACAACTTAAATATTCAGCTCTGAAGCTGAAGTAAGCACATGGATTCTCCAAATATGAAAAACATGGAGAAAAACTTTCTGTGGAAGATGCAAATGAAGTTGACAGGACTCCCTTCACTAGGCAATCTTTGCTGCTTGGTTTGAAAGCCATGTCCCCCAAAAGTCCCCAGGCTCCCTCTGAGACAGCAAAAACTCCCAATATAGTAAGCCATGTCAATTTAAATACAGCATCAGGATATTTTGCATCCTTTCACAGCATCCAGACACAGCAGCTGACATCATGTATTTCCATTATATAGGTCTGATGTTCGTTGCATGATGTGCAAAGAGACACTTGGCATTCAAAACTCATGAATAAGTCTAGGCTCCTTGTTTTGTTCTGCATGTGCTTAGTATGGACATTTTATTTCAAATTGGGATGAAGAGGAAATCTTTGCAGATATTTACTTTGACTTAGTGTTGCATTGACAAAGATCTTCAGGGATGTATTTAATTATGTACATATGTACATGTACATGTCAGGGAGCTAGATGCAGACATCATACTATTTTGCATTCATTTTTTTCCTTGTTTAGCTAATGTAATTTTAGAGAAAAACATGAAATGCACAGCAAAGAAGACTGAAGGCTTTATATCACAATACAGGGTCATGAGGACTCTGCTGCTCAGTAACTCCTTCCAAGCATTTCTGGCTATTTTTCGTGATTTGTGAGGATTCTTGAGAAAAGTTGAGCACAAATACTTATTGCGAGATTAGCTGTAGATGGGCACTATGCTCCAACAGAAAAGCTTCCTTTGACATCTTTCATTTGCTTCATTCTTAAAAACCAATAGAAAATTTTGCAGGTGAAATATTAGGTGGCAATTTTCCAAATATTGGGTTTTTTTTGCAGAAGTGTCGAATTGATGGTAGAGGCAAAACACCTGTAACAGAATCCAGTGACTAAAACTATGAAATTAAACTTGTTCTTTATGTCACCTAACTTCCACAACTGGTCATTTGAAAGAGTCATTAAAAATGACCAGTCTCTTTAAACACTGGATCAACTTTTTGCATTGATTAGGAATTTCAAGAGCTTTAATATTTATTTTTTATTGTTTACTCTTTGTTCCTGTCTCACAACTACTCTGTCTTCCCTTGTGTTTTGGATTTTATTACACTTAAGGATTGAACCTGTTTTGTTCTTGGAGTCTTTTAATTACATCCAAGTTATTGATGCTAGAAAAAGCATATTAATATAACAGGAAACTTAAAATGTCCAATGAACTGTATACCACAAGGGCAGATGAGTGCTACAAGCTATAAAATGAATTATACTGTCTGCTAGGAAGATGTAAGAACTTGGTGAAAATAAACCTTGTAATTGGATATGTTTTGTGGACTAATAAAAAATTAGAAAATTAAGGAGATATTTAAGAAGTTGGGCATCCACTTAATGCGAGTAATTTGAATTTGATGGATAGCTCTTAAAGCCCCCACTAAGCCATTATTTGCATGTTATAGTTCGTGGTGCCATGGAATAATGAGATGATTGAGCCAGAATTATAAAGTAAATTCCCCTTCATGCTTTAAAATAACGAATGTGGAGGAACATTTATCTTTGTGATCCTTCCATTCTCCCTCCTTCCTTTCCATCATGTGAGAAACTGGCAATAGATTTCTGGAATTTTTTGTCTCCCAGGTATAGAATAAAGACATGTCCAATGTAATAGTACTTATTGTACTTATACTCTATGTTCCAAAGAATAACACATTTCCTCAGCTGAAGGCAGGAATGTGGGTTTAGTGAAAGAGATTTAATGTAATTTGCTTCCTTCATACACTGGCCATGCAATTTAAAAATCAAAGACTGCTTTCATCTATGAATAATGATTAGTGAAGAAGGTTAGGCTTATACTAAATTTTTAGTTACCACATATGGGTAAAGCAGGTGGTTGCTAGAGGCAGTGAAGTGTTTATTGGACTTTTTGTTGTGTGAATGATTTTTAGGCTATGCTAGACAGACAAATTTTAGCTTGCCCTGAGCTTTAAAAATCCTTAAGCTGGCAACAGTGGCATTACCACTGTTGGCAAGGCCAGCCTCCTCCTAAGTATTAGAAGAACCAAAAAAACTTTCAAGTCTTATTAATTAGGATGTCATTGCTTCTAAAATGTATTTATTTCTGTTTCAAACTTACTTAATTTGTTTAGATACTGAAATTGTTACTTATCCAAGTACATATGTGATTAGTATTTGCAGCTCTAACTCAGTTTCTCTTTGGATTCTGCTAATGCTGTTTTCTTGAAGAGATCAATGAAGCACTTTTTGTAGAACTCTAGTACTCTGGAATTCAGTCTTGTTCCTTGTTTTTACTATGAAATTTTGCTGTGATGCACAATATAAGGTGGGAACAATATAATTATTAAAGTAATTTTCCTTGGCCTTTGAAAACGTATACCAGCACACTGAATAGGGATCTGCTATGAAATTTTTGGCACATCTATTTGGGGAGAATAGATTGTTTTTAAATCTTTTTAAATTTATTGGTGGCAAAATTTTTTTGTGAGCCAGTACATGAAACTCACTTTAGTTTTTTTAGAAGTATTTCTGTTAGTTGTTAAATGCTTCTGAAAAACCTAGTCCTTTTCCTACTTAAGTCCAATTTCATATGTATGTATGCTTGTATGCTTTATGTGTGTATAAATGCTTGATTATCAGATTACAATTAGACTTTATAACTTTTACAGTTTTATAAATCTGTGCATTGACTAGTATTCTCTAAATGAAGGGATGTTTCAAGACTTTTTATAGCCTTAAAATTCAGGACAGCTTTTTAAAAGTTTTATTTTGAAACACTCCCTGATTTGCATTCAGGAAGTTAGCTGTTATGATTCAGAAAATGACTATTTCTTTTGGATTAATTTTTCTTTATAAAATGATGTGAAGACAGAAAGTATTCCCCCTTTCCAGTGTTCTCCCACCTCACCTCATCATGTTGTTGTTCAAATCAGATGTTTCAGGAGAACAGGGGACATAATTTTTGGTACTAAACCCACAAATTGCTAACCTAACCTGTTAAAGTGGAATGTAACACTAGCACTGAGGAAGATACAGCATGTGTCGTTCAAGGTACTACATTTCCATTACTATAAATAGGAGGATTTTAAATAGGAACTACTGGCAACTTGTTAGGGTAAGAAGGCTAGCACTGGATTCTTTCTTTTTAATTACTTGAGCTGAATTCACTAACTGCACTTTCAATGTAGTAATTAGTAATGGAAAGGTTTGCTTTAAAAGTAATTTTCCTGCATTGGTCCCTATAGCAGCATTGTCCCAATACATGGAGTCTGGAAGACAAAATTGACTTGGAACTTGTTAAATATAAAATGGAATTTTGCCAAAATTATTTACTTGTTTGCTTAAGTTTAGNTGCCAAAATTATTTGCTTGTTTGCTTAAGTTTAGACAGGTCACTAGTCTGTGATCAGAATTCTTAGTAATTATACATGTGTTTTCTAAAGATGCTGATTCTTCAGTATAGTGGCTTCCCAAAATAAAACTCGTTATTGCTGTATGTACAAGATAAGCCTCAGGCCAGTGTCATATGTGCAGGCATATATGGTAATCTCTTCACTGTTTTGTGACTAAATTGTTTGCTGACTGATTTACTTTGCAGTGATGCCCCACAATTATTCATAAAACATTTAAATATTTTTTCTGTTTGTTTTAAAGTAGCTTCCCTACTTTGTTAACATATTGAATGCCCAGTGTAATTACCATACAGTCACTCAAAAGAAGTATACAACAAGTCATTGCTGTTTTCTCTACTTCATGGAGAAGTCAAGAACTGCTTTTGTGTTGAGTCACATACTTAATTCTATGAAATGTTGGAAGTATTGTAATAAGCAATAGATATCTTCACTACTTATCACCCCTAATGGAATAGAAACAAAATCTAAACCCCTCAGTATTATAGGATACTTTCAAAAGAATCAGGGAGCTCTCCCCTGCCCCCTGACTCTTTTTTTGGCTGGTAATATTTCCCACTCAGCACTAGCTTAGATAAGTGGATATGATGAACTTCCTAACACATTTCATGGTGTATAGTGAACCAGACAGATGCACTGAGGGCAGAAATGGTAAGTTAGTTGAACAGCATCTGCAGGAGGCCAGATTTATTAGCTTTTTAAAGCCTGAAGCTGTTCTGTGCATTGCTTTGCCACAAAGCAGTGTTTCTCTGTCCGTGCACTCTCATGTTTCACTCTAACCCATATAGCAGGATTTATTTCTGGATCATGTAAAAAGCCTTGAAAGGCACAATGCTGAGCTTACGGGGTTTGAACCGAAGACAGATCTGTCGTTTGTCTCACACGCAGTTTTAATTGCTTGTGATTTATTCTAACTTCCAGGATCACTGAGTTACTTTTTTGTGGAATAGCTGTTAGAAACTTTTCAGATGTTATCTGTCATTCAAAGGCATTATATAATTTCTATTCTCAGATAAAACACCTTTTAAAGGTACGTTTTTCCCTGAGGGTCAGTGAGAGTGCAGTTTGCATTCAATGTTCCCGAATTCTCTGAAATACTTTGTTGCTATTGCTTTGTTCTTGAGCACCCAGATAAATGGGGTGTGATAGGCAAAAAGAAAACCTCTACTTAAAGATAAGAACAAAAGAAAAAAAGAAGGAAATCCTTTACAGGAAAGTAAATAAAATTCAATAAAATTCACCGTTTTCTATGCCATAATTTTCATATGAATATAACTGTGCATTATGAAATTTGACAGTTATAAACCAAGATTTAAGAGCGATTTGAAATGGGTAAGGGATGTTGCAAACTGACTTGTTCTTTACTTGAAATTCTTAAAGGAGTTCAGAACTGGTAATTTCCAAATACTAAATTGCTCATAAAGAGCCAAGAATGATCTCATTGGTGCTAGCTGACTGAACCAAGATGTGGCATTAAGTGGAGTGTACTGAAAAGTGAATATCTGTACTCTTGAATATTGTTGTTGGCTATCAGGTCTTGTTAATGTAACTCTATAAAAAATCAGTCCATTTTCCGTGAATGCTTGAATGGCATCATAGTGATATTGAAATGACTGACAGAGAAAAAACAAGGAACAAGAGAACAATTTCATGACCTCTGCCAATTTAGGACCTAATCCAAAGCCATATGACATCAGTGGAAAGATTTCTATTGAGCTCATTGGGCTCTTAATTCAGATCTTTAAATCTTAAATGTAAACAGTGTGTTAGCCAATTCAGGTGTTGCAGGGTGCAAGAAAAAGCTTATGGGAAGTGTACTTTATGCTGTGATTTCCGGCTTCCTAAAGTTTTTGCTGTCTTTTGAACACATTTTCTGACTGTACCTCAGAACTTCCAAGGCAGATGAGGAAGATATAAATAAGGTGGTAATAGAGTGCATCAGTGAAAGAATTTTGAGTGCAAGTAAGAATTTCATGTAACTAAGGTTGTTTTGAAAAGAAAGCATAAGAGCTATAAAAAAGCCAAATATGATTCTGGCAACTGCGTCACTTTCAGTAGTGCAAATTCTGGTTGTATAGCAAAGAAATGTGGACTGAGACAGATTGTATTTCATTGGGAATTTTACCTTGCTCTTCCCTTTTGAAGATTAATAGACATATATAGGGGTTGGTTGTAAAAATGATTGAAAATTGCGTCTAGACCACTAAGAAAAAATCAAAATACTTCAAGGAATGTATTTTAAAGGGTATGTTAAAACAGTATGCTTATCATTAAAGGACCTCTATTAAAACATATTTTGGATGAAGGTGGTACTCTTAGTTCTGTGTGATTCTATATTCTTGGTGTATACATGAAGTTACTCTATAATGGAGAACAGTTATATGACTGAAGTAGCTGCAACCCAACAGTGATGCATTTTTAATAAATCCAGGTACGTGTACCTGTTTACTGGAGCTTGCATATAATGGATGTTCAGTTTACTGCAAGAGACAGGGTATTTGAATTCTCTGCCTCTGTTTAATTTATAAGAATTACCTTCTGAAGGAACTGTTTAAGCCTCCTCCATTATGTTTTACTCTCCTAAAGTTTTTCTTCCATCGATTTTTCTCAAATAAGAAAATATATCTGTCTATGTGTATATCTCCATATGTATGGAACAGTGTAACTTTTTCACATATTTTGATTAATTTTTTTTGCAAGAGAGGGCTGTAATTTGAAAGCAGTAATGGCTTTTACTTCCAGAGGCACAAAAAAATAACATATGAGTAGTGCTCTCCAAGCCAATTTATAATAGCAGGTATGATTCAAAAGATGCCTGAGTCATAGTAGCCAACCTGTTCTTGTTTGCCTTGAGGAATCTCATTGAAATGTGACGGTAGGCACAATATAAAGACAGATTTCTCCAGCTATCCAAGTTTATTTTTCAAGTAAGATGACAAGCTAAGAAGTCCACATCTGTGTTATTCAATAATAATAAAGCTAAAAAAACTACAGCTGACTGATGGCATACTCATTCTAGAGATTTCCATCATAGTTTAAACGCACAGGCATAATTTCCAGGTTACCAGTGCTACTCAGGTATTTGTTTTTTCTGCCACTGGCATGATGACCCCATCTAATTTTTTGTTTGTTTTGCTTGTCTTTAAGGAGATGTAGTCTGAAACGTCATTCATATATCTCTGTACTTACAGTTTGTGAGTAGCAAAGTTAAGTTTTATTCTTCTTGGGTTCCCCCTTAAAAAATGTAGTCATTAGCACTTACTTTTCTTTAGAAAAGACTCTTAACTCGTTTCATTCATCTAATTGACCAACTGCTGTGAGACCTCAGTGTGTGACAATTGGCAGCTTTTCAGAGTTGTGATGGCTCACAACATGGTGTGTGTATGTACATGGCTGTCGTTCCAATGGATGCATAATATGCTTGAACAACATTTTTAAAGGAAAGAGGTAATGCAGTACCTACCTCTAATTCGAAGAGAAGCATTTGTTGGACAGGTAAACTGCTCCTTCTGATACCGTGACACTGGGGAGGGGATGAGAAAAACAGGAATAAAGCAACAGTAACTAGCTCACTCCAGTAGCCGTTTGATGGTTTACATATTCTGATTTGTCACCTGAGACTTCTTCAGGGTATAAGCCTTAAAGAAATGAAAGTTTTGTGAAAACATAAATATATTATTAACTTTAACAAATGAGGTTGCTGAGGTCAAAGTTTTGATCATTTTAGTTAAAAGTGAGAACAGGATCAAATAACTTTCAGCTACAATCAGTGGGGATATACCATCTTAGCAAAAGACAGAAATTTTTGTCTTTGGTCTGTTTATGATTTTGTAATGCCGTTTTTTTTTTCTCAATTCAGACCATTGAACCAGACCGGTAACTTGAACATTGATTTTACCCAGTAAGTCAGGTGATGAAAGAAAATAAAAAAACTTCAGTAAAATTATTGCATGTTTCAGATCATTACCTCTTTTCATCAAAGTAGCGAGCAAGCCAGATGGTACACTTTTCAGGAAAAATAGAACCTTTTCTGAAGAAGCAATCTGGAGGTAAGAATCTCTTGACAGTTCAGTAGCTCACATAGCATGGGTTACTCCTATTAGATTACCAATGACCTCTACTGAGTACTAAAGTACACCTAATAAATTCTACTGTTGAATGACTTGCCTTTTTACCCTCATTTTTCCTTTATTTCTGTTTTTCTCCTGCATACTTCTGTGACTGTGTATGCAGAGTGCAAATTTCCAAAAATAGTTGGTTCTCAGAGCTTAGTTAGCTCTAGTAGATGCAAGAATGTAGGTCAGGAGAAATCTTGTTTCACTACTGTGATATGCAAGGTAATGGTTGATAATCTGACAGAAGGGGAGACAGCCTAAGACAGAAGCAGTGAATTTGTTTTTGCTTTTGAGTGCTTTATTTCATGGCAGCATTTGAGCATGCATTGTGCTTCATTCCCTCTTGTATCCTACATTCCCTCATAGTAGAAAACGTCCAGTTGGCTTTCCTCATTCAGCTATGTCCACTGCTTATTGATTTTCTTTTGGTCTGAGCTTTTTTCTACTGAGAGGGAAAGGCCAGATTTTGCCAGTAAAACCCCCTGAGTATCTCTGTAAATTCTGGGTGGAGAGTTAAAAATGTTTGGCACTCTTGTAGGCCAATACAAAGTATATACTTCTTTGCTTTGTTTTGATTTTGCTAAAGTTTGACATAGTTTACAACTATTTTTCTGCTACTAGTTCACAGATTTAGACAAGTAGTATCATATTTCATACAGTTATAATATGGTGTTGTCTGTACCAGAAGAGTCATCAGTGTTTTTTTGTTCTTTCTTGCTGTGACATTAGCCACTAGAATTTCTCATTACACTTTGTTCTCATTAATCAGGTTGGTGTCAGGGACCTTGCATCTGTTTCTTTTATATAGACATGTCACTGTGTTGACAAATCACCTTATAAATGTTGTAGCAGAAGTGCTGAATGGATTGTAATGAGAAGACATTCACTGGGGGAAAGGAAGTGTTAGCAATAGGAAAAAATAAGGTAGTATTTCATCACAAGTATGCAGTGCAGTGGAAAATACCTTGCCAGAAACCCAAACACCTTGTGAGGCAGAGAAATTATGGGGGAAAAAATGCTCACATCACTGTGAAGTCTCTGACTTCACACTGTTTTTATTATGTAAAATACAGTAATACTTTGTGCTTTGCATATTTTGCAAATAACTATGTATACACTTACCATAAAAAATTGGTCCTTTGTCTGCAGAGCTTATGATGTCTGATTGCCCCTGTCAGAACAGATTAGATGAATAAATCCATTTTTTCAACCTAGATATCAAAATTTTTAAAAGTCTTCTGGATACTTTTGAAATAACTGCATAGCTTTCAAGTACTTAGAATGATGTACTGAAAAAAATATCTGGTTTTGTCCATACTTGGTTTGTTTTTCTATATACAGAATTAATTATCTGTTCACAATGTTTGCCTTGAAATAATTATTTACTATCTTGTAATTTGTAGTGTTGGAAGCATGACACTTTGGCTAGCTGGTTGCATTTTGTTTTGGTATGTTTTATTTTGTATACCATGTCCTTGATCTCTATGTTCCTGTGAATAGATACAGATAAAGAAAGCATATTACAGAATTAAGCTAGGCTAATGAATTTGTAAGTTTTGTCTTGAAATAAAATAAGGTTATGGTGGTACGTACCCTTTAAAAATGAAGAACACATTACATCTTTTAAGTAGTTTACTATGGAACAAATTAGACAAATGTTGTCCTAACAGTTATGCTGACTGTTCAGAAGAAAACTAAAGACTATTCAATTTACATTATTAACAGATATTAAAATAGCTGTGTTGTTTCTATCTCCTCCTTTGTTTGCCGCCAAAAATTGAAAGTGTCAGTTCATCCATCTATTTTTAGATCTTTCATAATCACTGAATATTTTAGAGCTTTCAATGTCAGCCTTAAATTATCTCTGATCAATGTAAAGAGTTATATTCACCTTTCAAACCTAGTCTTTTAGGATATATTAATGATAGATTGTTTTCATCACAGAGTGCTTCATTAAAGAAGGCTTTACATAAATACATATTTGTGGAAAAGGTCATCCACAACTGTGTTACAACTATGACAGTTTTATACTGTGTCTAAGAATATTGGCTTGTTTTTTCTTCTTAAAACTTAAAGGCAAGTAAAGACATATTAAAGGGCCAAGCTTAAAAGCATTGTCTCTATCTAATTCACACCAGGAGATGACTAAAAAGAGCACTGAATTTGGGTTTAAAACAAAGTCTTTTAATAATTGATGCCTGACTCATAAGCCTTGTACATGTGGGAAGGGTAATCTGAGAATACTCGGTTTTGTTTGCCATACAGTACATTTGTAAAATTAATACATTTTTTAATGCTGTCCCTGTCACATGATCATGTAGTAAACTCATAGGTGTACTCATGACATTTTAAAGATTGAAATATACCTTCAGTAGCTCAAAGGTAAAAAGAAATAGAAAGGGAAAAAAGAAAAGGATATCTGTGCCCTAAGGAATGTATTCTGAAGAAAATTAATAATAGCTTTGTACTGTGTAAAATTCAGGGTTTTTTTGTTAAAATTTTTAAAGCATATTTTTTTCTGTCTTAAGAACTTACTATGGTTAATCTTGCTTACTAAATTTTCAGTTTATGGCTGCAGAGTAGCTGTTGTTTCTATATGCACTCTTGTAAAAGAGAGCAAAATAGACTGAGGAGGCAAACTGAAGTCTTCACTGTGCTCTGTGTAAACGACAGTGCTTACCTGTACAACCTCCAGGAAGACATCACTGACCGAAAGGCTTCCCAAATAGTGCTTGGTGTATGCACAAATTTCATTTGGCTTCCCAAATTGTTAAGTTCCTAGAAGTCCAGCTGAAATCAGTCATGTTTCTCAGCATCTCAGGCAGAATTTTTAGTCTCTTTTGTTTGGTATTTTTCCTTCTCTGTGGTTCAGTTGTTTTTTCTCTTCAGTTGGTATTCTCTGTTGTTCATTCAAGCTTATTCTTGGGGTTGGGAATACACAAAGTTTGTTTTCAAAAAAATCTGCCTAAACCCCAATAATTTGAAGGCCCATGCATCATAACTCTTTCTCCTGATTAAACTTGCTCCTGTTAATCAGGAAAATTCTTCAGTGAGAGGCCTTAGAGATAGGAAGTAACATACCCACAATTTATGTGATCAGTGAAGTTGGGAGTTGCAATTATGACCTTCTAGAGTGGTTTTAATCTCCTGCTCTGTTTGTATCCTTTGCTCTCAGAGCTGGGCTGTGGACTGTTAGAGGCATATTTGAATTATTTTTTTCCCTGTAAGTGCCCATTAAGTGGAGAACCTCTGCCTGCTGTTTTACCCATTACACCTCAATAGCTTGTGCCAGGGAGCAACCCTTATGGCTGCCATGTAGGGAAAGGGAGAGTGGCAGGCAGGGCCATGCAATCCGGACACCATTCATCCCTACCCCTTCCCCCCTACCCCCCAATTAAGTTTGTTATTTTAATGGAATCAGATTATAGAATTAGACATTACTTTCTTTTTTTTTCTTTTTTTTCTTTTTTTTCTCTCAGGCCAATTATAGTGATGGGTGCTTTTTACTTAATTAATAACTTCCAAAACAACCATCCTGCTGAGATTAATGGTATGAGTTTTCTGTTTCTCTGAAGGCTAAGATTGTATGAGTCTGCAAAAAAATAAAGCAGAGATAAAGGAGATGTTTGTTATATTGACAGTATTGTCATATTGCTTTATAAAGTCCCATTCCTGAATCAGGACTGAGAATCAATTGCCATTTGTTATAATTGGTTGAGAAAACTCTCACACCAAGCTGCTTTTCAAAAATGTTGCAAGTCTGTATGTGGTTTTTTTAACTTGAACATGTTACAATACTAAGCAAAATATTAGTTCTACATCATCTTAGTATTATTACAAAAACATATGTGTTATACTAATAATATATATTGATAATAATAATAATTTTAAAATATCTTCTCTAGTAATGTTCTAAACTCAGGCAATTTGTAGAAATCTCGTTGGGAAGTCCATCTGACAAAGCAAGAAACAGATATGCCATTGGTGTTGAAGTATATGTGTAATCTATGGAGCACAGTCTTGCTGTGAACATTTACTGTGGTATCCCTGGAGTTGCAAGAAGATAGATGGGTACTCAAAACACTGCTTGCTATTTAGTGTCACAATATGCTGGTAACTTGTTTTGATAAGTTCAAAATGTTATAAGAGCACTTAATTACACAAGATCCCTAAAACTTTGGGCTCTTAAGCCCAAAGTACTACAGTGAAAGCAGGCACAGTAGAACTGGTGTTAGTGGAAATGCCCCTGCTTATCCCAGCTTTGGGTTTTGCATATATACAGCCATTTAGTTGGCTCATTTACCATGACTGTGGCATTACACTAAAAGCTTTAACAAGCTGATAAAGTGTTTCTTAAGTGTATAAAGCTGTTAGCAGCTGGACAAAATTCAAGTCAGAAAAAGGCTATTGAATGATAATACATTTTCCTTTGTAGCTTTATGAAATTGTTGACATTTCAAATATTTTTTTATGATTTTATAATATAAAAATAGCAACCCTGATATTGTACAAGGTGAATTTGATATGTGACCCCCTAATGTGTCTTATTTATTTCAGCTTATTTTGCTGTGGTACAGTCTCCTTCTCTGTAGTGCATGTAGCAAGTATAATAGAAATGCACCCAGGAAAATCGTTTCAGCCTAGACTTTCACACTTTCTCAGCTCTGCTCATCATTGTGCTATTCCTCAGTTCTGGCAGTGGTATTCTTGATTTTCACTTAAAACACAGAGGAAGAGGAGGGAATTTCCAGTCACATTTTATTACTCCACTTTCTGTCTTTGTGCTTGAGTAACCACATCATTTCATAAACACATACATTTATTATTTTAAATAGGTGATTATTTTATCTCCTATCACCATTTCTCTATCTCCTTGATGACTTCCTGCTGACCTGAAAGGGTTAACACCAGAAGTACAAATTAGTGTGTAATTATTGGGAAGTTTGAATAGGATGAAACAGAGAAAAAACAGCAAACAAAATGTTGGTGAACTTGGCTTCAGCATAATATGCATTACTGACTTCTCATTTAGAAAAAACCTATATATATACAGAATCCTATATTTATGGAATAAAAGCATTTAGAAGCTCCAAGATAGTTTTGACAGCTTGTATTTCTCTGAGCTGTTCATTTTGTCTGCAGATAATGCTGTACTAATGTATCTTTCCAGACTAAATGCAATGATAGTTTAAAAAAATCAGATTTTGGACCATCATTCAGAAACAAATGATGATGCTGGAAAACCATGGACTGCTCAGGCTCTAGTTTTGGTTGATGAATTTGCAAGTATTTTCAATGCTGTGGCCTCATTAAAATAAAGTAGAATAACCTACAAGAGAAAAAAATATTATTCTGTATTTATAAATTTCCAAGTTCTCAACAGCCTTATTTAAAAGAAAATAAAAAGGAAATAATTTTCAAAGTGATTTCATAGTGGAAGTAGCTTTGCTTTCTGTAATACAATTGGGGGACCTGTAGTCTGCCTGAAGTCTGGTAATTTCACATCATTTTTGTCTCTTCTTCCACATCTTCCCAGTACTTTGCATTATAATTTATTTATCCCTGTGCCCTATTTCACTTACTCTCTATCAAAGGAGCTATTTTTCTGCACCTTTTCATGATAAATTAACTTGTTTAGAAACAAGGTGATAATGCTGCTTCTCTTCTGCGTCTGTTTCCAGAAGAAGACTGATGCTCTAAAATCATGCAGTTAATCCATGGAAAAATGTCTTATTTTCCAATTCCATTTACCAGGATACAATAGGCAACAAAGAGGAGGCAAACCCATTAAATTTAAATAAACATTAATATATTTAGATCTGTTTTGTGATTTCTTTAGATCCAATACTCCAACCTCTTAATAAAAAGCAGTGTTGGAAGATTAACAAAAACTCTAACAGTGTGGAGAGTAGGTGATTGTTTTCTTTTGTGTGGGCTTCATTTCATGCTACACTAAAGCATGAGGCCTATTGCAATTAATAAATTGAAAAGGAAGTGTTGAATAGGACTAACGAGTGTAATTAGGCTTCATTAGTAATGTCAGAAGTTACATATGCATTAAAGGGAAAGTGCAGACCTGAGTGTTTGTCTGGCTTTCCATTCAGTGGAATTGAGCATTGCAAAATTTCATAATATAGGCCACTACCATATGTGGCACTTACTGAAGGAAATCAAACGTGCCAATCCATATGCTTTAGAGAAAAACTAGCTGGGAGAGTGCTGTTCTTCTCGTGCAGACACCTTCCCTAAGTGAATGTGACATTTGTTTTAGACAAAAGTCATAGTTTGTCATGAAATGCGATTGTTTGTCTACCGTAATGCTCTGCAGGTAATGCTTTTAACTGTAACTCTTTAAGGTCTTGCTTAATCTCAGTTTATTTTGGTCCAGGTCTATTTATAAGAAATTAAACCACGACCTTAGGGCCTCTAGCTGAAAAGGCTGTTAAAAATTAAAATAGGTTAGTGTTTGTGATCATTCGTAAGTACCAAACCCATTGATTTTAAGGGAGCCATTTCTATGAGAAGCAACATCATGCAGTTTGAATATAGCAAACTGCCCACAGTACTATAATGACCTTGAAAGGGATATACTAAAATACTAAAATAAAACTTCTTAAATCTTAATTTTCAGCTATTATATCCTTGTTTCATTTTATTCATTTTGTAGTTTATATGAACTTGTTCTTTTGTTATGTTCTGGTCATTTCAGTTTCTATTTCATCTTGCTGATATTTTTCTCGGTCTTGAATTTCAAATTTATGTTATATATGTATGCTGGCTTGGTTTACTTTTTCAAAGTAATTACTTTTTGTTTTTGGCTTTTTTTTCTCATCACGTTTAAGAGTATTCTCATCACGTAGTTACCTGACTATGCAAATTGGTTTATCACGTCTTTTTATTTGAGAAATTTTAAAAATTTAGCAGTGCCATAGTGCTGATGAACTTTATTTACTCTTCAGGCTAACTTGGGTAACTCTCTCAGGCATGAGATAGGATTCTTGGGGGGCCAGGAGTGTGTGGGCCCAGGAGTTGGACTTGGTGATCCTCATGGGTTCCTTCTAACTCAGCATATTCTATGATTTTGTGATTGTGGGCTGCTCATACCCCTTCAGTTAGGGACTTCACAACAGATTATTTTAACATATAGCTGAGAGAACTTTGTAAAAGCTTTGCAGGCTGAATCCTTGCAGGGGTAAACTACCACAGAGATGAGATCAGCTGTGGTTTTATGTGACTGAGTTTTGAAAGCCTTCAAGGACAGGGATTCCATAATGTCTCCAGGAGAGCTGTTCCGGTGTTGCACTGACCTCTTATGGAAATCTTTTTCTTAATGACTGGCAGTGAACGTGTTAGGATGACATTCAGTTTTCCAGTGAAATTCTGCATTTCAAACAATATTTTAGTGTTTGAAAAGTAAACACAAGGCAGTAAGTGCATAATCATGCCTGGGTCATTCTTGTATGCATTCTGATTCTCTTAATGCAAATGTCTAAAAAGCTACAGCAAGAAAACCAAACTCTGATTAGATGGTAATTTCAATCCTGATTAATGCATTTTTATCCCTTTAGTATATTTACATACTAAGCAAAATTATCAAAGCTCTAGTTCTAGAAAGCTACCACTCTCCATTATTCTCAAGTAGTTCTATTTTTTTTTTCTTCTTTTATTTTTTTGTAATATAGATGAATGAGTTGTTGAATTTGGTTAAATCTTGTGAGTATGGTAATATGACAGCGATTAATGGCTTAAAATTCCCTTGGCAGGAGATGAAGTGTGGGTTGGAAGCAGAGCAAAAATCAGTGAAAAACATAGCAGGGTGAGTGGAAAGACACAGGAGATTTTGTAGAATGAACAAAGAGGAAACAGATGCCAATTAGAGTGAACACTGAATCAACATCATTTGTCCATAGGGACACACTTTTAAAACTTCTACAAGGATTCTACTACCCCTCTAAAAAGGAATAAGGACACAAGCTTCACCTCAGTTAAGAAAGCATGTTTTTATTTAGCTGAACCTCAACAAAAAATAAAGCAATAGAGGTGAAAAACAAATGCTTAGAAATTCAAATTTGTTTCACCATTCTGTAATAGTCTGCAAGAATTCATTTTTTCCTGAAATGCAGGCACAAAGAATCTTTACATTTTTTAGAATGTATTTAACATGTAGTATTCTTAGTATATTGGATGTTTGTTTGTTTGTTCTTCTGTGGCTCATAAATTGAAATTCATTGAAGTGCCTGGAAACTGAGGTACCTAACTTAGGATATGTGATTGTCCATTTCTCTGGATATACAAGAGAAAGGCTTCTCAGGAGAGACAATCCTCATCCTCATATTGACCTTCTCAAAAGTTTTAGCAAAGCAAAAAGTTGTATTTCTGGTATAAGTGGAGAAGATGAGGGATGTGTATTCATTAAGAATATTGTGTTGAACAAGTCTTATCCCACAATCTTGTGTACTGTCAAATTTTGTCTTGTAAGTGAAAGGCTGTAAATGTCTTAGTTAATCTCATTAGCTAGATAATGTCTTAGTTAATCACAATTTTATCTGATTCTGAGTATGTCCTTTGCACTAGGAAATACTTTTGCAATATAATTTTTAAAAAATAGATTTTTAAAAATGTCTTAAACTTAATATAAGTACCATGTAATAAATTTTCGTGGCATGCCATTGGTAGGACTATTTTAATAAACAGATTTTTGTTTTAAATAGATGAGATGGAAAATGGGGAGATAATAAAGGAAGGTGGGACTCACACAAACTGAATGTCACCAAATGTATTATCATTTTTAGAATGAAAATTGTTCTCTTTCTGCCCTAGAAGTTATTGCACCTCATTGAATCAGAATGTCCACACCTCATTCTAAAAGCAGTAAAATGAATTACCAAACCATATTTAAATTCGTGTCAAAGTAATGTCAATCAAGGAGCCCTGCAAATATGTTTGTGAGTTTCCATTAATAGATGAAAAAATAAATCCCCTCAATATGGAGAAATGCTGAAGACAAGTGTGTGACTAGAACTGGGATCTGGAAGACATATTCATGATATGGTGCTTAGAGTTATGGATATGTATCAGGGCATGCTAATCTTAAATACTGTGGCATCATAATTTTTCTAAAACACTTTCATTTCTCTGTATCACTATTACATTATTATAATTATTCCTTTTTAAAAATATGTTTCCTGTGACCAAACTGTACAGCTTTGCAGTGAACATCCATGTAGGATATTCATGTAGGCCAAGTAGTGTTTTGTGTGAACTTCATGCATGTTTGCATTGAAAAAAGCAACATGCACCCCTATCCCCATTCAGATGTCATACACCATCTTCCAAATAGTTCTGTTTCAATGAGAAATTTCATATAGAAAGTAGTTTTTCATGAGAAGGGTGACAGATCTCAGCAGCTGAGTAGTGCTTGTTGCCTTTGGTTCAGCCAGTAAACCCTCTGAGACACATTGCCATTACTCAGCTGGGAAAGCACCAGTAGAGTGCTACTTGTACATCTCCGATGCACGTTCGCTGACACAGCACAGATGTTATTTTCAAGGCAGAATGAATCAGATTCTTTAAAGTATAATTGGTAGTATTGGGCTATCAAACCTAGTTCTGTGAAAACCAAATGAGGTACTTCTGGCAATAAAAGAAGGGCAGATGGAGCTTACTATATGTTAGGTGCCTTACAATTTATCTAGTTTCTTGGGAAGTCTGTAGGTTGTGTTCAATGCTGCCATGGAGCTGCTGCTCTTCATGTAGCTTCACTATATAAAGTTGGCTTGCATATGGCCTTGGATAGGGTTTGGTTTATGGACATATCCTGAAAATTGATGTGTTCTACTTATGCTGTTATTTGTACAAGATTGGTTTCTGTATCTATCACTACACTTATTTGCCAATGTTATGTTTAAAAATTCAAGTGGCACTTTGATAACAGTCTAGACACAGTAGAGATCAAACCAGAGGCAAACCTGTTTAGAGTGATCCATATACATGGAGCACAAAACCTCGTTAATTAGAAGTCTAAAACACACCTTTCATGAAGAAGAAAAGGTGTGTGGAAAAGTTGTGTGTGAATGTAAGGCAATGAAAGGAAGGAGAACAGGAGCTGATAGAAAATGTGCCAACATTTCTATGAAAAGAAAATAGAGAATAGGCTGCTCCTTCTTTCTAGTTTGTGGAATGTAATTTAAGAGGACAAAAAAGTTACTAAAAGTTAATTGTGTTGGTATGGGGTAAATTTCTGTAAATGTTTTTCCTTTATAAAGTTTCACAGAGGTTTAGAAGATAATTGATAGTGTATGCTGAAGTTAGATACTTCCTCGACAGGGACATTGCATTAGAATAAAGATACAGTTGCCTATTGAGTATAGATTCAAGTTGGATCTATCAGAGGAATTGTAAGTTCAATGTCACTCCAAAAATCAGAAAATCAAACAAAATTAGTTTCTCTTTGCCCCTGTATCAACTATGCAAAGTAGATAAAAAAGCGTACACTGAGGCAGATTAGATAAGGTTTTGTTCACATAGTAGAAAGGGATCCTTTTGCTACTGATGCTACTAATTATAGATTAATTACCTTGTTATGCTGTGGCACCATATTGGAGCTAAGAACAATGAGCCAAACCTGATAATGTACTTTCTGTTTTGTTACTTATTCATAAGATACTTTGGAAGGTTTATTTATTTTTCTTCCCCCAACAGCACTTTCCAGTGTTTGTTATGAGAACAAGGCACTAAACACTTAAACCTGTGAATTTCAATGAGTGCCTCTGAAAAGTGGAAACTCATCGAGGAAGTTAGTTGTTGTTAGTAAATCAGCAAGGCCCTTGAGAAGATGATGTTTTTCTAGATGGGTAATACTTTAGCAGTAATAATCAGTTTCACTTGGGAACAAAGTAGAGACAGTAAAAGAATAATGAAACTTAGGGAAATAGATAAGAGGCAGGTTATTTGGGTGATATCTGACACGTTGGTACAATTAAAGTTGCATTTGATACTATTTTATTTCACGAAAAGCAGTAAATAATTTTCTTATTCATCAATTAACATCTATCTATTAGAATACGAACATTTCTGAAATAAAAGAAAATTGCAGATGTATTTTTGAAATGGTTGAAATAATGCTTTAACCTTCTTTGTTATGCCAAATAACAGAGAAAAACACATACAGGTTTGTGTAACTTTGGTTGTGCCAAATGTAATTTTTTTAAAGAAAAAGTTATTGGATGGAACAGTTTATCAAGTTGTTGAGTGCAAAGGGACAGTACTTTCCTGCTGTAAAATTTACCTTTCAGTGAGTTTTAAATGAGTTTTCATAATGGAATGATGCCAATAAATTCTCTTTATTCCTAAATGGTAAAAAATAGCATATAAATAGAAATATTTTTTGTTCATATTTCAAGTGATGCAAGTGTTGTTAAATGTCATTTTTTGCTGTGTATACCAGTTAAGCTCAGTGTACCAGAGCTTACTCTGGTAAGATATCTGAGCAAGTGTCTTATTTTGACACTGATTTCCATTATATTTAGCATTCAAATTTAAAACATTGTCTATATCTGTTTTATATTTATCATTGTAATACTATTCAGCTTTACAGGCCTTGCCAATTTTTAAATCCAAGAAATCATACAAAATGCAACAAACCCATACAATAATTAATGAAAACATGCAGTATGATCTAACTGAAAAGAAGGAGGAATTTGATTAGGAAGTTTAATTTTGAGTGATTGGTTATGAGTGGCAAATTGCTTCGATAGGGTGACAAAAACCCAAATGTGGATGTATTATAAACTGCAGTCCATGAAATTGCAACTAAAGGAGCTCAAAAAAAAAACTTTATTGCAGTGATGTTAAAAGCTGACTAATAATATTAGCTGCTATACTGTTGATCATTAAAGAGCTTGAAGTCATCATCATATTTAAAAATAGAAGATGGCTGAGTGTCAGTTGTTGGTTCAAATTGAGTTTGATTTGCAGGGAAAGGATAATCCAGGTTCTCCTAAGTTCATTACTTGAAGTGTATTTTAGTCATACAATTAGCAGAAGAATTCAAACTAAGGATGAAGCTAATATTTTTAAAACATGTTTGTATGTTTTCAAAACAGGTTCAGTTTGCATACAATCAAGTAGGGTTGTGGTCTTCCAATGAGAAGTTCAAACATATATGTCTCAGATTCAAAACACTTCTTGCTGTACAAGAACTAGTAGACAACAACCTGGCTCTTTAAAGAACTTGCCACAACAATTTTTTTAAGTACACTGTTCATGCAAAACTTGTCTGGCTTACATTTCAACTGTGTCAGTCCACATGATGTGAAAGAAATATTGTGAAGAAAATGTGCATGCTATAAAGAGAAAAGTTTAAGATACGGGATTTTGAAGTTGAATAGAAGTTAATGTATATGCTGGCTATATCCTATTCCTTCTTGTTTAGGTCTGTCTGTGCTTTGCTTCCTGCCTTTCCCCAGACACAGCCTCTGCAGAGCCCCCACCATCACTGATGGGCTCGGCCTTACCAGCAACAGTGTTGGGCACAGGGAAACCTCCAGCAGCTCCTCACAGCATTCACCCCTGGAACCCCCCTGCCCCACTGCTGAAACCTGGTCATGCTGGCCATATAGAGTTTTATAGCAATCGAGATCCTAAACTGCCATGGAGAGTCTGAGCTTGGAAATACTCAAAATCCCCTTAATTCCTGTGTTTGGCACTACCATATCAGAATGTTCTTGAAAGTAATATTTCTCCTTTGAGTTCTGCATCACAGTGAAGCAGCTTCAGTATCTTGGGATCAAGGCAGGAGCATTTGTCCATTAAAATGTTTTCTATTGTACAAAAGATGAAAGTGTGGGCTCTTCATCAGTCTGCTAGAGCCAGTATCTTGAGGATGTGAACAAATATGGAATAAATGAAACTAAGATTGTAAAATCCTCGTATTTTCAGTCTATGTCAACATGAGCAAATGCTATTCATATGCTGAGAACACTTCACTGTGACATCAGAGTAATAATAGTTTGTCTTTTTTTTTGTGGAAAAGGGATAGCAATGCCCTTTTCATAATGTACATTTTTCTTTTTAGTTTGTGCATGCATCAAGAGACTACAGAGTGAGCATCCAATATTTGGACATTGATCTGGCCACAGAATTTAAAAGCTTCTGGACAAAATGAGAACTATTTAATAACTGAATCATTGCTGCTAAATACTTGTTTTTAAAAAGATGTGAGATAATAACTTCAGCAAGCATTTTTAAGTGTCAAGATTATTGACTTGGAAGGTGATTCATATGAAAATCTTGCTCCATTTTTAAAAAGCCTAAATTGAATTGGTTACTAGCCATAAACATCTGGCCTTGTAGCACTAGAGAGAGTTTTGTTGTTCTAGTCTGCCTTTCTCTTACTGCAAGAGCACTAGCTGTAGCATATTATTTTAAGTTTCTTTGTTGAGACAAATTGTTCATATAAATTTTAAAATCAAACTTATATTTCTCAGATAAAATTATTCATAGTATTTTCATGAAATAAGTTAAAACCAAACCCAAATGTAATGAAAAAGGTGAGTTCTGTGTAGAATCTGGTGCTACTGGAAGACACATAAATTAGCTACCAACACTTTGGTGCACCTTTAATTTTTTTGGTTATTGAGGGAAAACTGTTAGGTGGGGGCTTTATGTATTTATAATGTGAGCATTGGATATTAATGCAATTTGTTGCATACTACAAAATCCTTTGCTCTAAGTAATGCAATATAATGAAACTGGGAAATCTACATTAGAATCATAGAATCTTGAGCTGGACCAGATGCACAAGGATTATTGAATCCAACTCCTGGCCCTACGAAGGACACCCCAAGAGCCACACCATGTGCCCGAGAGCACTGTCCAAACACTGCTTGGACTCTGCCAGGCTGGTGCTGTGACCACTGCCCTGGGGAGCTGCTCCAGTGCCCAACCACCCTCTGGGTGAAGAAACTTTTCCTGATATCCAACCTAACCCTCCCCCAACTCAGCTTCAGGCTGTTTCCTTGGGTCCTGTCACTGTCACCACAGAGCAGAGATCAGTCCCTGCCCCTCCTCTTCCCCTCGTGAAGAAGCTGTAACTGCAGTGAGGTCTCCCCTCAGTCTCCTCCAGGCTGAACAGCCCCAGTGCCCTCAGCTGCTCCTCATTCGGCTTCCTTTCAAGACCCTTCACTATCTTCCTTGCCCTCCTTTGGACTGTCTCCGACAGCCGAAAGACTTTTTTATATTGTGGCACCCAAAACTGTCCCCAGCACTCGAGGTGAGGCCGCCCCAGTGCAGAGCAGGGCAGGACAATCCCCTCATTGCCTGGCTGGCCATGCTGTCCCTGATGCCCCCCACACTTGGCTCTCCTGGCTGCCAGGGCACTGCTGACTCATATCCAACTTGCCATGGACCAGGATCCTCAGGGCTTCTCTTCAGCCTCTCATTCCCCAGTCTATACATCCACAGTCTACAGAGGCTGACAGAAACCCAGGGTGTTTGGTACTTAAGCAGATACAGATAGGGAAAATGGAGTAAATCATGGCATGTACTCCCACTTTTCCATAAAACAATATACTCAAGTCCTCAAAGAAGAATAAAAAAAACCTCCCCAAATCAATGAAAACTATTTAAAGTTATGATGATAATTGTTATTTAAAGTTACTATGATAAACCCCTTGGTTTTATACCTCTGGTTGCAGTGCTTTTATCTTGACTCTAGGACAGATTTAGTAGCTAACTGATTCCATTTAAGCTTTTTTCCTGTGAAGCTTTTTTTATCACTGCAATTTTATAAGTAATGGGAAATAAGGAACTTTTAAATTCATAGAATCACCGAATGGCTTGAGTTTTCAGGATCCTTTGAAGATCATTTCGTTCCATCCCTGCTGCCATGAGTGGGAACATCTTTCATTAGACCAGGTTGTTTGAAGAGCTTTCCACTCAAACCTTGAACGCTTCCAGAGATGGGATATTCACAGCTTCTCTGGGCAACCTGTTCCTTTGTCTCACTACCTTTGTCCTTTTTCCTTGTCTCTAATCTAAACCTACCCTCTTTCAGTTTAAAGCCATTACCCCTTGTATTATCACAACAGGCCCCATTTCCCCCTCTTTTATTTTATTTTTTTTCCCTTCTTCCTTGTAGAAACTCTTTTGGATTTTCATGGAAAAAAAGGGTTATTTAATGAGGAAGGTATTATACTATTCTGTGCCTTACACCTTTTCCAACTGTAACCTTTTAAACTGTAAACTCAGAGGGTTTTTTCCCTGGAGCAATTAGATTTACTTAATGATTTTTTTTTTCAGTGGAAGAAATGTATCATAAAATAAAATTGTGTGAAGTAGCCACAAAAATTCAAACCCAGTAACCAGCTAAATAATATGGTTTTCATGAATCTGATTAGAATAGGCAACTGCTTATCAAAGCTGTACACTGGAGGAATTAGACTCTTCAATTTGTTGCATAATAAATGGATCTTGGCTTAAGCTGACTGTCTTTTCAAGTGTAATGGATCACTGTTGGGCTTTTGGCAGTTTTGTTGCAATTTTCTTTGTTTAAATGAAGTCCTACATAATTTGCTAGCTTCAGCACAATGTCAGTGCTTATATTTTCTTTGGCGAAAATTAATAGGGCTTATTTCCAAAAACAGTTAAATGAACAGAACTGGCAACTCAAAAAGCAAAAAAGCAAACCAAACTGTTAATCCTACATAAGAAAAACCCTGAAAACTTAAAAGGTAGGAAACTAGAATCTCCGTAGTCAGGAGCTGACCAGTTCTGCAAAGCTTTGTGATAAACCATTTTACTTGGAAACAATCATTCAAAATTAAAAGGAGACAGGAGCAGACTGTATCACTTGGATGTGGGAGATTTGCCATGTTCCCCTTTCCAAGGATGTTATAATTATTTACACAAAATAGAGCATCTCAGATGAGACGAATCAGAGCCATACAGGGAAGATTCTCATGTTCAAAGACTGAGATTTAACACCTTAATCTCACTTTAAAAAGATAAGTTAAAAAACATCATGCATCTACAGACCATTGGCTGTTCTGAAATGGATGGACTTCCCATCTGTGATGAAACACGCCTATGTATGTTTCCACTGATCTATTTTTAATTGATTGACTTTTTTCTTAAAATATAATGGTAACAAAGATAAACACAGCTGTTTTGTCTGAAAATTTCCACAAGGACAAGTTGATTTAATCATCCTATACAATCATATGTATTAAGACATTCTTAATTTCTTGGTATTTGTTCTGGAAAATTATGTAAAGTGGTCAGAGTTAACAAAATGTAAACAGGTGCTCTATTTATTCAGTACAGTGGCCATTTGCTTCTAATTCACTCAAGAACTGGTATAAAAAAAAGGCAGTTACTTGGTTACTGTGCAGCTTATACCACCACTGTCTGTGGCAGAGTGTCAGTGCAAGCTGTGTCACCTCTCATCCACTTTCCTCATGCCTGTGGGATAGCCCTGCAGCATGGGCTTGTTACTAGTGACATCCTACTGTAGCTCTTATACTTAAGAGAGAGTTGTGGCTTTCATGTCAGTTCTGCAAGCAGATATGGATGTGCGTTTGGTCTTCCTGGTGTCTCATATACCTGTAACCACGATAAGAAACCAAACTATGGATTAAGAAACTGCTTCAGCAAGATATCTCCAAGGAATGCGTCAGTGCTGCCGGCAATCATGTTAATGAATCAGTACATGGACTTCCCTTCTGAGTCAGCAGTCTGCCTTGGCACTCTTTTGCATAGGCCTTTGTCATAAGATTGATCAGAGAGGCATTTTGAGGTTTAGGCAATCAGCAAAAGGAATTTTAACTTAGTGTTTGAAATTATGAATGGTGAAAGCTCTTTCTTCCAGCTCTGCCTGGGAGTCAGAAAGGAAGCACATCCGCCAAGCTGTTGAGAAAACAAATTATTTGTTAGTGTTAGGACTTGGTAGTGTTTGTTCTTGTGCAGTGTCACCACCACAGTATAAATATTTCTCATTTGTAGATTTGGTATAAACATTTTTTAAGTGTCATTGCCATTTTTTAAGTGTCACTGGACTACTTTTCATAACTTTCTCACTTTTTTTCACTTTTTGGTCCTGTGTGTGGGGCTGTATGTGCAGTGAAGTGGTTCAGAGGAGAGGGGAGGTCATTGGCAAAAACAAGCGCTTAATGGGATTTTGGTTTGATAGAAAACCAAAATAGCCCACTCACTCATCCTGATGCCCCTTCTCTTTTACCTGCCTGCTTTTCCTTTACTAGACAAAAACAGTGTCTTTAGGGGAGGCTGAGCATCAGGGAAAGGGGCTGGTTAGTTGTAGCACAGTGGAGGAGAGCAGCTGGGAGAGAGAAACTTCTAATCTCACACTAAAAACTAAAAACCTAGACTTGTTACAGATAAAGACATATTATAAAGGTAGTTTCCTTACATCTGGCGTTCAAACTTTCTGTTTAAGAATAGATTCTAGAAAGGTGACCTATTTTAAAATAAAATGTTTTTTGAATAAAGCAACATAGGATTGAGTCTCTGTAGGAGATCTGTAGTGAGTAGAGTTTCAGAAGGCAGGGAAGGAAAACACATTAAAAGAAGAAAGAAAAGGGTTTATACTTGAATGGCATAATTTGCCTTACCAGAATCTCAGCCAGATTCTGCAGTACTTATTCAGAAAAAAACACTTTGTCTTTCACAAGGTTTGCTCCTGGATGTTTTATACTTCAGGCAAAATATAATTTTTTTTTCTTGCAATACGTAAAAACAAAACAAAACAAAAACCAAACTTAAAAATCCATTATGTACTTTAACTTCTGCCCATTCTGTAATATTGTTAAAATGTGAACTAAAACTGCATATTAACATAAAGACATGGAGTTGTACCAATACCTCTTATCACAGGTATGTGATTACCTGTTAGTTTTTCCAATTTTGTTTTCTTGGTGGTTTACAGAAGTGCCTTAGAAAGAGAGCTAGGCTGAAGCAAACATGCAGAAAAGGGGAAATATTAGGTACCAACTGACTTTTATGAGAGAGAACATAAGCTGAAGTTGTATGATCCTTGTTCTCCACCCTCTGTTTTTTATGCCTGTGAATAAGACCACACCATAATGAAACTTGGTAGCCTTTCATTCTTAGACCTTCATAAGGGACCCTATAAAGCAGGTGGGAAGGCAGGCAATTTCCTAGGTCTCTGCCCTCAAGTGGGTGTCTGTGTGAAAAATAAGGATGCTGGTGAGAAATATTACAGGCTGTCAAAGGCAGATGAAGATGCAAAAACTATGGACCCAGAGGAAAGGAGGATTTTGAGAAGGTTGTTTTTTGGTTTTTTTTTAATTAAACTCTTCATGTTATATAAAAAGAATAACAAAAGCCATGACGCCAGAGGGTGAAAGTTAAAGGACCTGACAATTCTGTCACTAGCAAGACAAAAAGTTGCCTGGGGTAACAGTTGTTTCAAGGCCATATTTAGTGGTCACTGCTGTATTTTTTTAAAAGTAAGGGTACTACTAAACAAGACGGTTAGAGTTACTTCTGAAGTTGCTTCTGTTAGCCTTTGGCCATGCAATTATGTTATTTTATCTTTAAACCACGTTAAAAAATGCTCACAATAAAGCTTTCAGTTCTGGAATTATAGCTACATAGCCGAACAGGAAAGCTCCTCTGCAGGGAGCAAGTTTGGTGAATAAATCAGTCTTTGCATCCTTGCAGAGAAACTGGTCTTCCATCCTACCACTCAGGAATTAGAAAAAATATCCACTGCAAGAAAGGGTTTGTTGTGTAAAAATAGCTTTTGCATTTGCTTGCTGCATCATTTGTTTTCTGCATTGGTCTTTAGTGATAGTTGCAAATCACTGATTTAATTTCATACCTCATGTGAATTTCCGAATATCATTTGATACATAATGTTGAATCATAATTCCGGATTAACAATATTCACAACATGCTGTCACCTTGATGGTTACAGTATGGAAATCAGCAGTACCTGTAATTGATGGCATCAAGGGCTTCCTTGCCTTTCTCTGAAATATCAAGGGCTGAAGAAACCTTAATGTATCAGTGCAGCCTTGCACCAAACTGTGAATCAAGATATGACCTATAGTAGCACATAATTATATTTGGGCAGATTTTACCTTAGATAAAAGGAAAATACATGTTCATGTTTTTTCAAGCTGCAGAAACCACCGTATGAACATTTGTTCAGTGTACTTCCAAAACCCACGGAAAATGGCTTTCTTACTGTGAGTGAATGCTTACCCAAAAACCAAGATCACCACAACCCTGAACAGTCTACTTTAGGTTTAGATGCTCCAGTAAATTGCAAAATTTTATTTTCTAATTGCATGGAGATCTCACGTCTCATGATCAATGATTGTGTCAGATAATTAATTGGCAGGCTTTTTAGTTCAAATTAGTCTAAAAAACAAAAGAGCTCACATTGTCTATATTTTTGTTGCTGTGGGAATTTGAGAGATCCAATTAGAATTGTATTTTGACATAGCCTCTGTAAAACTATTGAGGTTTATGTCTTTGTATAGAACTATCAGGCAACTTAATACTAAATGACTAAAATGAATAAAATTTAGGTAGTGCTACAATTTACAATGCTCAGACTTGCTCTTTATAGTTTTGTATACTAATTAAAGGCATCTTTTTGTATTCACAAATTCTCATGTATAGCTGGATGATTAAGTAGGTTTAGATTTATTCCTAGAAATAAAAAAGTCAATTTTTCCATTTTCAAAGCAGATTGGTATGAGAGATGTTTTCCTGTGGCAATCAGTCAAAGCCATCAATTTTTGGAAAATGACTGAAAGACAAACAATGGCAGAGAAAAAGAAGGAAACGCATGCTTACAAAGGTGACTTTCAAAAATGCTGTGCTCTTTAGCTCTATTGCTGAGTTTCCCCCCTTCCTGCATTATGTAGCTTCCTTTTGTTCATTTTGCTCATTGATGGTCCTGTGTTTGATACCTCTGTTAATTGTCAAAGAAAGCTTCTGCTGTAGTTGACATTAAGCTGTGCTAAATCACTGAGTGGACAACAGGACTTGAGGAACAGTGAGCTTCTGAAAATCCTCATGCAAATGTCCCAAGGTTTAGTGGTCCTTATTAAAAAAAGTCATGTTGTTGATGGCTGCCTCTCTTTAGAAGTCTACAAAACAGTTAAGGATTTTTCTAGACTTACAGTAGAAGTTAGCCTATGAATTTGCAAGTACCAGCAATTGTTATACTCTCTTTGGTCTGGAAATAGAAATGCTGGAAATTATCTTTATATTACAAAAGATTTAAGAAAAAAACCACATTAGGTAATAATAAATGAAAGATAAGAGCTGGGATGTTAGTACCGCAGCAGCAAACTCCTTTTGCAGCCTGTCAGATGCATTTAGCAGAGAGTCTTTTCCCTTCTGTGTCTTGTTTTCATAACGTTTTAAAGTACATTCCTTGACAAGCATTCAAATGCTTTGTCGTGTGCTGAATGATTTCAGCATTCTTGATTCAGACTTTTTCTTGAATGAAATTCTACTAGGCTTTGCTGAAGCCAAGAGCTTTCATTTTTTTTTTTCAGAGAATATGTCCACAGCTGCATCTGCCTTTGCTGTATGTGTGAGATCTTGTGACTAAGAACCTAAACAATTGAAAAGGGAGGTATTTCTGTGTTTGTGGAGTTCTGCTATTTCAAAATTTAGGAATAGTAACAGAAAATCTGAGTAACACAAAATCTGAAAATTTACCAATTAATTCCATTATAAAACCTTAGCAAGGGGGAATAACCTCTTTCTCTAATTCTTCTTTGAACATTTATTGGCATGACCGTCTGTTGTGTAGGTTGCATGTCAGACAAATGTCAAAATAATTGAAGAATGTGAGGATTCCTTTTGTCTGCTATACAGTCTAGTGTTAATTAGAATGTGTAAGGTAAATAATTGCATTAAATGTAATCTTTAAAGTGATTCACTCACAAAGAAATGTATTTCCTTTTAATAATTTCTTATGACATGGCAATAAAGCTTGAGGTTCCTTTGGCAGTACTGCTGAAATGTATAATATTGTGAATTGGAGAAAGAGGCCTATATTCTCAGAAGGTCCACATTTTCAACTGCATTTGTTCTTGAGAACTCATTTGAGTGGATTCCTTACCTCAAACCTTTTATTTCAGAAATACTTTTTGATTTTAGCATTTTAAAGACAGAGCATTTTGTCTACCCTACTGTATTATTATTTTCTGGCATTTTTACCACCATTCTTTGTTCTCTGTCTTGTATTTTCTTTGACAGTTTCTTGGATGTTTTCCTATTTTTTTGTCAGTTACCAAACTGGGAATGGTAACTGGCGAGGAGTACAGTATATTGAAGTACGGAGAAGAGCTGTGAAATTAGTTTTTGTGGTTTTGTTTGGTTTTCTAGGTTTTTAAAAATTATTATTATTATTTTATTTATTTTTTTATTTTTAAACAAATACTAATTACAACATAATTCAAAAAGACAGTGTTTTCCAGTCTCTTTTTTTTTACACTTTATTGATTTTTCAGTTCTGTATTGCAGTATTCCAGATACAGGGGTGGGTTGGGAAATGATTGCATTAAATTTTACTGGTAAATACATTTATTTTATTTCAGTTGATTAATTTTCCAGGTGTTGGACCACCATGTAGTTAGGTTATTTTATAAATTAATTATACAGAATTTGATTGTGGTTTTGGGGCAGTATCTTGTCTTTTATTCTTTCCAGGAATTAGACCACTTTTGTGTTTTTCAAGATGCTCCATATACAGGTGGAGATTATTTTTATGTGTAGGGACTATACCAAAAAGTGCAAGTCAGCTCACTTCTTCATCTCACCTTGATCACTTTGTTTAGCCAGAGGTTGGCCAAAGTATTGGTAGAACAAAGTGTCCCAGTGAAAGTTACTTGATTCCTACTCTTCATGTGAAGATAAACCCCCTTTTGTCACAACTGAAGCATAGGAACATAGAAATAAATAAAAAATTAATGAGCACAGGCTGCATTTCAGGGTCTGACGCGATAACCAGAAGCTTTCTCAGGCTGAGCAGTGAATAATCAGCCACCAGTACGAGCGCTACTCTGGTGCTGTGCAGAGTGGGACAGGGGGACCCTGCTCTGGGCTGGGGCTCTTTGGCCTTTGTGCAGTTTTGCAGTTGAGCTGGTTGGTTTTGCAGGATTTGATTGACAGTTCATCGCTGGTTTCTCTTAACAACAGCATTCAAGTAGGCTTTTTAGTGGCCCTTGTCTGCAGCAGGACAAGGAGGAGCTTGGAAAGGAGAGCGTTGATGTCTGCAGTAGTTGGTGGGCAATGGTCACCAACATAACACTTTGGCTCAGTGTGGCTGTCGAGCCACTCCACTGGAAATCAGTGAAAGTATTCTTCTACCAACGTACCAAGAGTGAGTTTGACCTTAATTTGGGTGACTGCTAGGTAATCAGGAAGAAGAACCTTTTAGGTTGGAGAGCAAAAGAGCAAGAAAGCCCCCCCAGTGCACATGTAGGGATATTTACAGACATATAAAGTCATCCACTTAGCTCTAGAAAATAGCACATTTTGATAGAAAGTACTGCTATTTTTTTGACTAAGGATACTGAATTGGAAAAGTTACATGTACTTTAATTGGTCATGTTGCCAGGCACTCTCCCAGCAATCCTAATTAACTGCAAGCTACAGAGCACCATTAACAGATGGGGCTTTTTGTCTTGTATTTTTTCACTAATTAGAAAATCTCAATCTTTTCACATTTTTGGATTGAACAGAAATTTTCATTTTATTGTCAATATGTCAGTAGAAAGTTGGGAAAAAAAAACCCCAATCTGTATAAAGAAAGCAAAATAAAGCTGAAATATTAACAGCTATTAGAAGCATGTACAGAACAGAACACAGCAAAAATACTTCCTTTTTAAAAATTCTTCCTCAAATGAGATTGGAAATGTGTGTGGAAAAATACATGGAGTAACTCATTTTTTTGGTTTACTTTCTGGTTTGATTTTTCATATTTCTGAGTCTGATGTCTACTCTCATAGTTCCTGAATTTTGATTTCACATCATTCCTTTTAATAACCAGTCTGCTCAAATGAGAGGTAGTCTGTTCAAGTCTGTGTAAGAAAGCTGAATCTTTTATTGGAGAGAGAATAAAACACAGCTTGAGGCAGGCAGACTGAGTTTGCTAATTCTCCTTGATGTGGTTTCATTCAGAGATGTACCATATCCTATTCCCAGTGACCTTTTACATCAGTTACTTACTACAGTCAGGAGTGGTTAGGCAAGCTCACAGTGATTCAGGCCTTTACTGGCTTTTACTTGTACCTCTCAGATATACCCAAATTACTGCTCTGATGCATAAATTCAGTATGTGGGAACTGAATATGTGGCTAATTTCTTTTTTTCTTTTTGATAACTCTTCTGTGTCTCCCCTATCTGTTTTCTCTCCCAGAAATGTTGTTTCTGTATTTCTTATAAATGTTATTCAAGTCTGTAAAAAGGGATGCATTAAAAGTGAACAGTATTTTTAAAGATATATTTACCATAAATACAGAATTTTCATTTCAGTAATAAATGAAAACCTTACTATACTGGGTAGTAACTCAGTGGGGCCAAAAGTATAATTGCAGAAAGACAGGTAAGTATTAGAACTCTTAGGATTATTGACACCTTTCTAATTAAATAGAACCCTTTACTGCAGAAGGCCCCGTTGCTGTCGTAGGTGGTGCTGACATTGTTGCCATGTCCTGCTCGGGTTGTTTGTGATTACTGTGGCAGCAGCAGAGCTCTCAGCTGTGCAACATCCGCCTCAATCACCTGTAGTGAAGAGAATGGTTGCCTAATGAGTTGACATGGAGTATTCCTGCCAAATGAAAGCAAGAGGGAGAATTGGGAGCCTGAAGAGGTCAAGTAATATGCTTTAGTCGCACACTGCAAGAGTGGTAGGACTAGGGACAATAATCAAGTCTTCTGATTACTCATGGTCATTATCCAGAGCTCATGCTGGCCTACTTTGCTGCCTTTTGTTTTTAAAATTAAATTAATTTTCTGACAGAAGTTCACTGATAATTTACTGCCCATTGATTTATCCGACAGTCATTTCTCGTTCCCCTTCACCTCCTCTTTTTGGATAAACTCAGAATTTTCTTGGAAAACATAAGTCTGTATGGGCTTTGCTGAAGGAGAAAATTTATATAGCAAAAAATCTCATAGAGCTGCCAAAGTTTGCAGTACTGTTTTTATTGTGTGCTGATGACTAAATTAGTTACCATAAAATTTAATAGGTAATTAACTTTTTAGTTAATGCCTTTTTGTGTAATAACAGTAAACAAAAAACAAAATCAGAAAATGTAACTGAAAGGAAATGACTTGCATGTGAACATTTTCAAGTCCGGATTTCTGAGTTTTTAATATGGCTATAAAATTGCAAAGTTTGGATTTAGTGCTTTAATTGCTTCAAGCTCAAAACTACGAGTTAGTAAAGTCTCTTCAGAATTGTGTGGTCTTGAACCTTTTCTGATTTCCCTGAAAGATGGGGTTGCTCATCATCTGGCTTGAAGGTGCTTTAGTTGCTTTTGGAGTTGGATGTTAAATTCTAGCTGACCTTCAAAGGCTGGAAGAAATAGTAGAAATGTAGATGATTATTTTTTGTTATTTTTCCTGCACCACCTGCCTTTTCTGCATGCAGACTGGTAAGATCACTAAGTCACTGAGACAGATTTAATAGCTAGGACACTGCCTAGCAGACACAACCTTTAAGATTCAAAACTATTAGCATGTACCCTGTCATCAAGGGCAGGTGCTGGCTGTAGAATTTGCACTTTGCCTGTATTTGGATGAGAATCAATGCATATATCACTGCTGCCTGGTCATAGTATTATGTTCTCTCAAGCTTGACTCTTATACAGGGAGTATATTAACAGCAAAATCTGTTTCCCTGCATTTTTGAGTACAAGGTAAATGACAAATTTTCCCAGTTTCTTATGATCCTTGTTTGAGCTATTCATTTAGTATTTATTGCTGGTAGGGGCAAGATGGAATCCTGTTCAGTCTTTTTGTTATTTTATCACATCATCTTTCTCCTCCTGTTCATGCACTTCAGCCCTCACTTGCTTCTGTTTCACGTTTACTCTTGTAAGGTTGCTTGCAACTGGTGCGTGCTTAGACAGTTTTCTTTAAAGAGAAGCTGGCATTAAATGCAGTTGTTCTAGAAAATATTAAAAGAGCATTTCATCAATAAGAAATATGAGTTAGCAAACCCGAGTGAGGTAGCATAGCGTCTTAAGAGCCCCTTGGGAGTTCATGACCCCGTAGAGTAGATGCTGGATAATTTGTACTTTTGCCTTGGGCATTATAGTTATTTATATGTTGGCCCAGGAGGGTCCAGGTAAAGAAGAGGCAAGAAGAGTGTAGGTAGGGCAATGTGTTTAAGCCCGGAGAAAAGTCAGGGTACAACTGCATTTAGAGCATAGTCCTAGGTCCTGTTGATGGATTTCAGAGATCCTATTTTGCTTTACTCCAGGCAGGATATAGTGCAAAAAAAAGCCTCTAAACATAAACTTACTACCAATTTCTATAGAAATCTGAATACATTTTATTTTTGTGGACAAACCACAAAGTTCTGAAGGCTGTTTTGTTGGATTAACATACATGAGTTCTATAATTTGACGCCAGGTAGCTGCTTTACTTCACTGGTTTATGTCCAAAGCTAATATAAATAAAAACATCTAAATGAAGTAAGTATTACAATACAAAAAGGTAGAACACTAATTTTTCTAGAGCAAGCATCTATATTGTTTTACAGTTTAATTTGTATTTATATTAGTCTAAGAGACATTAACTGCTCCGTTGTTTGTGACAGCTGCAGTGCATAGTTTCTTACCCTTTATGGCTTTGCCTACGTGGATTGCTCTCTGAACTTTGTTCTTTGCATATAGGGTGTCAGTTAGTGGGACTAACTTTTAGGTAAGCCAGTCTGGATCTTCTGTGGTCAAGACTTGCTCAGGTCTTACTTCTGTTAAATTGCAGTAATTGCACAGATGCAGGTCCATCTCCTAGACTCTGCAAATTAATGCAGGTTCTTCCAAGTTAGAAGAAATTCTTTACTGACGAAATGTAACTTGAAGCAGGTGTGTCCTTAGTTTTCTTAGGACAAATAAATTCTGTCTGTCAGTCTATCAATAAAAGACAAAAATTGTCTATACAATTAATTGCTTATTTGATGACTAAAGGAAGTTTGCAGTTTATATTTAAGGTATGAAATTTTCATCCAAGTTAGATCAAAACATCAGGCTATTGGCATCTTAGTGCAAACTTCTGTGTAACAAAAGTTTAATGGGTCATTGAGATTTTACCTTATGTATATGGGAAATAATTTGCATTCTTCATAAATTATTTGAAATATAAAAACTAATGGAATTGTATTTTAAATCATAGTTGATAAAACTTGAGTAGCTTCTTAACAGAATTTACTGTGTGGATGTAGAAATGAAAAGTAAGTGAATTTCAAAAAAATATTAATAATGAAAAACTAGTATATTCTAAGCATTGCAGTACCCTTAGGGTTGAATATTTTAACTATAGAATAAGAATTTAAAAACTTTTTTGCAGAGCAGTACAGAAGAGATTGTTGTCAGAAAAATAAGAACTCTCTGATGCCCTGAGGTGTTAGGGGTTACAGGATTTCTGAAGGTTGTTTTTTTTTCACTGCATAGTTCTTATTTTAATACTTAATGTTGGAGGAAAATAAAAATACATGATCATTCTTTTTTGATTTTCTGCTTTGCCTCTTGAGTTCTATGCTATTTTGTATTAATTATGCTGGGATAGTTTAATCTTGTATAAGCCAGAATTTGCCTTTGAAGCTTCAAAGCATTCTATTTCACCTTTCACAGAATGTTTGAGTGTTACAGGGTATGAGAGACTGAAGTTCCTACTCTACAATCCCTACATGGCTCTTCATAATTAACTGTACTCTCCTGCCTAATGTGAGCAGCCTTTTCATTATCCCTCGTTGGTTCGATAATGCAGTTATGGAGTTGTAGGGGGAACAGTGCCACCGCTAGGATTATCCCTTTGTTACATAGGCTGGGGCCTGGAACCTGAGCTTAATTGAGAGTGTTTCTCAAAACTCTTTTTTTTTTTTTTTTTTTTTTTTTTTCTTTTTGTATTTATTATGGATGCCTAAATTTCGACTACAGTCGAAGCTCTTCTGAAGCATGCTGGTATAAGTCAAAACTTTTTTAACTTTCCGTAAGTGGATTTTTCCTGCAGTTTCTCTGAAAAAGCCACTCGTGCCTGAAAAAGCCATTCTACACTTTTGTTGAAATGTGGGTCTGGATTTTCTCTGTTCTTTTTTTTTTTTTTTTTTTATGTAAGAATTAGGGATATGCAGCAACTATTCCATGTATTTCCCCCTCTTTCCTTTAGCCAGATTGGTGTTTATTTTTAATTTGTTAGTAAGTGCTTAGTCAGTATAGCTGTTAGTGTATGAGTTCACATTTCTCAATCTTAAACAAACAGCAAGCTATTATAAATTAAAGGATTCTTTCCTTCTGTGCAGAGAGAAGTTATAATAGATGTGTAGCAATTGCAATGTTTTCAAATGCCTTGAAATAATAAACAGAGCAAGCATCTCGCCATGTCCTGGTTAACAAAAAAGGCACTAATTCACAGAAGTCTATGCTTTTCCCTCCCTTAGGTTCTAGTTGCAAATTTGGGTTAGGGATCTATGTTAAGGTCATAGAAGAGAAAATAAAGCCTTGATTTAAAATCAGGTATATCTATTACAGAAAGAGAATGTTGTAGTTTTGCATACATATATCACCCTTTGGTGTAGCTTGGGAATCTGGAGCTGCTTGCAAAATATAGATATTTGCATTTTACTGGCAGTTATATGAACTGTCATAGAACACTTAAATTCCTTAAGTGTTTGGGAAGATCTCACCCAGGACCTCTATAACATTTAAGCAGCACAGTGATGATTAATAAGGGATTAGATATAATTCAAATGCAAGGTTGATAAATTGTTATGTTGGGTTTGCTCTACAAGACTCCTTTGGGTAGGAGGCAATGGCTGAATGTTGTAATTTAAGACTTGCTATGTGAAAAGGAAAATAAGAATCCTTAAATTTTTACAAAGTCCTTGTATACTTTGTGAAACTTGAAAGAATGAGAGTAGTGTTTATAGAGTCCCAAATGGATCATTTTCAGTAGTAAGTGGCCATTTCAGCATTCTGCATCCCAAAACTCCTCCTATAGGGTAAATCTGTTTTGTACTTTGGCTTTTTTGGGGTTGTTTTTTTCTTCCTTTTTTGGGGGGGCTTAGGGGGAGGGATGTTATTTGTAGATTGTTTGCTTTGGGTTTTTATTGTTGAGTGTTTTTTTTAAAAGCGATCCCTATATTTAATAGTGGTTTTGAGGGTGCTGTTAGTACAGAAATGATTCCACAGAATGCAGGGTAAAACTTTACCACTAATGCTTGACTTTAAATTATTTAAAAGTGAATAGCTGTGTTTGAAACTGGTTTGGGTAAAATCAGAAGTTTTGCCAAAATTGTGAGCTCTGTTCTCAGAACACTCAGCACCTTTTTAAATTCTGTTTGTTTGTTTGTTTTTTAATTAAGATTTTCCTTGAATAATTGAAAGTATTCAATTATTTCAAATATACCAAATATATATTGATATTATTCAATATATCAAATAATGGAGTAGATTTGATTCAGATCCAAACTGTGATTGTATGTAGCTTGGAATATTCCTGCAGGTAGGGCGGAGTGTGCACATTAATTTGATTCTCAATATCTTGATTCAGAGAAAAATGGGCCTTGGGATCACTGCTAATGATGATTTGGGATATATTGTCATATGACAATCCACAAGTTCTGTTTACCACAATAATTTTTGTGATAGCGAGACTCTTACCACCTGATACAAATTTAATAGCTTGTTTCACCTTGCAACACCTGCACACAATGAAAGAAGATTTAAACTCCAAATGTTAACATTATATTAGACTCAGATATTAAAAATCTTATTTCAATGAGTTTCATGCTTCAGTCCTTGAATTTGACTGACAGATCTCACTGGTTCAGGTTATAGTGCATCAGGTAAGACAACAGATACTTGTAATCAGGCAAAATACCCTTTTTCAGACATTCACAAAGTAAAAAAGGTTATGGTCAGCATGATCTAAAAGTAAGGAAAAAATAATTTAAGATTTCAGTTGAATAGTTATTTTAACAAATAGTAATATCATGTAATATTAATACATGAGTGAGTTTATTTTATTGGAAGATATGCACATTAGATATTGGCTGTGCAGAGCTCCAGAGTCTGTTGTGTAATAATTACTATACCTTGCTTCAGATGGTGCCTTTACAGCACTTTCAGAAAGTCCACTTGGAATGAGCACATTGAGTGTCCCCTCCTTGCGCTGTGATCCTCAGTCAGGCTCGTCCATAATACAGCAGCTTCAGAAAGAGGTCTGAAGCCTGTATTGAGGCAAGATACTTTTATTTCAGTGCTCATTGGTTCCTTTAACAGTAAAGACTGTCAACAAGAGTCATGACATGCTGCATCAAGTATTGTTTTAAATTGTTTGAAAGTTCCCTATAGTCTCAATGGACAGGAGAGCAGGGTACATGCATATTTTTACAGAGTCTTACACTTTTATTGTGGGTTTCACAGCCATGTATATAAATGGAAATTCAGCCTAATATGTTGTCACCAATGAACAATCCTGAAGGATAGGTTTGGTAAAGCCAGATTGATTGTCTCTCTTTCAGTGCAAGAAAGCATTCTGTGATAGTATATAATGTTTGAAGTTCAAATAGGAGTAATTTTCTGAAGAAAATTAGAGCTGAAATAAAAATAGCTTATTATTTTTGTCTTTTTTTTTGTGTACATAAAAGAATAAATGGTTAATGTTGTTAAATAATTACTCTTTTCTTTTCTTTTGTAGGTTGTCTTAGTCTTCGCTCTTAGTATTGGTGCTCTTGTAATATACTTCATAGATTCATCAAAGTGAGTATTTGAGTACATTTTCCTTTCTCTCCTTTCCTGCAGTAATTATACATCTTTAAATTTCTCCATTCATCTACTTCAAATCAGTGCTTGGTCTCATCGCCTGAGTGCAAAGAACTTTATAATAGCACAGGTTCTACAAAAATAACTCAAGAATGGGAAAAAAAATATTACATTAACGAAATTGAACACAGTCACGTTGAATCCGTAGAATGGGGAGGAAAACTACTTTTGTGTATTGAGATTATACGTACCATTGCAAAATTACAGTTTTTATATTCATTATGCCGTGTAGAATCTTTCAAAATCAAGACTAGGATAAGAAATACAGGTTAAAAATACTTACCAAAAAATTGCAATTTGCAGGAGGAAAGAAGCTTCTTGGGAGACTGACAGGCACACTTCTGAAAGCCTCAGCGTGAATTTGACAGTACGAGCATATTGTATCTTGCATATCTGTATTTCCAACTTCTCATTGGGATAGGTTTCTACCAAGATAAGGTGAAGTGCTAACAGTCTGCAGAGCATGTCAGTATTTTTTGGATTTACACTGACATTATCATACAGTGTTGAGGTTTTGGCCAGGCAATAGAAAGTTTCATCGGGGTGTTTGGTGGTTTGATACAAATGAGGGTAACAGACTATATTCTGATATCATTCATACTCCACCCCTGTTTTCATACCGAGCTGGACAGTCTGTGTTGTAACAGGGAGATTGGTAGCCTAACACAGAAGAAACAAATAAAAAGGGACTTAAAATACATTCCTCCTTGAATACAATTCTTTGGGGAGAGTGATATTCTGAAGTATCAATGGCAATTTAAAGTTCTAAGAAGACATGCTTACTGTTTTTCTCTGAACTAGTTTAAGGCTTTACATTAGTGCAACAGTTAAGGTTGTACGCCAAAGTCAGTCCATGTGAGCCTGCCCAGCTGCCTGTAATGGTAGTAGTAATGTTCTGAAACTGTCATTCTGTGATTTAGAAAATCAGACATTCAACTGTTGACATCTGTACATCCTGATATTTAGGAAGGAGGTGGCACCAGCAAAAGGCATTCTTGGATACATGGATGCCAACTCCATGTTCGAAGCCATAGATGTGTCAGGCATAATGCAAATAACTAAGGTAGAGATTTTCTTTGTGGAGAGGAGCCAAGTGGTGGGAAAATTCAATCTTGAGCTCCCTGGAAGTGAGGACAGTTGGTTTTCCTTCTTAACATTGCAGTGAGTGTTTTCATTAATTTTAGCAATTTTTCGTTAATATGACACCACTGAAGTACATGAGGTGGTCCCTCTCTGAAGACCTTTGTAAAACTTTTTAAAGCACAATGGCAAATCTTCCAGATGACTGATACTTCCAGGTCGAAGCTGTGGAATAGATTAAAACATGTTTCCACTTGTTTCAGTTTCAGATCAACTACAGCTATGTGTCAGTGTAATTGTCTTTTGTGAAACTAATGGATTATATAATGAATTTCGGCACTGCATTCTCGCCTCTTTGTTTTCCTCAAGGAGAACAAAGCTGACCACATGGGAGAGTCTCTGGGACACTCGTGCTTTCTCTGGGCCACCTAAATCATGTACTGCTACCAGCTTATTAACTGCTTGATCAACAAGTGTTTTAACTGCATATCTCTCTTGGTTTTCAGTCAACATTTAATTCGTGCTGTAGTTTAAATACAGGAACCTGAAGTTAACATACTGTACTTTCGCACATTTCTTTGGTTTCTCTTCCTTTCTCCTCTGTTACCCTCAACTTCTGCATACACATTTTGGTCTTTTCTGGGTTTTTTCTTGTAAATGCTCACTAGTAGATTAATTTATTTTAGAAACACCCCAGATATATCCCTGATGGGAAAAATTCTGCTTTATTTTATTCTGCTGACCTGAAACCCATTTCAGCAATGCAGAATCAAATACAGTGATATATCAGTCTATTTAAGATCCACAAGTGCATGCTTGGAAAAAGTAATTCCTTTGAGAATTTGGTCAAACAGGAAAAATTGAAGGCAGGGTGACAGGAATGCTTGTGGTATCCTCAACAAAGGAGCTGGAACAACAGAGACTACAGCTTGCAGACAAATGGGCT
>VZTN01021372.1:4009-19019 GCA_013400515.1 Erpornis zantholeuca | reverse complement strand
TTGTTGTCACAAGGGTACATTGCTGCCTTCTGATAAAATTTTGATTCACCAGGACTCCCACATCCTGCAAAGCTGCTTTCTAGTTAATTGAAAAAGCAGTTTCCAGTTGGCACACAGATTTTTTTTTCCCAGGTTAAGGATTCTGCATTCCCCTTTGCTGAACTTCATAAGGTGCTTTTTGGTTCTTTTCTCTAACCTGTTCAGTTACTACACCAAATAATATCCCAAATTGATTCCACAGTGATCCACTTTTATCATTACATAACACAAACTCACTCAGCCCTGATAAGATACTCACTGTGTAGGCCTCTATACAAGAACTGTCAGACTAGACACTGTTCAGAACCAGTAGAGAGAAGCATGTGTAAATCATCTCATTCAGAAGTATGCTTTTAAAATAGGGCTTGTGAGTCAAGCCAAATTTCATAAGTTTCTGTTCCTTTCCTTTAAATGTAGGCTAGACCATCTAACAGAGTTGCTTACAGCTGAGTGAGGTTAATGCCCAGTTTCTTTTACCTTCAGAATCATTTATATCCTTTACTTGTTCAGTCCTACCTACATGAAGCGCACCCCTTTGGAGCCCAGTTAATCAACGTGACATTCAACACTCCTTTTCAAAGGAAAATGTTTCAGCTGATTCAGAAACTAAGTATTTAAGTCCTGTGTTCATTACTGCATTTTATATCCACAAGGCATATAGCTGTTTGTTATGCATGTCTATGCACACACAAAAGAAAAAAAGTGCATGCATATCTACAAGCATATCCATATATGTGCTCTTTAATATTGTTAAAAATGTTCTGGATGCAGAAATTGAATATATATTAAGTGAGTTTCCAGATATCCTTAACTAGAAGGAGCCGGGGACTCCCTCAAGGTAGAGAGGTCTTACAGAGATGTAGATATCTAGAGAGCTGGACAATCACCCACCATTTAAAATTTAACAAATCAAGTGCCAAATTCACCACCTGGGATGGGATAATCCTGGTTACACATCCAAAATGGAGGATGAGAGGATGGAGAAAAGCCTTGAAGAAAGAGTTCTGGGAAACTGGCTTGATGGCAAGCTGAACATGACTTGTATTTAGTTAGTCCTGAAAGGAGCATGGATTTGGACTCGCTGATCTTCATGGGTACCTTCCAACTTGAGATATTATATGAATCTTTTCCATATACATAAATGGATAAAAGTATGTATGCACAGAAGGTGGACAAAAAATAACTGTGCATGGTCCAAAGAATATTGGATTTTAATTCCTGTTAGGTTTTGCATGTTTTTTTCCAGTAGGAGCTAGTGATGGATTGGCCCTATTTCAACTTACAAAAAGGAAAAAGAAAGTGTTGTGCAACAAAGTGTGAGGCAAATCAGATTATTAGAATTTGCAGATCTAACCCCAAAGGATTGAGGAATATAGTCTAGGAAAGTTACTATTTTGTATTCATATATCCAACAGCTTCAATCTCAGTGTCCACATGGTTCACAGGCCATTTAAACAACCAAAAACCAGTCCCTATGCAAAAAAAACAAAGAAACCCCAAAGCAACCTCTCCCTCCCAAAAAAACCAACAAAACAAAACAAAACATAAAAAAAAAAACCAAAAAAAAAAAAACCAAAACAAAAATAAACCAACCTCCAAACACAAATCCTCAGGCTTTTGTAGAGCTGCTTTTTCAGTCTAAGTTCACAATAGATTTTTCTCATGGAGTCAAAAGAAATACCCATTTTTTAAACCTTAGTTTAGGTTATCCATCAGCTTCTATAAAACATTTCACTATCACTCTCTCTCTATAAGGTTCACGGAATGACAAAGTTTTCAGCCTAAAAATACTCTTAAATCTCACTTATCACAACAAAAAAATCATCAAACTTGACTTTTTACCTTAGAGTTTAGTATTTTTTACATGACACAATCTAGAAAATTTGATGTAGCATATGTAGAATGGGTTAAGACATTCTCTTGTGTTTCTCAGAACACTGAAAAATTCTTTGTTGCTATTGATTGGATGATATTAAAAAAAATTGTATGGATTTACCCAATATTTAGAGGACATTTACGATACAGCTGTCTTCATTTGGATGATATTATTCAAATCCACTTTATACTATAGGTATTATTGTATGCCACTACTCATATCTTTTAATGGATTCTTTTTCCCATTTTATCCCTTACCATGCCTATAGAGCACCAGAAATTAAATGCCTCTCTCCTTGTGAATAATAAACTCTAAAGATGAATCTGCTTTTTAGAACTCAGCTAATCCATCTATTCTTGAGGGTGGGGCCATTGCTATATACACTATTTTTCCTGACAGTACTTCAATACATTTTCAGGAAATTTCAGAAGTTATGGAAAAACAAAAAAAAACAACAAACCTTAATTAAAATAGAAGAGGATTTAATTAAAAATTGGAGAATGAAATAGAAATAAAGTACAGACAAAGCCACGGGTGAACTACTGTTCATATTGACACAGGATATATTTGTTAAAATTTCAGACAAGTTGCAAGGACAAGTATATGAGTTATGAAAGAAATCAGATGCTCTATGCAAATATCATGTCTGTGTTCTTGACACAAGAATCATAATATTGAATTTATTACTCAATCAAATAATCTCTTTAAAAGCTTTTAATCAGTGGTGCATCCATGACTCCATGCTTTATATAGTGCATGTTATTTACATCTTGCTTCAGAAAGAGAAGTTCCTTCTGCTTGTACATGTAGTCTTACTGTGACAGTATGCATATGCTTCTGAATTTATTTTCAGACTTTGTGAATAGAGAAATTTTATCACCTCCATTTTACAAATAAATAATTGGTAAATAAATAAATAATAAATAAAATTATTAGCGAATAATATAAATCTTTTTAATTAACCTTGAGGTATTTCAAGCTATATAGTTGTACGCAGCATTCTTATTGCCCTTCATTCATTTTATTCCCCAGGCTTCCAAATTTGGATTACCTTTCACAATTCTTCTGCATCCTCAGTACTTCTCTCCACACCTTCTAATTTTTTTAGATTAGTTTTCTCATTGATCAGTATATAAAACCAGGTTGTTAACAGCATGAAATTAATGCTGTCTAATTTTGGCCCTTACTAGCTCAATATCTAATCAGAGTAATAATTAATGAAGAGAGATACACTTCAGAGGGAGATTCAAACTGTCTCTCTAAAACATTTCTGTTAAAGAAATGTGAATTATGCTCTAGAAGTGCCTTGGACCTTAAAGAGAGCCTGGAGTTTGCTTATATTACCCCTAAATACAGTAAACAAGCTCTATCTTTACCTGGGAAAAGTTTCATAACTAGAACTAAACAATGTGAGTGGAATATGGAGTACTTAGGAGCAGAGTAGACAGAGGTAAAGATAAACCCAAAAGCATCACTTAGAGAATGATTTTAAATTCTGGAAATTTCCAGATTTTAAAATGTTTTAAAAATATTCATACTTCTATGTTTATACTGTTATGTTTACTTACAGGACAAATAGGTAAAATTTCATAGACATTAATCTTGTTCTGCCTATGTTCCTTTCACATTTAATGATTGCAGTTTCATGAATAGGGCACTATTGATTCCAAGCAAATGAAAAACAAACCTTGTTCTTAGTTTTATCTGTTGGGGCCACTATTACAGGTCAACTAAATCTGGTACCACTTTGATTAAAAGTCAGTATCTCAGGAGGAAAACTTGTTTGCTTGTCTTCTAGCATAGCTTAATGAAGAAAATATATTCCATCATACATTTTAGAAAATAAAGATGCTACTTATAATGAAGAACTGTATGTTTGGAAGTTTTATAACAAACTGTTTTCCCATTTTATACAATTTCTTTAAAAAATACAAAACATGCAGTAAAATATTTAACATGTTATATTTATTGCCATAACAAAAGAATTATTTTGAAAATGTAATTCCATTGAGTGCTTATTATTTTTTCTGCTGTACATAAAAATAAACTGCATGAGCTCTAAAAACATAAATGAGATAAAATATTATCTCCAATTTCTCTTCCTAATTGGATAGAAAAACTTGTCAATAACAACAAAAAAAGTGTGAGACAACACGAGCTTAACCTTTACAATGCTGGCTTAAACATTCAAAATGTCTGTAATCTTGGGGGAAAATACAGCTAAAGTTCCAAGACACAAGATTCAAAATGAGTAAAAAAAGGAAGGACTCCTAGTGATAATCAGGAAATGGAAATTACAAGAAATAAAAATAAACAGCAATCTACTCTTTTATAATAAGAAATGTTTCATGGTAAAATTAAAGTTCTTTGTCTTTCATGTGTATTAAACATAGGGATAGGCTTTGCAGAAAAGAAAAAGAAAAGAAAAAATAACTAGAGAGATAGATAAGGCTTAGTGTGTTATTTCTGACATTTTTTGTTATCGCAACGGGTTTGATTTCCTTTTTAATCAGAATTTCTTATGTTTGGTTTATGTTTAGCTTATTTATTATGTTTTGATTCTGACAGTATTAGCGATACTTGTTTTATTAAGTACCTGTGAAATGAAGTGCCAGACTGTAATAACTAGTTTGAGTACTTTTATATATCTACATTGTTGTTTTGCTATTTCTTTGGAGTAACAATATTCTAGTAATATAAAAGATTGTCTCTATGTTATCATTTTTTGTCTGCATTAAAGCTTAATTAATGAGGGATTAATTTCCTTTTCTTTTTACTTGGGTTGCTACTCACAGCCTTCCAAAAATGAGTATTCTTTCTATATAGTATGATGCTCTTCTGCTTCAAAAGTTAAGGTTTAACCAAATACAAATAAATCAAACTTGTCCAGCTTAGGAACGGAATCTGACTATTTTATATATTTGCACTATTTAACACAGATGTAATGAAATTTTGGATTCCAGCTGTGGCCCAGCATTTAAACTGTGCTAGAAACCAAATCTTAGGTTTAGGTTCTCAGTTTTATGTATAGAGATTTTTGCAATTCAAGGTGCCATGTAAGCAATCTGACATACTGACATAGTTTTTGGGTTTTGTTGTTGTTTTTTAAAGTGAGAAAATGTAGTTTAATAATTCAGTGACCTTTGACATTTTGGAAAGCAAATATTTGCTAGATACTTGCATGCTACTATTGTTCCTTTTCACTATAGTGAAATATGTAATATGTGTAAAAGAGAAAACAAAAAATCTTGTTACTTCTTTTCCTCCGTAGTAATAAATATCAGAAATATTAAAGATGTATTCAGCTAAAAAATAGCCATTATTCCTCTTGGAAAACCTAATGACTATTTTATAACTCTATATTTTAAAAAGTCATATTGAGATAATATAAAAGTAAAATGAGTGTCGTGTCTGTGAAAAAATAGATTTTCATAACAATAATAATAATGTAACTTTATTATATATTTACAATTCATACAGCTCTGGGATTTAAAAACATTAAGAGAATGTTTTTACAGTAAGAATAGAGAATATTTTCTACTATTTCTACTATTTCTGTATAAATGTTCTCAGAATGCAATCAAAAAAATGATCCAGGGTCATTCAAATGCTTTTCAGATATTATTAAACAGAAGTTTATCACATTACTTCCTGTCCTTACCTGGCAGTTCTTCATCATAAATTCCCGTTTACTCACACATTTCTCTGTTTTGGTTACTCCTTCTGCTGAGCATGAATCTCATCTGAAGATCTGAAGAAGCTACACCTACGTTTTTATAAAGCAGAGAATTTTTGGCTATTCTGGAACAGCAGGTTCAGCTCCTCCTCAAGCCAGCCAGCTTCACTCTGCAGTGAGCACCAGCCCTTGTGCCAAGGAGGAGAGCACCCACCATGGGCACACCACTCCTTCCAGCAGGGATCACCAGGCACTGACACCTTCGTGTCTCTTGCTTGATAAAAGCCAAACCCTCTCACTAAGCACTAGGAAGCTAAATATAACACCAAAGAAAAAGCAATTTTAAGGGTATTATTAACTGAGCCTTTTATATTACATAGATAATTTTTATTACTGGAGTGATATTAATTATGATGGAAAAATTTTAATTCCATATCAAGCCTCCCAATATATTTCAGGGTACTAAAGCTATATGAAAAAAAAAAATCTTAATTTATGTGCTCTGTCTATGAGGGGTTTTTCTTTAGGGTTTCTCTTGCTGTCAATATTCTTTTTCCACTGACTTGACAAGTAGAAGGATGTAATAATGATATAAAAGTAGTTAAAAAAATTCTTGGGTAGTTTATTCCTTTTTCTTGCCTTTGATGAAATTTCTGGGTGTGTGTGGGGGAAGAGTTTTTGGAGGGAGTGTTTTTGTTTTCTTGTTGTTTTTGCAGGTTTGCAGGACGTTTGCAGGTTTTTATTTGGCTTTTATTTTTTTTTTCTAATATTATTCCTGGAATTATTGGAGTTATTCCTTCCTCAGGCTGCTTATGGCATTACCAAAAATGTGGACAGAGTTCAAAAAAATTTTTTGGTTTTTTTTTTTTTTTCACTACAATAATGAGCACCTGATTGTTTTGCCTGGTCTCCTGGAATGGCAGGAGAGGGCAGAATGCCCTTAAGAGAGGGCAAATATATTGTTTTGAAGCACATAAAACAGTTTTATAACAGCATATTTCCATCCCAGGAATGGAGATATGTTGAGAAGCCATTAGGAAGTGCTGTGTTCCTTGTCCCTGCTGCAGACCTGCCTGCACTGGTGCTTGACTGACTGGCTAAAACCCTTGGGAGCCACGAGAAGCTCACTGGAGTAATGGCCTTGTGTGAGCCCTATATATTAGCAGAGTTGCTGAATTGTTTTTCTGTGAAAATCAATGCAACAATGGAGAAATCTATTGCCTCGTTATTGCATACAATGTATAATTAATTATTGGCCTAATATTACATACAAAATACAATTTTCCATGAGTATATGCACAAGTTTATTGATTGCGACAAGAAACAGGAGTGTTTGTGCACTTCCCTGTTCAGCTAAGGTGCTTCTCTTATCTACAGACATAATCATTGGCCATTGACAAGCTGGTGCAAGGAACAGAAGTGTCCTTAAATAATTGAGGATTCAGCTAAGAAAGGTGCTCATGACATTTGTGCTAGTGAAAAATACTGAGTTCAGGGAAATTTGGATGTCTTTTATGCAGATAAAATTGAGATCTCCACATCCCTCCCTTTTCCTTGATCATTGCAGATGTGCAAAACCATACTCTATCTACCCCAGAAGTGGACCCAGAGTAGGAACCAGAAAAATTGCAGACAGAGCCTCACTTCAAATATGATCCACATGAAAGGGTCTGGAATCTGACAGTGAGAGTCCAAGACCTTGCAGAAAGCTTCTGTGGAGAATTCATGCTGTCCAGGAAAGAAAAATTGAGTGTAGCATGGGAAGTTCTCGGTGACAGGTCTACATTTTCAATAAAAGTTAATCCTTTTTAGATCATAGAGACATAAGAGGGCTTAGGGCATCAGCTCTTTGAAAAGCCAACAGATGCTCTTCATATCTATTATTCACCTGTAAAAGTCCGAGGGTGGATGAAGTTCTCTCTTCTTTTAGACCAATTTTGTTTTTACAGACAGTTTCAAATTTCTCAGATAATAAGTTGCCATTCCCTTCTTGGATTTATGTGTAATGGTATCTCAGGATGTATGTGGTTTTTAGGTACCCAACCGTACTTCAAAGATGCCAGCTGCATTTCTGGTTCCCAGCTCCTGTTCTCAGCTCACAGCTCCCTGGCTGGCAGGCAATTTCTCTATCAGTATCTTCAGCAGACATTTTTTTCTTTTCAGTAATTTTCCCCTTCAAACCAGGTCATTTTTATGGCTGCTCACATCACTGGGGAGAGCTGAATCTGGTAGAAATTATGTCTATGTGTTCCTGCTCCTGCTTGTAGATCAGAGTATACCCAGACATAAGACTGGACAGGGAGCAGTGATCAGGCACAGGGCTCAGTCCAGACAGACTAGCAGCTTGCTTATACAAAACCAGCCCTTTTTATTCCCCTTCACACCATGATGGTTCTTCCTCTATAAACCTCGATCCTTCCTTTTCTTTGCCCTTACATCCATATAGTAAAATACCCAGAATTTATATAATCTAAGACCTTTACCTGGATCATATATGTTCCTTAAATGGTGTCACTTGTGTGGTTAGTGAGTCACTGAAGGCCTTTCAAAGATCACCAGTGCTTCCCTTCATCCATCTGTAACATTTGGCCATTTTGCACAACATCCCCTTTATCCATTTTTGAGATCCATCCCTCCCTCATGGAGACATCTGTAACTTTTTTCAGCTTCTTGCTGTGCTATGTACCAGTTAGCATTTTTTTCATATCAAGTCAAGAAGTTTCTCATGAGAGTTTCAGTTAGCTAAACTTCAGACTGAGGTCTAGTCATTTGCCTTCACACCTCAACACCCATGTTTCAAAGTAAGGTGGTACCAAATCCACTGAACATAAATAAAATATATAATACATAAATATATAATACATAAATAAAATTATTATTCACAATAATCAGTAATATTCCACAAAATTCACTGGTTTATATAAAATGAGTACTATGATCAGGACATTCGACTTCACTTTCTGCATGACCACAGTTTCCAAATTTTAGTTTTCTGTGGTAGAAATATTGTAAGATTTTGCAGATAATTTAAGGGCAGGTTTATGAACAAATTAAGTTTACTAAGTGGTTCAAAAATCAGTATTGCATAAAATCAGATACATTTTTTCAGTTTGAGAAATATAAGAAAGGCTATTTATGATTCTTTCTTATTTTCAGCACTTTTGGTCTCTGGGAATTTCCTAACCCCTAGTATGTTTTTTACAATTTAGTAATTTTCAAAAGTTTACTCTTCCAGTCACTGTTGTTTTCCCTTCTGAACCATTATTGTGGAGTGCACAATGGATGATATGAGACATGACAGTTCACATCTTAACTTGTCTAAATGTTTATAGCAGTAAAAGTTTTCAGCAAAGAAGGAGATAATTCCCAGCCACCTTCAATCACTACATACATGCAACACAGATAATCTTTGACAGCCCTGCCCAAGGCACAACCCCTTATGAATCCCTGCAAGTGCAACCTCTGACCTGGCAGGTGTCATGTGGGATAGTGCATTGTGATTCCCCCTGCATCCTCCTTGCAGTAAGGCAACAGCTGTTGTCTGACCATGGAGGTCAGAGCTCTTGAGATCTGCAGGGCCTGCGCCTCTCAAGGCTGGCCTCTCCCACTGTCAGTCGTCCCCTCACTGTGGATTGGTGCCACACTCTGGAGAGGGAGGTGTATGAAAGGTGCATTTTCCCTTTGGGATTGCTTGCCCATGTGATTAGTCCAAATGACAGTTCCTGTCACAGCTGGGACTCTGTTCAGAATGTCACTCCATATTCTGCCACTATGGTGGAAGCACAATACTTAAGCTTCGGGAATTTCCATTCCAGCATCACCTTATCGGCAGGGAAGTTTCAAGCAATGAACTTTATACACTTTATACATGGTAACTTAAGTGCTTTCAGAAAGAAAAATCCAGGGGAACACCCAAGTCAAAATTTTGTGCCAGCAATATCCTTTGGCAAGGACTTGCATGCATTTGATACTCTTTTCATGAAGAGACATTTAATTCTTTCCTGTTCTAAACCTAGTCCATTTTGATGGCCCCTAGTTCTTGTCTATGCCTTTGTACCTTTGTCGAGACACAACCTTGTACTCAAGTTTTCATAGAAGTCCAGCATATCTCCTTCCACAGACCAATCTCATTTTTAGACTGAAGAGTACAAGGATATTGAGTTTTTTTCTATAAGGTAGACACAAGATTTTATTTCTGCTCTTCATTATATCTTTCTTCCTCTCAGGACATTATTTTAGAGAGAAATTAGTTCATTCTTCAAAATGTGTGCAAACTAAAGATTCTGCTTCTTTTGAAATGCTGATTGATCTCATTCATTTTTTAATTAATCTTATTTTATATTGGACCTGAAAAAGCTACTTGATCAGTTAAACCTCGTTTTACAGACTCTGAACCATCTGATATATAGAGTATTAATTCCTGGTTCTGGCTACTTTTCCTTTATATGGATGTCCTGTATTTGAGACAAATTCTGAGGAATGTCCAAATTTGAACATCCTTTGATAGAGAGCAGGTTACAGCCACCCCTCCCCCATCAGGTTTGGGAAAGAAATATTCTTCAGAGGAAAGGGAAATAGAAAAAAACCCTATTTATTTAACAAACACACAGGAAAAGAATCATAATGCTAAATAATAAAACCCATGGAGAAAAACCTGGGGAGATTTGAGAGTCCTTCCTTGGGTGTGGTGTCTCTCTCTCTCCTCTTGGGAGCTGGGTTGGCCTGGAGCCCCCCTCCGGGCCTTGGCAGATAGTTCTCCCAGTGTGTTCTGATGTTGTTGAAAAAGTCCAGAACAGAAGAAGGAAAAAAAAACCCAAAGTCCCACAGGAAAAAAAGTTTAACTCTTGGTCTCAAACAGAGCTGAAAGCTGGCTGAAAAGCAAGAAGGGCGTTCCCTCCGCTCTTCTCGCTGCAGCAGAAGCATGCAGAGGAGTAGAGTGACCTTGGAGCACAAAACTGCTTTGAAAAGTTTGTCTGGCTTTTGTCTTCTTTCTCTTGCACCCAGTTTTAAAGGCACAGAAAGGCGCAGGAATCACATGAGGTCATAGAGCAGTGATAGGGGATAAAGCATCGTAAAGTCACCCCAAGACAGTGGGTAATGAATACAAGAAGGACTTCGACCATGTGCACTTCTTCCCAGACAACTATGTTCATCAGATAACAGGCAGTTCCAGAAATCTTTTGATCTTGGCCATTTCTCTTTTTTTTTTTATACAAACTGACAGAGATGCAAGATATGGCATACTTGCAATGAGTTATAACTGAAAGATAATTATTCCATGTATGAATTGAATTACTGTTTTAGGTATAATTTCATAAAATTCCATTAGCATCTGCTCTGGTCATTTTCAGAAAGAGGAGGCTAGGTGTTGGCTAACTTATTGACACGTATATTTTTTAACTGGTTACATAAAACAAGAAGCAAACAAGAATGGAATTGTGCTGGATTTGTCTGGGATGTCCCTGCACAGAAAAATTTTTTCTTGATTATGTTGCATATTAATTTTTAACTGTGACTTAATCCAATTTGATGGAGTAGCATATGTTGGACATTCCTTCGAATGTGAAGAAGTATTTCAGATATCACTTGGAAGCAGGAAAGTGCTTACATATCTGTTTCTTCAAGAAAATTGAAGCCTCTAAGAGTTTCACCCATAAATGGCTTAGAGGAGAAAAGACTGTCATGTGTAAGCTGGAAAATATTGAGTAGTTCACACTAAAATAGAGATTTATAAATTCCACAGGCCTGGTAAGAATTTCAACTAATACCTGGACATGACTCAACAGAAAATAAATCACTTTAAAATTGGCTTAATTAGATTTCACGTGCTCCAGAGAACTACTTATTTTTTATTTGATTTTTATATATTTCTCTTTTTCAGGCTAACATCTTGCAGACTTAAAAGAAAATCTATTTTCTATTCCATTATTATTATAACTTTCAAATTTTAAAAATCCAGTTTCAGATGGGAGTTTAACATACTATGTATCATAGATTTGAAGTAGAATTTTGCCCATTAATACTGTGGAATAAACTTAACAACGTTTAATAACAAATGAGGAGCTTTGCTAGGGTGAAAGTAGCAATTATACTGAGTTGATGTACAGTAATAAAAAACATCTGCACATAACTACTTCCAGCTTTCTTCATGATTCAATAAAATCTGGTTTCATACACACACCGATAATTTCCCAGCTTTGACATGAAATAAATGTTATTTGTGCTAACGTGAAAATTGTTTCTATTTGTAATTTTTTTGTCATTTCTTGCCTAATTTGTAAAACATTTATGTCCTGTTGTCTCTAAAGATCAGTGTCTCCACTGTCTGTAGACAACTGGTTGAAGCAACAACATGAGCAGTGATGCACACTTTCATATTCACATTCATACTTCAAAACTTGATTTCTGTCATTTCCTGAACAAAATGACCAAGGTTTCTCAGAAACCCTGTTGGTACAACATACAGCAGCTTTCCTATTTAATAAAATTTACTTGTGCAAATTCACTGTATCAGGTCTTTTTGTGTTTCACAGGTTTATCTTTTCAGCTTTCTTTTCCCAGGAGAGAAATTAAACCTTCATATTTTAAGTATATTTTACTTCAAAAATATACGTTGAAGATAAAAAATGTCAAAGTTTGTATAATTCCTGGTTTTAGGGACTCACACCCTGAGACAATCAGTGTTACAATACTTCAGATAATGAGTATTAAATGTAAATTAAATTTTAAAAATAACTTGGTTTTAATTTGCGCATCTTTTTTTCCCAGAATTTTTTTTTTTTAAATAATGAGTCTTGTGTCAAAATTTGTTTTTATATTTTCCTGCAAAAGTTATCTGCCAACAGTTTGCTTTTATTTCTGACTGATACATTTTTTATATATTTTTTTCCTGTAAACCTGGTATGATATTTCAAACTCATTTTGCTACAGTCATATATCAGAGGACTTGTTAATTTGTCAGCAAAGTTGACAAGTTTATTCATGAAGGAAAATTTGCTTTGACAATAACAACAGCAAAAAAGCGAATATTATTTGCCAGGAAAGGACTTTAGAATATATCTTATTAGCTCAAGAAGATCCATCAAGTAGGGACAGAAATAGATTCTCTATGTACCTGAAGTATTAAGTTATACTTCTCCCAATGAAAAATCAGAAGATTAATTATAGTCTTATTAATACTGAATAAACCAAAACAACAACACTTTTTTTCTTCCCCAGCTTGAGCAACACCTTATTTAATTCCGAATTAATTTGGAGACTCTCCACTGGCAGAAAAAAGGAGTTATTAAATTCTGGAGAAGAAAAATAAAGGCTAATAAGTGAAAAAAAGTTTCAGTTTGCTTTATAATAGCTCTCATGGCTCAAACTCTACTGAAGTAAATTAGAAACTTTAAAAGGCTTTTCTAATGCACTGATTTTTTTTTCCCCAGAGTTTATTTGAGGGAAATTGTAATATTCACAGCATACTGATTACTGGAAGCCATACTCATTTTGCTGATTACTTATAGCAAATATGCCATATTTCATATTTTTTCAACTTTCCTGCTTTCAGAACTTAAATGCTTCTCAGGGGTATTCTTTAAAAATAGTTTTTAATTGTCTGATTGCTGAAGGGAAGCCCAAAGTGTAAAGAAAATATCTTTCCTTTCTCCAAGAATGTTTGTCAGCTACACATTATGAGGCAACCCAGACAGTTTTCTCTGACAGTCTGACTGAATTCTGCAGAGTTTTGTAAAAGCTAGCATAGAATATTTCTAACAGATTATATATAGTGAAAGGAGTTTTATTGAGAAGAACAGGTAGAAGGGTTTTACTAGCAATTGATGTACATCTGTGAAAGATAACACTGCCAAATAATTGTACTTTTCACTGGTTTCAGGCAACAGCTGAATTCTGATCTGCCTTTCCATTTCTTTATCAATACAGAGTAAGATGACTTAAAAAAAAAATCAGATTTTCTTTGAAAGTATATGCTTTGAGATCTAGCATTCTTATCACTGACTAACAAGTTCTATGTAATGTGGCATATAGAGACTTTACTATTAAGAATTTTTTGTTCTTTTCTACTCGACACATATAATCACATTGTAGAATTTTTTTCTTGATGCAAATAAGTCATAATTTTTATCACTTGAATTCTTAGATAACCCAGAGTTGGAATCAGATTCAAATTCAGGCAATTAAACCAGGTTCTTCATAAGTTTGATTCTAAATAAAAAATAGGTTTTAAATTAGTTAGACTCACAATCAACAGATATTGATTACAAATTGGTCAATACAGTAAGATTTAGTGAGGTTTTTAAGTGGTTGTTTAATATCTGAACAGATGGGGGATTCTATCTGTTCTGGTTCTCAGCTTCCACTCTATTAGCACATAAGTTCTCCAACAGAGAAATCTTACCTATTAGACTCATGTGCATGCCTTGGATATATCAGAAAATACCAGATTCTTATGCTGATCCCCAAGTCTCCACTCAAACCCTAAATAATTCAAGCAAACCCAAAAGAAAATCATCAAGACTATAGAGCTTCAGTTACATTTGCAGCTGAATTCAATGCCCATGCAGTCATCATTCCAATTCATTGAAAACAATTTACTTGAACAGAGGGTAAATTCAAAGCATTACAGGAAGTAATACTGAGGTGAATTTCACTGGGTTTCAGATTTCTTGAATACAGAAATTTATATTTGAAACTAGTTGTCCCATTATACACAATGTAGAATAACAGGTGTCTTTAGCAAAATATTGCATAGTCTCGTGTAAATATGTAAAAAATGTCTGGTTTCTTTCTCAGAGTTGATTATGAACAGAGTTCAGAAAATTTAGGTTTTTACACTCATTAGGCAAGATTAATACATATATACAAAATCTGTACAGATCTGAGTGTTTATATTTAGGCTGTTGATTTAATATAACTTTTATGATCCGTGATAACAAAATGCCTATGCTCACATAATTGAGAATCACTGAGTTCTGAAATCTTAACAAAATCAATAGGGAAGCAACAGGTGCAGAAATGTGTGTGCAGTGTATAGGCACTGATTAGGCACCTAGATATTCTGGGAATTAGGATTGTCAAAGAACATCACTGAGCTCAGTGCTGCAACTAGGTGAGGATAGCTACAGGAGGCTTCCAGCTTCCAGCAAACTACAGAAGCATCTAAGAAGTTCTGTCACTTATTCCTGATGAAATGGTTCTTTGAGCTTTTGTTCCACATAAACAATGGAGGGGCAGAGCCCTTTCAGCAGGTGTTACAGAGAGGCACCAGAAGCAGTGGTTTTCACAGAGTAGTGCCTAAGGCGTCTTGCTGAGATTGGAGAACTGGTGTCCTTGGCTGCAAGTGTGTGCTGGGGGAAAATCTGCATTGCCAAGCAGCTGCTGGAGGTGCTCAGTGGACTGCACAACATCAAAGATAT
>VZTN01021371.1:1534671-1544906 GCA_013400515.1 Erpornis zantholeuca | reverse complement strand
CGGTTAGTACTTGGATGGGAGGCTGCATTAACCCAATGTAGTTTTTTTTTCTTGCTTCCCTCTTTTTTCATTTTATATGTCTCTCTGTTGGCTTTCTTTTTTCTTTTAGAGTTTTTATAACGTCTTAGTGGGTGTTTATTTAAGATTTTTTTTTTTCACATTTTCTTGTTTTTTCTTTTTTAATCTTGTTTTAAAATTTCCTCGTTCATTTTTTTTTTTATTCACATTTCCTCCTCTTGTTTTCTGTCCTGAGTGTCACTTTTTCAGAAGTTCCATTTTCTCCTATGTAATGTTGGGATCGTTTGTCTATGGTCACCTGTTTCTTGTGTGACGTTTTTTGTGCTGTCTTGATCCCTGGTTTTATCTTGTTTTTCGTCTTGCTTAGAGGGTGTTTCTTCATGGTTTGGGAGATTGGGTCTGGTTCTGTGTCTGTGCACTAGGTGAGGAGCCCATGTGTGTCTCCAAGCGGCCGTGCCATGCTCTGGAATGCCCACTGCAAGATCCCATCCCATGTGCTCTGTGGGACAACCCTATGTGTTCATTTTCTATTCCCATCTCACATACTTCCCTCTGGGGTCTCCAGGCACACCGTGTCTCGCACACAGCCCCGTGTCACTCTGTGGACCATACCAGAGACATGGGCCCCCTTGGATGGAGTCTGCCTGTTGGTGTCACACAGAGTCTTACCTCACCCAGCAGTGCATCGAGCTCATCCCGGCTCAGCACAGGGTCACTGCCAAGGGCTCCGTCCTCTGCCTGCACGAGGAGAGATGTCCTGCCATCTCCCCTGCTGCCTTCAGCCTGCTCTCCTTTTGGCCAGGGCCACTACCCATGTTCAGACCTTTACCTGGTGCAGTCCCAGCTCATGCTGCCCCAGTACAGCTTTACTAACTTGCCTCCATCTGGTGTCAGCCCATCCTTCACCCTGCCTGACCCACCTCCACCTTTCTGCTTCCCATATTTCCTGCTCTGCCTCTCCCACCCCATGCATGGCACTGCTGGTGCTGACCTTGGCTGCTGGAAGCAGTTGGTCTCCAGCTGCTGCAGTGGTGCCCAAGCCGCCTGTGTCCAGGGTGCCCGTGCAGGATGTGCACAGCAGCAGCCTCCTACATCATCAGGGGTTACACAGACAGTCAGGGCAGAACCCTCCAGGGAGAAACTAAGGCTGGGATGTGAGATGTGATGGGGAACACACCTGGGGTCCCCACTGGGAGCAGGACAGTGTCGGGGAGTGGGGATCCGGGTGCAGCAGTGGCTGCAGACACTCCCCTCAGCTCCGCCTGGCTGGGTGTCCTGCGCTGCCTCCCCCAGGATCTCGGGAGGTCTTTCCACAGCCAAGTCTGCCTCCAGCAGCCGGCCTGGCTTAGCCACACTCTCCACACAGGAGCCGCATCGCCATGTCCCACTGCACAGTGGGAACGGAGCAGTGAGGGAGGGCAGGGGGCACTGGCATCCCTGCGTGCCCTGGGACTCACCTGGGGACATGGGGCAGTGGGGGCACCAGGCAGGCGAGGTGGAAGGCCCTGGGGCAGCCGTCACAACAGATGAGCTCACCACCATCACCGCATGCTGCACACTCATCCTCGTTCTCCTGTCCCCAGGGGAGGGGGCAGAGGGTCACTGCCATCCCCCCTAGGCTGAAGCCATGGCTGTCACAGGGTCTGTCATCCACCTTGCCCTCTCCCCCTGCATCACCCATCTTACACCAAACATACCAATCCTTTCAGGGTGGTAAAACTGCCTGTCTCTCGGGGGTTGTACCCTGGTGAAACCCCAGTAGCTGAGCCCTGTTCTAGGCCAGGCCAAATGGACATGCCAGGGACACCCCAACAGTTCCTCCTGGAGGTGCACCAGGTGTCACATCCAGGGCTCACCTGGTGGGGCACAGGGTCCTGACTGTACACAGTGGCTGCTGACAGCTGGCCCTGGGGTTGCAGCTGGGGCTCCCTGTTCTGTTGGCAAGACAAGAAGGGGTTTGGAGAGGCACTACTGGCACTGGGGGACACCCCCAGGCATGATGCCATGCAGGAACAATCCCCCACTACAGCCTTGGCAGCTGCACAAGATGGGGGTGAAAACATATGAGAGGATTGTCTCTACACTTTGGGATGCCTTGGGCTGGGCAGGGGGCTTCAGGCTGTGGCTTCTGCTCCTAGCCTCTGGCTCTTCCGAGGCAGCTGAGGTATGTGGCTCATCCCCAGCTCTGCTGCCTGTCTTGGAGCTGCCTGCAAGAGAGGCCAGAGGCAGCTCCAGTTCCCCTTCCTGACATCCACCTGACTGAGGGTGGCTCCTGAATTTGGGGACTAAACTGGGCAGGAGGTGCCTGGGCTGGGCTCTACTTACTTGGATCCAGCACGTGTTTAATGAGGATACCCTCAATGGCCCCACGGCTGACAGGCACCTCACTGCCTGCCACGGCCACCGCTCTCTGCACCGAGGCAGCCACTGCCTGGAGGGCTGTGGGCAGAGCAGCAGCTCAGTGGGGTGGGCAGCGCCCTGCCCACGGCTGTGGGCAAACAGGGCGCAGAGGTGGAAGCTGCCCTGAGGGTTTTGGCACTCACTGCTGGCACGAGAGGTGCGGGGGGTGTCTGTGCCCTCCGGCTTCTTGACAGTCTTTGCCTTCACCAGGGGCCCTGCAGCATTGTGAGGATGGGCGTCAGGGGGCACAGCACCCCACGACACCTCAGGGGCAGCAACCTGCCCCATTCTCCATCCTGCTCTGGGTCTCCATACCAGGACTGGTGCTGTGCCGTGCTGCGGGCTGTGCCGCCCGGGCCTTGTCCCGCTCCTCGGGGGCTTTCCTCTTGCCTTGGGGTCTATGTGGGGCTGGTGCTGTGGGGCTCGGGGAGAGACGCCTTCCACGGCGCTGCCGCCCCAGCTCCACCTCTGCAAGAGGAACAGGGACTGGGACAGGCACCGGCACCCTGGGTGTCACCCCTGCCCACTGTCAGCCTCCGGGGGTGCCGGTCCCACCTGACCCTTACTACCTCTGGGGAAGGCGCCGCGGAGAGGCCGGAGCCGGGAGTACCGCTCCAGATTGTAGTCCTTGAAGAGGACGGCCCAGAAGTCGCGGACGGTGGCAGCATCGCGGCCCAGCAGCCAGGTGAGGAGCGCGTGGAAAGCGCGGTGGGAGCCCTCCCGCTCCGTCCGGCTCAGCGTCTCCTGCCGGGCACACCACGGCCCACGGGCTGCCCTCCGACCCTCCGGCCCCAGCCCCCACAGCGTGACTGTCCTGTCCCGCTCCGCAGCCTCACCTTGAAGATGTGGTCAGGGACGACATCGTGGTCAGCCAAGCCATGCAGCAGCGGGAAGACGTCGTCCACCGCCATGGCGATCTCGGTGCGGTGCAGCTTCAGCAGGCGCCGCAGGTCGCCGTCGCTGCTCGGCCCCGCCATGCCCGGGGACACTGCCGGAGCCCGCAGCCTCCTGGACGCTCCCCTTTAATACACCTTGGCCCCGGCACCAGAAACCTCATTGGGCTCCCGCAGCCCCACTCATTTCTGTACGAGGCCGTAACCTGAAGCCGACCCTCCGGCGCGGCGGGGCTGGGCTTGTCTCTGCGCCACCACCGTACCCCCAGCCCCGGCCTTGAGGTCAGGCACCTCCCCAGCTCCGGGCAGCAGCAGCCAGCGTGGGCTCGGCTGTGCCGCTGGTGAACGACACCCGACCCGCGGGGAACACGGAGGGGTGACCAGGGAGAGGGGGTCAGTGAGGTCTTGGCGAGGGGCTCCCACCTCTCTCATCTCTGTGGTCACCCAAGCGTCTCCCAAAAGTTCTGGACTTTCCGCAGGACCTGCTTCTCTCATCCAGAAACTCAGCTGCAGGAGGATGTGGGAAGTAAGGGCCCAACAGCTGGGGGTGTGATGGCAACAAAAGAGCATCGGGAGAGGTGGGGGGTGGGTGTCTTTGAGTATGTCCTCCCCCCACACTGCCCACTTCCCTTCCCAGCATATCTCATGGACAATGTGCTTTGTCTCAAGATAGAAACACAGGCGTCTGGCAGGAGGAACTGTCTGGGTGTTCATATAATGAATGCATTCCAGACACAGGGGGGCCAAGATGTGAGTGATTTTGGAGCACATCGGCCTGCAAAAGGGTATAAAATGCTGCTGGAGACTGGGCCAATTAAGCAAACTGGTCTCCTGAGGTTGTGGGCAGCTTCTGTGGGACAGTAGAAAGCACTGACACACAAAGAAACTCCACAAAAGGTGTGCTGGGGTACAACTGAAGATGCTGAACAAGCAAACATCTCGCCAGAGCCATGGCAGTGCCACGAGTGCGCAGGTGCAGCCCACAGCTCTGTCAATACCCACTTCCCAAGACTGGGCATATGGAGCTGCAAGAAGCTTGGAACCAGGGGAAAGCTGGCTCCTTGAAAGCATCGGGCATAGGAAAGTCTGGGGGCCTGGCTGCTCTGTACCAGGTAGCTGGGAAAGAGAAAGCTCAAAAACTCCTACCCCAATTCCCAGACGTTTGGATTTCCCCAGGATCAATTTCTAGCCTCCCTCCGTCTGGAGATGTGTCTGTGCCGCCCGGCAGGCTCCACCAGGGGTGCTGTGGCTGTGCACAGCTGTCCCCAGGCTGTGGAGCAAACCCCGACCTGAGCAGGACCAGAGCACGGTGCAAGAGGGGACTCTGCTGGGCAGCACAAGGGGATACAGGGAAGAACTTCCATTACTCAGTCTTGAAAGACTGGAGCAGTATCTGCTGGCTCCAAAGCTGTGCTAGGAGGAAGCATCTGGTGTCAAGAAACTCGGGAAGAATAACAACACCACACCCTTGGCGAGAGCAGGAAATACCCTTGCATGTGTCTGGTTAATAAATTAACGTGGTTGCCCATGGAAAGGCTTGGCCTGCAGCTCCTTTCAGCATTCAGGGGGATTTTTCCTGTGGAGGCAGTGGGAGCCGTAGGATGGGGGTCGGGCAGGTGTTGTACTGGGTTCCTGTGCCCCACACACCAGGATTTCTGTGCCCAGCTCTGCCACAGTGGGGATGGCTTCACCACCACCTGTTCCATGCGTTCCCCCAAGGGACAAAACGTGGATGTCAGGTGACACAGGAGGTTCATTTCCCCTCCTGGAGCTCTGTCCAAGCCCAGCCACAGGCGCTGAGCACAAGCACACTCGTGACACAACCTCACAGGTCTGCTCCACTCTTCCCCAGTATCCCACCAAAATTTGTCATTGTCACCCTGTGTTCAGCTGTCTGGCACCTCTAGGACAAGGCTCTGGCACTTCCCCCTGCCCCCCAGCTCCCTTGTGGGCAGGCACTGCCCAACACTCCACCAGCCATATGCCCACAGTGCTGGGCTTGGACTTGTTTTAAATTCCAACTTTGTGACTCTTTCTGTGCTGAGTCACAGACATTGTTTTTCACATCCAGCCCACTCAGTAGTGCCAGGATTTGCATTTTGGGTTGGTTTTTTTGTGTTCCTTCTGCTTTCTGAGGGGCAGGAGGCAGAGCAGTGGCCACGTGAAGGGGCACGTCCATGCTGGGAAATCAGGCGGGTGTTTCTGTACAACCTCACTCACAGCTGGCCTGGGCAGCTCTAAGGAACTTGTAAGAGCTGCAAAAAAGCAGCTTTTGCCTGGGGCTGGCATGTGCCCTGCCTGGCTGCCAGGGCCCCAGGCTGGGGTGCAGGGCTTTCAAGATGCCCTCTCCTTTCTACTGCTCCCCCTGCAGAAACCAGAAGGACTCAAGGGGCGAAGGTTGACAATGACAAAGACCCAGTAAAATCAGTGATTAAGCATGCAACAAGTGTTTTTAGCCCCTGGGATGCACCTTGATTCCCTCCTGCAAGTCGTTGACACAAAGGAGGAAATGCCCCTTCCAGTATTTCCTCCTTTCCAATTTGCCTTCCTTGCTCAAGTCCCATGGTGCAAACCATCGCAGTGCTTCTCTTGGACACAACTGCCCCTCACTCATCTCAAACAACATCCCTGAACCATAGTTAGGAGGGAACAGGCAGCAGCGGAACACCCATGCATGGGATCATGCCAGGAAGGCAGGGAGCCCCCACCTTTGTCTCTGATGCCAGTCCCACCAGGCCTGAGACACACTGAGAGCCCACATGAAACACTGACACCACGTACACAGATTTTATTCCTCTCCCCTTATCTTTGGCTCCTCCAGGCTCCAGCATCTTTAAAGAAAAGGGCTCCATGCGGGGCCCCTGTGCCAGATTCCCACTTCTGACAGCTTCCCTACTGCTGCCCCATGCAGTGCGGACGGGAGCAGCTCCACCTGCACGCACCCCAGCTGCAAGGGCCTGGGAAGGAGAGCTGAAGCAGAGATTTATTTTAACTTCAGCTTCCTATTTCCTCCCCCTTTAGAAAGAAGAAACAGAAGTCCAGAAGTATGTTATATTAATTTATTTGGGACACACCAAAAAGGAAAGTCAACAACTGTTAACGTACAAAAGTACAGAATCCTGGGACAAGATTTACTGTCCTGATTAAAAAGGCACCATGGTCCCAAAGAAGAGTAATCAGGATACACAATTTAGAAATTTTCCCCCTGTTGCAGCAGAAACAGAGCCAGGCTTTGGCTCTATCCACAGTCAAACCCAGTTAAAAAAACCCAAATATGATTTCAATGTGATAAATTCTGCTCAGCCTGTACAAGATATCATGAAAAGAATCACAGCCTAGAAGCTGGTCGCTCTTTTTTTTTGCCTTTTTTTGAAATGGTGAAGGTGACTAATCACTAAGTAGGTAACAAGGAAGACAGCAGACTGCTGACACCTTCATTTGGACTTTCTGTCAGACATGTCAGTTCAACTGAGACCAGCAGGCTGAGTGTGGGGCTTCTGAATGAAATGTAATTCCCTGTGGTAGACAGGAAGTCAGATTTGACAACCTTAAATTCCCTGAATCCCTGAAAATCATAAAGCACTATAGTGTGTTCCGTATCCGAGCCAACCCGGTGGATTTGCTTTACACACGAGCATTTATACTGTCAGCTATACCTGTAATAAAAAGGGGGGGTTACAGCAGTTATTACAAAACTACTTCGGCGAGGTCTGAGCTTGGCTATATTCCCTGCTGAAACAGAGCTGCTGGTGTAGAGACCCAGTGAGAGGCTCAATCCAGCACCTCAGGGCTGGAAGGCAAATAGTTTAAACGTGACATAATTTGCATGGGGAGGTCAGTGAAGCACATCAGAGAGGATGATGGAGGGAGGCTGCGGAGCCTCGGGCAGCGGAGGCTTGAGGGTGCTGCTAGCAAACCTGTAAAACTACGAGTGGTGCAGACCACGCGGCGGGCACTAAATACTTTGGAGCGACTTACCATGAAGAGCTTGTCAGAGACACAGAGCAAGGACCCCGGCACTAAGGAGCAGGGTCCCTGGGAAGGGACACGTAGCTCGCAGCCGGACGGATCTGTGCCAGGTGGCTGAGGCTGGAGCCTGCCCGGGCAGCCCAACCAGGGCCGCCGTGTCCCGGGGGACCAGCAGCTGCTCTGCATTTCATTCCTCCTTTGGCATAGGACTTCAAAGCAGTCCAAGGACTGATTCATCAAAAGTAAATGGACTGTCAAAATTATTCGTACATGCATTTATTGTTAAAGGGAGCAAAAGCCAAAGAATGAAAGAGCACAAGTTAACGTCAGTAAATGATGTGCAGGACGGAGAGGAAAGAAATGGGGAAAAGCTGAGATACTGGAGTGGGGAAACCAACATTCACACTGGAAGGTAAATTTTAAAACCAGGCAAGTTTGCGCTCTTTCTATCACAGATCTTTTGTGGACAAATAGAGACTTGGGGGTTTTCCATTTTCAGTGTGGTCTGGCAAGGTTTGGGAATCTCACCAGAGAGATCTCCAGCACTGGGTTTCACTGGAAGTTCAAGTCTCTCATCTTTAAAAACCAGTAAAGCAACTCTAACTGAAAAAGTCACAGATACGTCACTGCTCAGGATGTACGTGGGCAAGAGGGTCACGCTTTGTTCAAACAACCTCTGGGTGGAAAACTACCATCTTCCCCCCTGCTGGTCTGCACCACCTCGGGGGCGGAAGAGCAAGCCCAGATCTGGGTGCCTGCTGCTGTGAACAGCACAGCTACACCTGGGAAGGCTTCTTCTTCCCTATGTCCTAAAAAGGCAGGATATCAGTTTATAAAATTACTCTCATCTTAAAACTAAATAATGCAATTTGCATTTTCCCCTATGTTACCCCCCTCCCTCCAAAGATAAAACATTACCACTTCATTTAGGATTCACACTCCAGATCCTAGATTAGGGACTTTGTGATAAAACTCATCCAGTTACGGGAAGGTTTATCCTGATCAAGGAAACATCGGTAGAATATAATCTAGAATAAAACATTCAGAATCACCAATGCTTTAACAGCCAAAGCACTCCACTGTCTCCTGCTCTCTGCCCGCTCCTCGAGCAGGAGAGCAGTCCCTTCCCAAAAGCACAGCGTGCCTCTCCAGGGCTGGAGACACACGCTGCAAACCCACTTCCTACCTGGCAGAAACGCCAGCTCCCGCAGGAAGGGGCAGAGCACCTTTCACCCTCACTGCCGCCAGGGGAGCCAGGGCTCTTCAGCACACAGATTTTCTGTTAGCAACAAGTCCAAGTTATTACCCTGCAGTAAATCCGAGTCCTGATTCACGCTGTTAGGCCACCGCTGGCTCAGAAATGCTGAGAGACTTCCAAACCCCACAGATGCAGACAGGACCTTGGAAGAAGAGGCTTATATGCTACGTAACCTTGGATTATCCGCTGCATTTGAGCCTTGGCATCGCTGGCTGCTGACAGCTCATCCTTCCAAATCCATGTGGTTTAGTCCTTGCTGCCATTGTCATCATCCCAGCCCTCTTCCCTGGAGGCAGCATGTTCCTGAGCTCTGGCTTGAGGATCTGCAACAATCACTTCCAATGGATGGTGGGATTTCAAACTTGCCTAACGTGTGCATTGCCACCTTGTACTCCAGCAGCTCTGCCCGCTCTCCGCGACGGGCGCTAGCAGTTTTTCACCTTTTCCACAGTCTCGTAGAAGCCAGGCCTGACCCTGCGGATGCTCATCCGTATGTGCTCGCCCTCCAGGGGCAGGTCGCTGCCAGCGGAGGCTGCGGTGCAGCGGCGCTTCCGCCGGCCCCGCAGCGAGAAGGCCGGGGCACCGCCGTTCTCCTCCTCCGTGGGGTACAGCTCGTCCACGCTGGTGCCCTCATCCGACTGCTCCTCGCCCTTGTACTTCATCTCCTTTGCCTTGCTGCCCTCCTTCTCTTCCCTGGCAAGCTTCCTGAAGTGCTCCAGACACTGTATTTTCTGCCTTCTCTCCATCATCTTCAGCTCCTGCTTCTCTGTGAAATCTTCGTAGTACATTTTCCTCTCGCTCCTCTGATCTTCCAGGAACTTCCACTCGATGCTGGTCATTTTTATCCCACTGTACTCCTCCAGTTTATCCCTCATCTGTGTGTCTGTACAAAACACGTCAAAGAGCTTCTCCGAACTCTCGTTGAATCTGTCGGCTCGCTCGGAAAAAGCCTGGTTCTGTCTCTGCTTCCTAGTCTGGTACAACCGGGTGAACTCCTCGTACATTTTGAGGATGAGTTTCTTTATGTTCTGCGTGGCGATGGTGTGCAGGTTGCAGACCAGCCAGTGCTCCTGCAGGTGCTCTGCGAGCAGCTGGGCCGCATCCTCCTTGGAGCGCTGGGCCTGGCCGGCCCTCTTGGGCTGCAGCAGGTACAGCATGTTCTGCACCACATCCTTCTTGGTGGGCAGCACCCCCTGCGCGAAGCCCGAAGACTCCACGTATTCCACAGTCCCCAGGGTCTTCCGTGCCCTCACCTCAGTGTCCAGTGATTCCATCACTGCTCGGTGGTTCTGTGGTTATGACATAACCTGAAAGACAGGAGGAAAAGAGAGGAGTGTGTCAAACGAGGCAGTTTTTCCTCTGCAGCAGAAACAAGCCGATGGAAGCCGTGCTGAGGCCAATGGGAAGCGGGGCTTTGCGGCGCTCCGCCGCTGTTGGACGGCTGCGTTAGCCCGGCCCATCCCAGCCCCTGCTCCGCGAGCCTATCGCTCCTCGGAGCGGCTCCCAGAGCCTAATACGGCGCGTCTGCGTGCGGGAATTCGGCTTTAATTGAGTTTTGCACTTCGCCTTGTCAATTACGGCAAGGCAGGCAGGCCGGAGGCGCAGCGAGGGCGCAGCGGCGGCCCGGCCGTGCTCGGGCAGTGCCCTGCCCATGGTACCGCCCGCCTAACCCCGAGACGGCGCTCGAACCGCCCGCT
>VZTN01021371.1:1521661-1534099 GCA_013400515.1 Erpornis zantholeuca | reverse complement strand
GGGCAGGTGGGCGGGAGTTGATGGTCGCGGCCGTGGATGTGGGGCAGGCAGCAGGGAGCTCATTGGTGGAGCCATGGCTGGGGGGCAGGCAGCAGGGAGCTGATTGGTGGAGCCATGGCTGTGGGGCAGGCAGCAGGGAGCTGATTGGTGGAGCCATGGCTGTGGGGCAGGCAGCAGGGAGCTGATTGGTGGAGCCATGGCTGTGGGGCAGGTGGGCGGGAGTTGATGGGCGGGGCCGTGGGTGTGGGGCAGGCAGCAGGGCAATGGGTGCATGTGGTGCCCCAGGCAGGGCAGGTGCCTGGTCCCCCATGGCAGCCACATGTCTGTAACTCATGGTGCCAGGTTGGTGACGTCAGCGTGACGGTGACAGCAGCGATGGGCGCCGGGACAGAGCCGGCGGAGGCGTGGTGTGACTCATTGGAGGGGTGAGGCCCTGCTCTGCCCTGTGCTCCCCCCTGTGCCCCTCAGCACCCCTTATCTGCCCCTGCCCCTACAGGAGGGTCTACCTGGACCACAACGCCACCACTCCGCTGGCTCCCAAAGTGGCCCAGGCCGTGTGGGATGCCATGTGTCAGGCCTGGGGCAACCCCAGCAGCTCCCACCCCACAGGTAAGGACCAGGACGGGCCACGTTGGCTCTCCAGGCTGGGCCCTGTGGTGATGGGAGCCCGCAAGCTGCCAGGTCTCGTCTTGCAGGCAGGAAGGCGAAGGAGCTCATTGGCAGCGCACGGGAGAGCCTGGCGAGGATGCTGGGAGGCCGCCCTGAGGACATCATCTTCACCTCGGGGGGCACAGAGGTGGGAGCAGGGGGGACCCCCTTCCTGGGGATCCCTGCCTGCCACTCCCTCTCCAGCAAGCAGCGATGAGGAGGGTGGGGATAAAGGGCACTGAGTCTTCATTTTCCCCCTCCTTCCTCCCTTCAGGCGAACAACATGGTGATCCACACTGCCTGCAGGCACTTCCACAAGAGCCACGGTGGGACGGGGGAGAGCTGGGGGACACCACACATCGTGACATCGAGCGTGGAGCATGACTCCATCCGCCTGCCACTGGAACAGCTGGAGAGGGAGGGCCTGGCAGGTGAGTGGTGTAGGCACTGTGGCGTAGATGTGGTTTGAATTGGGGTCTCTGCTGGTGGTTATGGAGGAGGGCAAGATCCTGCATGCTCTGTGATTTTCCACTTTCTCCCGCTGGAGAGGGGCACTGTTTCCCCCCAAGGTGCCCACATTCCCCCAGGCTGCATGTGTCACCTCCCTGCTCTGTGCCTGTGCTCCTACTGCCCACACACTCCTGCCCTGCCCAGTGGGGCACAGGCAGCCTCGGGCACTCTCAGCCTACCCAGACTACCTCAGGGCTTGTCTCCTGGCCTGCAGAAGCCACCTTTGTGCCCGTGTCCCCACGGAGCGGGCAGGCAGAGGTGGATGATGTCCTGGCTGCCATCCGGCCAAACACCTGCCTGGTCTCCCTCATGTTGGCCAATAATGAGACCGGGATCATCATGGTGAGTGTGGGCAGTGAGGGGCACGGGGTGGGGACACCTTCGTGAAGAGGTGGTGGTGGTGGGGGGAACAGAAGGTCCCTGGGATGCAGACCCTCTTCCCTGCCACCAGCCCGTCGCGGAGCTGAGCCAGCGCATCTGTGCCCTCAACCAGCGCAGAGCAGCGGAGGGGTTGCCCAGGATCCTGGTGCACACGGATGCAGCACAGATGATTGGCAAGGGGCGCGTGGATGTGCAGGAGCTGGGCGTGGACTTCCTGACCGTCGTGGGACACAAGGTGTGGCCGCGAGCTGGTCACTCTGTGTGACATCTCTTCTGGGTGCCAGGGGGACTTTGGGTGCCCCACACAGTTTCATACCTCATGGTGACCAAAGTTCTCCTGCTGGGTGGTGCTCTGCAGACAGACTTTGCTCCTGCAGAACCTGTCTGGGCTGGGGGGCAGGAGACTGAGGATGGCGAGCAGCTCTGCAGCAGCCTGTGCCTGTGCGATGGGCAGGGGCCAGCACTGCAGGGTGCTCAGGTTTGGGCAGGAGGGTGGGAAGTCTGTCAGTACTGTCGGTGCTGTCAGTGTCCCCAGGGTCACCGTGGCTGTCCCCACAGTTCCATGGCCCACGGATTGGAGCACTGTACGCCCGCAGCCCTGGCACCGCCACTCCGCTGCACCCCATGCTCTTCGGAGGGGGACAGGAGAGGAGTTTCCGGCCAGGGTAAGGGGGCAGGTGCTTACCTGGAGAGCTGGGCCTCTGGCTGGTGGCCAGGCCACGTGGGCTGCCTTGTCCAAGCTGAGCTGGCAGCTGTGTCCCCTGCCAGCCCCAGGGCAAGCAGCCGAGCACGGTAGGGAAATGGATCCGTGCATGGAAACTCCCTGGAACTCGGGTTTTACCAAGGGTGGAACCTCAGGGTGGAACTGCCTCCTTCTCAAGTACCTCAGAGAGGTGTCCAGGACCCCCTGCCAGCAGTGAGGGGTCCCATGAGGGAATGTCTGTGTCTCAAGGTTGGGTTTCTGGTCTGGAGAAATAACTCACTGGTCCCTGTTCCCTTCCAGCACTGAAAACACCCCGATGATCGCCGGCCTTGGCCAGGTCAGTCAGCATGGTCTGGGGTGAGTGGTGCAGATCTGGCACAGAGAGAGCCAGTTGTGCTCCCTGGTCATCAGAAGGGACAAACTCAGGATGTGGGAGGGAGGGTGAACTGGGAAAGGTGGTGGGGCTTTCTGGTGCCAGTCAAAGGAGATGCTTTGGGGCGCTCGCTGCAGGTTTGCAGCCCTGGCAGTCACACAGCTCACATGGCACAGGGCACTGAGGGGGGACACGGGACCTGGCACAGCAGAGGCTGCTCTGGGCTGTGCTCACATCCCAGGGACCATGCACAGAGGGAGGTGTCCAAGGGTCACTGGTGGAGCCTGTCTGGGTGTTCTCAGGCTGCAGAGTTAGTGAGCAAGAACTGGGAGGCCTATGAGGTTCATATGCGGGACATCCGGGATTACCTGGAGGCCACGCTGGAGGTGAGCAAATTTGGTCCCTTCCTGTGGTCTCAGGCTGCAGGATGTGTGGCCTGGAGCAGGGTGAGTATGTCCCTCTGGCCATGCCCACCCCTTCATAAGCTCAGACAGAGCTGCTTGGGAACCTGGGGAGGTTCACAGCCCTCTGATTTCTCCAGGCCTCCTTTGGGAAGCAAAGGATTTGCTTCAACAGTCACTTTAGGGGCTCCAAGCGACTCTGCAACACCTGTAACTTCTCCATCCTGGGCCCAGGCCTTCAAGGTAGCTCTTATCCTACCGCTGTCTTCTGTTGGTTAGGCAGAGCCAAGCACCTACCCCTCACAGCACCTATGGCTGAGACTGGTGGGCACTTGGTGTGGCTTGGGCAGGGAGGTGAGGCAAGAGTAGCCCCTGGAGAGAGCCTTGGCACTGGGAGAGCTGTGCTTGTGTCGTTTGTGCTGCAGGGCGAAGGGTGCTGGCCCACTGCAAGGTGCTCCTTGCCAGCGTCGGGGCTGCCTGCCACTCTGAGAAGGGAGATCGGTGAGCAGACAGCTTTCCCAGCCTCTGGGTGTCTTCCCAGAGGACAGCAGATGGGAGGGATGGAAACAGGACAGGGAAAGGGACAGTGGCTGGCTTGGGCAGCATCTCCTGGAACAAAGAGGGTACAGAGCTTTCCAAAGGGGCTGAAGGGCTGTGAAGGGGATTTTTGCAGGAGACACAGCTGGAACACTCCATTGCTGGTTGGAAGGAGTCTGTCCCTCCCAGATTTGGTGATCCAGCTGAGCTTGAAAGTACTTTCAAACTCCTGGCACTACCAGAAGAGAGCCTGCCTTGTATCTGTGTGTGCCCGGCTCTCCTGTTCCAGCCCAGCTTGGGTCTCCAGATGGCTCCTTTAGGGGATATGGGGCCAGCGGGTGCTTTTGGCCTGGTCTAGAGCGATGCCCTGTGGACATGGCAGAGCTGCCAATCCACTGTGACACGGAACAGGTTCTTAGAAGAGCCAGGTTCCCCATAGGGCAACAAGCCCAGTGGGATTGGGTGGCCCTGGGAAGCAAGCGGGGAGTTGTGCAGGGCACAGGTTTGCCTGGAGTGCATCTGCAGATGTGTTTCCTCCTGTGGCTCAGTCAGGGTCCCTGCTGATATGTGGGGCTTCCTCAGCCTTCGAGTCCAAGCTCTGCCCCCTGACTGCGTTCCAGGCCCTCCCCAGTGCTGCTGAGCTGCGGGATTGCCCCGGAGGTGGCGCAGAACGCGCTGCGGCTGAGCGTGGGGCGCGGCACAGCACGGGCAGACGTGGACAGGGCTGTGCAGGACCTCGTGCAGGCCGTGGAGCAGCTGGAGCGGGACCGGGCCTCATAGATCTTGGAACTGCTCCCTGGACACCACTCAGGTTCTTGGGGTGGGCCCCTGGGTGCGAGCTGCTCGTGCCAGCCTGGGCTCAGGGGTGGCAGGGGGTGGTTCTGAGGAGGGGGACTGGCTGCCTTGGGGCTGGGGCAGCTCCAGAGCTTGCCCAGGACTCAGCCCTGCTGCACAGTGGAAGCTTTTGGGGAGTCCCGCTGTCCAGTGCCCCTGGCTTGCCAGATGTATCCTGCTGGGTGCCTGCACATGCCCATGTTGGCACAGCTAAGTCGAGTCCCTGCAGAGAGACAGGCGTGGAAGCCGTGGGAGGAGGAGCCTCATGGCCTGGTTGCTTCCCACAAAGGAAGCTTTGCCACTGCTTGAGCAGCCAGAGGAAGAAAGACCATCTGCCGCAGAGTGAAATGAGGAGTTGATAGAAGCATAGCAAGATTCTGGGCTGGGAACTGCTCTGCCCTAAGCTGCCAAAGGGATTTCTGGTGGGGCACAGCTTTCCCAGTACTGCTTTGCTTTACCTGCTCCCCTTTTCTTCTATCCTTCCTGCAGTGGGCAGAGCTCCTATTGCCAGCTCCACCTGTTCTTCAAGCAAACAGTTGTCAGGGCAGCTGTGACTGTGCCAGCATCTGAGGGAACCCTGTGTGGCCCAGGGTGTCTCTGGCATCACTAACACTGGAGGACACAAGTGTCACACGGATCAGGAGCATTGCCAGCTGCGCTGGCTGATGTCAAGGAACTTGGTCTCCCTGGGTATTCATAGGAATAAAAGTAATTACTGCTTCTTTTCACAAGTAAAATGTGTATTCTATGGGGGAAGCTGGACTGCTTGGAGTCATCTGAGTGATGCCTTTTTCCTCAGAAAACGCTCGTGTCCCACAACACAGGCACAGGCAGTGGGAGGTGCCTGCAGGGCCTGGTTGGCACAGAGCCCATGGACACAGATGTTGGCCTTTCCCTTTACAGCCACACATTAGCATGGCCAGGAATACTATTTGGACCCATAAAACCCTGGGGCTCCTTGCAAATCCCATATCTCACTGGAGTTTTGGGACCCAAGCACCCTGACTGACAGTCACTGATCCTGCCAGGCTGGTCAGTATTACCATGCTGCTCACACCTCCATCTCAAATGCATTTTTTATTTCTCCAGTTTTCCCCTCCCCTGGATAATAGTCAAAACCTCCTCTAGAAAAAGTGGTTCCATATAAGGGATTTTGGCCTGCTTCAGGGCTAGATCTTTAATCTGTCATGGACCTTACTGTTCCTGGGGACCTTTCACAGTTGTGACACAACTGGAGATTCAGCTTTTGGGGCTCTCTTTCCCCCACAGGACATCTGGGCTTCCTGCATTGTTTCAGACAGAAATTTAACCACAAAGCACAAAGAGCTTTACTGACTTCTTCTTTATACATACAGGAAATGCAAGTTTTAGCCACAGAAATTTAGCATTGCTCCATTTAGAATATGACAGCCAAAGCTTAAGAAGCATTACAGAGGAAATGACAATTTGGGTTGACCATTTTAGTGGTTTTGCTGCTTCCTACTAGCACAGCACACACAAATGAGAGTCACTTTTGAGTCCCTCTGTATTGCTTTATCCAGAAAAGGTCAGGAAGGGCTTGGCCTGCATTTCAGTGGGCCAGCCTGTGCTGGCCATGCAGGCCATGTGTGCTACCTGCATCCATGCAGGTACCCTGTGTGCTACTCTTTTGGGTATGACAAAATGTCGGTGGTTGAGTGCAACAGAACAAACCCACCTGGCACAGGAGCCTGGAAATACCAACATTGCTACATCAGCTGAGAAGTGAAATGGTAGGGAGGGCCTGGCCACTATGCTCTGACACAGGAGTTGGAGTTACTTCCACGTGGTTGCAGCCAGAATCGGACATTCAAAACCAACATTCATTTAATGGACGAGTCCACAATCTCCTGATAATCTTGCCTTTTTAAATCCTTCCAGGAGAGCTTATAGCACGCAAGGAAAAAAACACTCACCAAAATAAGCACTGCCCCGACCAGATCACAAGTGCCTGGGAAGATGCGCAGCACGAGGAGCTGCAGGACCATGGCGATGACAATCTCCAGGTGCTGCACAGTGCTCACCAGAGCAGGGTGGAACTTGCCCAGGGCGTGGTAGACCCCCAGGAAGGCTGCAGTGGAGCACAGGCAGATGGCAAGGAGATAGCTCCAGGTTTCCCCGTCCAGCGGGACGATTGGCTCTTGGAGCAGGAACATGGTGGAAGCTCCCCACAGTGTTCCTGTCCAGCTGAAGGTGAACAGTGCTGTCCACATGCTGATGCTGTCTTTGATGGACCTGTAGACTATCATGGAGAGGGCAGTGGTCAGACCAGCCATGACGGTCATGGTATAGCCAAAAGCTTCCTTCCAGGTGCTCTGCAAAGAGTTCTCCTCTTTAACAATGTTGGGGATCATGACCAGACAGACCCCGAACACGCTGCCAACGACAGTGACTATGTCTATGTAAGCCATTCCTTCATCTAGGAGTAAAAAAGCCAGAATGGCACTGAACACCGTGGTGGTGGCCCTCCACATGATCGTCCCATTGCTGGGGGGCACTATGGAGAAGGATGTGTAGGCACAGGTGATGGAGATGACATTGCAGACCCCGTAGAGGAACAGCCGGAGCCTGTAGCCTTTGGGGCCGAAGGGAGGCTCATGGTGGTAGCACACAGCAGTGAGGGACAGCACCTGCAGGACTGAGCGGATGAAAATCAGCTCCAGAGATGGCACTTTGGAACGGTCAGAAATTAATCTCGTGATCAGAGCCACACATCCGTGAGCCACAGCAGACCCAAAAAGGACTGCCCATGTTTTCCTGGACTGCAGTACATTTCCTTCAGGAAAGTGCTGGGACCGTCCAACCTCATCAGGTTTTGGCAGTTTTGTTGGCTTGGTGTCTATTGTACCAAAAAAAGTCTTTTCTCTCTTTTTCCCATTGTTCAGTAGTCTTGTCTTAGGATTATCCTCCATAAATACTCCAGTATCTTCATTAACATCTTCACATCCCTCTTCTCCTGGCTGCGGATAATGAGAGGTGTATTTCACTGTTACTGTGTTGGGATGAATTTTCACTCGCTTTTTGACTGGGTATTTTTGGGAAGACGTATCCATTTCCTTAGAGAAATGCCTTGGTCTTAAGAAAAAAAATGGAGATACACTGTTATTTAATGAATAGTGAGAGATTCATTATGATATAAGTACTTTTTGTGTTTACAAGCTATTTTTATCAACCAAATCCCAGCACTAGTAGCCTCTTCTTGGTTTTGCTTTAATTTTCCACTGAGTTACTGCTAAATGCCTTTGATGGCTGGGCCATTTGGATCTCCTTAAAAGTCAACCATGGCACTTCACTTTAGTCACTAATTTTTGAAAATAACGTATTTTGTCATTATGTATCATATGCATAAAGAATTCTAGTATAATCTAATGAGAAAGTTTCTTGCTAAGCTTTTTACCGTGTAATTATGCACTATTGTTAATTGCTTGCCAGTGTTAGAAGATTACAGGAGAAATTTGGCTGGAGGAGATGTCAGAGACTAACACAGGGAAATAGGGAACACTCCTGGGCAAGTCAGCAGTTTGCACATGGAGAACAACACATCATTGAACCCCAGTGTGACAGTGTCTGACCCTTCTGTCTCCTCAGGCATTTCCCACTACACAAGCAGGGCCTGTGACTTGTGTGGGGTGGGGCAGTTTAATTTGGGCAGGGATCCGTCATTGAAATTACTGTTTTCACACCATCTCTGCAGAGCCTTCCAAGTGAAGAGGCAGCAGGAGCAATGAAACCTTCCATGTCTTCTCTTCACCCCAGCAAATAAAACCTGTGCAGACCTTACCTGTGACAGAGACGTTCGATCCCAAGGCAGAGGGGGAAGGCACCTCTTTGCCATCTACATCTTCAATGGGCTGTGTAGACAGAAACAGCAGCTGCTCTCAGGTACCAGCAGGGAAGGTTACAACCATCTCTGCACAGAAAGTAAAACCCAAGGGAGGCTCAAACCCCAAACCACTTTAGATGGAGAGAAAGCAATCAGTGGCATCTTGTCAAACCCACTCCCCAGCCATCTCCCAGAATTATTGACAGAGCTGATCCAAAGAACAAGTGGTGGTTTGTGAGCATAAGGTTCCTACAGCTCGATAATAAGCCAGTCCACCCTCCCGTGCCTGCTGTGCTGCCCCGCGAGCTGCAGAGGAGAGGGAGCCCGGGACGACCCATCCTCCCCACCCGGAGATCCCTCCCCTGAAAGCGAGCCCTGCCAGCAGCAGCAGCAGCGGCTTGGCCTTTGCGGTGGCACCGCGGGATGGGTACAGACAGCCCTTGTCCCAGACAACGCTGCGTTCCTGGGGGTCCTGGCGGTGCAAGACCACAGCTGCTGGACAATGGGCTGGACGCCAGGACACCGGATTGTCAGGGAGAACGCAAGTCCGAAGGCAATGGTAAACTGCGGGCAATAGTTCCTCACAAAGCCACTAAAAATACCGTGGCCAGGTTCAACCTCGGCATTTTCTGTGCCTGTGATCTGTGGCAGCCAAGCACTGCCTGTGTCTCTGGCAAATTAATTTACATGAGAATGGGACAGTCTGCCTTTTCCTCACAGGCTGAGTGTTCGTTAACCCCCTGTACACCCCAAGTGAGCCGTAGCCGAGTCCCTGCTCTCCTCGTAGGGATGAACGGGAATGGGGACACGGGCGGGGACCAGCCCCAGCTCTGGAGGCAGCAGCAGCACCTGCACAAGTGCCAGGGGCTGCGGACCCTCTCGAGTCCCCCCGTCTCTCAGGAGGCCTTGCCCAGCACTGTTGTTTACGTTTTTCTGCTGCCGACCCAGCGCCAGAGCACGCCCCGCACCAGTGGTGAAGAGCATTCCAGGGCGTCCTTACTGGGCGAGGAACTTCAGAACGAGCAGAGGAACGCCAGGGAGAGTAAATAGAGCTGGGTATCAACTGTGCTAACGGGCACTTCAAACAAGCCATCAAACATTTACCAACACCTGCCAGAAATCTGCCCCGGGCTCACCTGCTACCTTCACTTTTCCCTCAGTTAAATTGTTCATTTCCGAATCTTTTAACATGTAAATGCAAACCGCACTGAGTGATCCCAGTGAGAAGGCAGTGATTTCAACCTGCACAGCTTTTCCTACCCAGCATTTTCATTGTGTTACAATCCACAGTTTTGCCTTGCAGCCTCAAAAAAACTTAAAACCTTCTTGCTTTAAGGCATAACATACTGGATCACGAATAAAATAAGTAGGAGGAAAAGAAGACAAAAGTGGACAATAGGAATTGTTATTAGAGTGACAGTATAGCACTGGGTAAACTCATTCATTTAGTTAAGAAACAGCTGAGTAAACTGTTCCTGAAAACACAACCAAAATAGCTCATTTGTTACCATGAGCATACAATGGTAACTTTCTTGCTTCCTGGCTTTACATTAAATTTTCTTTCAACAGATAGTTGCAAATTCAACACAACAGTTGCAGATGTAGCACTGGACGTGTGCAATGTATTCAGGGATCTCTCTGCAGGGAAACGATAGATGGTGAGCACGTAGCTCAAAATGGCTGTTCTACACAGAACTGCTCCCTCAGGACTGCTCAGCTGGGAACCAGAACAGTCGGGAGTCTGGAAAGTGGAAGGGCAAACATGTGTGAAAGGCAGGAGATGGGAAGTAATAAAGAACAAAAAAATAAATAACAGGAATTCTTAACCCAAAATTTCATTTTCCCAATTAAATACTGAATGTATGACAAATGTGATGCCAACCCTCCCACGTCACATTTGTTTGTAGTCTTTGGTGACCTTGCTTTTCTTAACCAGTGAGATTTTCCATAGAGACTGAGATTAGAGCATATCCCAGATGCATTATGTGTGTCCCCGACACAAATTTAAAATAGACAGAAATTAGCACAGCCTATACAGACAACTCACTACTTCTCTTTCTGCTCATGTCTTTTGTGGAGACGACATGAAGTTTTTATTTTTCCTTCATATATGGAAACAACGTGGCTTATCTTCATTTTCTATTAAAAACATGAGTTGATTTTGAATCAAGTTTAATACAAGGCTGAAGATGAAGCACTATGCAAAATTCTCAAGTTATATAACAGAACAAACATTCCCAATTCAGCCTGGGACACACATTTAAATTACCAGTTCATTGAAATCACTGACTGCAAAGTGTGAATGCTGTTTTACCTCGAGGGAACAAATAATCACTGTAGAGTCAATAAATGGCACAGATCATTGATAGACTACAAACCATGATTTCTTTTAAAAGAAAAACCCATGAATACGCCCCTCCTTTCCTCCCTCAATTACTGCAAGTGCTGGTTAGCCAGGTAGAAATAGGTGATTATCTGCCCCTGACTGCTGAGGGTCGGAGCCTGAGCTCTCCTGTGCCTGAAGGAATGACAGCTTTGAGGTCCGATGATTCTAACCAAGCATCTTCAATAAACTCACAGAAAAATACTCTAATCTTCAGCCAGATTGGTTTAAATCAGTCAGGCTAATGAAAGACTCATAGACATAGCAATTCCAGCCATGGATATAGAATTGGGAATAAGTCAGCTACCCCTGCTCTCGGAAAGACAGGCCCCACAGGAATGCTCCTTTGCCTCTTCTGTGGAAAATCCCCCAATCCTGACTGGATCAGGCTGAGATTACCAGAGGGCTGTGAGCAGTCTCTACAGGATAACTGCAGACCGACAATTCTCCCTGAATATCACACAGGAAAGACCCACCCACACCTGGAAACCCACGGAACTGACTGAACTCATGCCACCTTCACTAAGCGCTTGTGCGCACTGACTTCTCAGCATAAGCAGTTTTCTTTTGATTCCTTATCAGGCGTGGGAAAATCTCCTGAAGTCCTGTTTCAGCACCATCAAACCACCTGGAGATTCTTAGGTATTTCATACTTCAGGCAACTGCACATGCCAAGGGATCTACACTCGTGGAGCATGAATACCTTATCTTTCTAGCCAGATTGACATAAATCAATTTGATTAAAAATACATGCAAAGAAACTCAAGTCTTTATTAAAATTTAATGAATAGCAAAAGGTATTTAAGAAAATGAAGGAGCAATTACATGAAAGGAGTTTTTAGCACTTAAGCACAAGAGCAAACATTATGCACAAACCAACAAACCAGTATCCCGTGTCTTCAAATTAATTGAGTCACGTCCAGCAGCACTGCCTGAAGGAAGAGCCAGTACAACCTTCATTGAATACAAATCCAAACCCTACACTAAAGTCCCACGAGTTGTCAGTACATTCCTGATAATATTTTGCTACAGAATAAAATACTTCTATTTGTGCTAACTCAATGAAGCAATCCCATTTACTGGGATATGTGTTTAATTCCCCTTGCTTTTTCTATTCTCTTGCTGAATACGGGCCCCATTTGCGGCCGTTTCCATGCAAAAATATTATTTTCTAATTCCTCCATTCATGACTGTTGCCTGCTGCAGCTCCTACCTCTGCAGCAGCAACATTTACATTAAGTGTTTTTGCGACTGATTTGGGGAGAGAAGCGACTTTGCCTGCAAACTCCCCATTCCAAAAACCCTTATTTGAACAAACCCCTTCAGATCGCAACTCCAGGCACTGGGAAAAGAATAGAGAACACATTAACACTGAAATATAGTCCCCTATAGCACAGGAAACCAGGAAAACAGTTCAGGTGGATGTAAGAAAGGTTTTAAGAGGTACATTACAATGGGGTGAAGCACGAGACGGCACCTTCGGGTCCACGACAGCAGATGACGGCTCGAGATTAGAGATACCTCGCTCCCTGCTTTGGATCCTCTCCCAACAATCTGCAACCCCTGGCAGCCAGCGGTGTGTGCGAGGTGTGCAAGAGGGGACAGCCGCCTGCAAAGGAACCGAGCCCGGGAGCGCTGCGAGAAGGGCGGCACCAATCGCGATGGCTGGCAACCGTCGCCGATAAGAGGGCAGTCATCAGAGGACGCGGGGCGTCTCCATGGGAACCCCGGCAGCGGCTCCAGCAAAGCCCCTCCGGGCAGGAGCGGGCGGAGGGCGGTGGCTGCCCGGGCTCGGTCCTCGCCCTGCCGCGCCCTCCGCGCCCGCCC
>VZTN01021371.1:1480416-1520535 GCA_013400515.1 Erpornis zantholeuca | reverse complement strand
CCCAGTGCGGTGGCACCGGGGCGAGCGGCCGCCCCTCGGCTGGCCCGGGGACACAGCCGTGTCACGCAGTCGTGGGGCTGCCCCGGGCTTTGAGTGGGAGAAGCAGCGCTCTGAGCCCCGGGGCAGCGCGACGGGAGCCGGGATCCAGGGATCCATGGCCTCGGGAGCAGCCGAGTGCAAGCAGTGCCCTCTGACCGGTGCTGGGAGTGGGGGAGAGGCACAAAACCTGGTTGGGGTCCTGCGCTTCTCGGCTCAGACATAGCAAAGGTTGTGCTTGGAGGAGTGGAAGGCTTCGGTGGTGGGTGCTGGTCGCTGGTACCTGGCCTATGCGGGAAAGTGGTGGACAGCCACGCTCTGCTTTCCCTGTGTTCCTGGGATGGAACAGGGAGTGTGGGCAGTGGTTGGGACGAAGCGTGACTTGGGAGAAAGAAAATAATTGTAGTATCCATAGAGCAACTTAAAGGGACATGACTGCCAATACCAGTGTCAAAAAACTTCGTTTCTGGGAAGACAGTGTGAGTTTAATTAAACTAAATTGAGCTGTTTTGTAAGTATTGATTATTTCAGTTGTGTTCCACACAATTCTGTAGCTGCACAGAGTTAGTCTAGTGATGGCATCTACTGTTGAGGTTGCTGAGGAATGAAAAACCTTCTCCAGGTCACACCACCAATGCAACTGTTCTTAAAGTGTGTCCTCTGTTTGGTGGGATGGGTGACATTAACGTCTGGGTTCAGTAACTTTTCCATGTTATTACACTAGTGAAAAAGAAGTGGTGTGAGAGAAGGATCAATGCAGATTCTCTGGATCCAAAGCAGTTTGGTTTTGTCTAGTGCTATAGTGAGGTTATTTGATGGGTATTTCTACAGTATTACCCATCCACTCATGAAGAAGTCACTGGGCCACAAGGCAGTGTGCAGGTTGTCTGTCAAAAGGTGTTCTGACCATGCAAAGAACTTCTTCCTATTAAAGAATTAGAATCCAGTTTTTTCTTTCTGACTCAACTGTGATGACTTTTTGTTGGAAAGTCTGAGAAAATAGACGTAGGGGTGCGGAGGGTTTTGACATGACACGCCAACCCGTGATGCACAGGATTTCCTGGTGAGCGGGAGCAGGGGGGCCAACTTTAGGGTTGTGATTAATCTGAGAGGATGTAGTTTTTACTGGCTGCTCAATAGAGAGTGTGCAGTTGAAATTCTATGTTCCTGCTGCTGCTGAAGACACAGATTTACAGCAGTGGAAGTGGGTAGTGGGAAAGAAGCTTATCTGAAGCTGTGTGAAGAGTTGGTGTCAGTTCTATAAGTTCAGAGCACTTCATCTATAGCTCCTGTGTCCAGAGGACTGCAGCCCACGGTCTCCGGTGCTTCCTGACATTTTACAAAGTACTGGAGTTGACTGGTTCACTGAGGGACAGCATTTCTGGCCAAATGTCCTCACCCAGTATGCTGAAGTTGTGAGGGCAGCTGAAACCCTGGTACTGGAGCCTTGTGACCGGGGTCTGAGCTGGTCAGCTCCTGTCCCTGTCCTCAGCCTGCCCTTCCTGTTGTGCAGATTTGTATGTGTTTCCTTCTGCAACTGCAGTGCACCTTGTGAGAGTTGAGAAGGTTTGTGAACATTATTATTATAGCTCATACTTGGATGCATTGACAAAATTTGTTCATTGGGATAGTCAGAAACTCGACAAGTGAGTATATTTGATTCGAGAGAACAACATGTACCTCAAGCTTGTGCTGGTGACTGTGGAATCTCTCTCTTTCCCTTGGTTGCAAAGACATGCTCTGTTACAAGTTGGCTAAATACTGGTAGTTTAAATAAACATTTTAGTCTTTATTTAAATTTAAATAACATTTTAATAGGCAGCTGAGCCCATAGAAGTGTAAGGATGCAGTGAGAGAAATGCTGAATTGTGATGACTTTCTAAGCAGAGTCCTTTTACTGGGACAAGAACATCCCTTTACAGTAACATTGGTTTGTTTTCTGGTAATGTGCACAAAAACCTCTCACACCCTGCTGAGAATTCCAGAGTACCAGATCCGTAGTTACCACAAGACATACTGAAAGAGGCAAACTCTACTGAAGTTGTGCAGGCATGGTAAAGCCAGAATTCAGATGCAGCACTGGTGAATGGCTGATTGGCCTTTCTGGGATCTCTCCGTGCTGCATCTTAAAGTTTTGGGACGAGGCTCTGGCTTCTGGTGTGTCCCAGTTCCTCTGGCTGTTTTTTTGTCTTCTCTCCCCTCCTCAGGCTCAGTTTAAAAGCACAGAAAGGCATAAAATTCATTTTCTGGGCACAGAGCAGGTGATATGGGATACGATATAAAGTCACTCCAAGACACGGTGCTTGGAGTCAGACCCAGGAGGTGATGCTGAATCTGGTGCTAAGATAAGGAAGAGCCTTATCTAAATCTGCTATATTGACTTGAGGACTTGAAATGCCAGCCCACATCTGCAAGATGCTTCCTGCTTTCTTTAAAGTTTAGGGGATTTACTTGTAGTCACTCTGATTTATCAGTGGAGTTCTGAGACGCCAGTTACACATTGTCATCTCTTGCTTGCAGTACCACTACATCTGCTCATTTGGCTACAAACAGAAAGGAGAGTTGGGTTTTGTTCTTTGAGAAGAAAGGGAAATCCTACAAAGTTTGAGTTCATGAGCAGATAATTGTTTTGTTGTTTCTACCCAGGGCATCCAGGGATATGCAGTATTTTGCTTTTCCGTGCTGATGTAGTTCTGTTGGTGTGGGTGTTCAATATGTGATCAGAACACAGAAACCTATTTCTCTGTTCCCTTAGAGAATAAGTGGTTTAGAGAGCGTTATTATGACCCTCTTGCAACTTTTCACTCTGAAAATACACTTTCAAAAATAAGTGTTGTTTTGTGAAGATGCACTCTGATATTTTTTTTTTTTTAAGGCAGACCATACCTTCAGCTTGCTGAAAGAGCCGAAGGGAAAGAACTGCAGAGGAAGTCTTGTCCTTAGCTGTGATTTTGTAGCAACTTGCTAATTTAATTTCTGACATGTCCCATTGAAAGTCTGACTGTAGGCAATGGTTGCAGCACTTGACAGCTTGTGTGTCACTGTGAGAGAATACCCAGGAACTCGGATGCTCTCCCTGTAGTTTGAAGAACCTGTGCTCCTAGCTTTGCCAGCTTTGCCACATTTCCTTGTTTGCATCCCTGCAGGTATTTTATAGTTTGGAAAATGCTTTTTAATGATAACAGTGTGCTTGAGATAGCAGGATGCCTCAGACAAGAGATCCATCAGGGCCCTAACAGTGTCACGTGTGTCCCGTTCTGAACTGCAGCAGGTTCAACATGAAATTTGTAACTCTGCCTTAACTTTGGAATATCTGGGGAGAAAATACCTATTTATAACTGCAGGTTATTCCATATGAAGTACAAGTGGTGCAGATACAAGGCTTTTCATGCCTTCAGGCCCGTGACTTTGGTGGGTGCTGCTCTCTGTACCCAGAGCTGGGAGCACTGGCTGGCCAAGGCCAGCAGCGCCTGGTCCCTGCCCTCCTGCTCATCCTGCCCAGCAGGGAATTGGGTCTTGAAAGACGTGAGAAGGCTGCACGTGGTGTGGTGGGACAGGCTCTCAGCCACAGTTGTCAGCATTATTAGGCATGAGCACTTGATGTGTGAGTGTATTGTGAGCTCCAGTCACACAGTTGTTAATCATTTATTTCAGAATTAGGAGCAGGAGGTGGAATTCTTAAGCTTGTCCCCCTTCAGCTGAAGGGCAGGTTGTTTCAGGTGGTTCCCAGAAGTAATGCTTTACTAGAAAGCAGTGTGAGGCAACATCCAGCCAACTGTGTTCCTTGCTGTGCAAGCTTTCAGCAGCAGCTATGTTATTTATTCTATAAATAAATCTAGTGAGTTTACATTCTGTAACTCTACAAATAGCAGGCTTGTATTATATTGGCAGGTTAGGTGAATGAAAACAGCGTTGACAGATTGTTCAGCTCATAGGAAAAAGATCTTTCTTTGTAGAGTTACACTGGGATTATCCTGTGTGTCAGAAATGTTTCTAAATGTCAAATATTTTTCTACAATAAAATAATAAAAATAAAAACAATTAATCTTGGATACATTTTTACATACTAGATCATAGCATGTGGTGGTGTTTTTTGAAAGCAAAATCAAATAACAAGCTGAGTATCTGTTTGCTCTCTCCCACATGAGGGTTTCTCTCTCTGCTTTTAGGGTTAGAATCCCCAAGGACCTGGAAGATACCAGCATGTTTGTGTTTCTAAGTGGGAAATGAAACTTCATTTGCAAATGGGTAATGAATTCCACCTTAAATGCATGCTCAGTGTGCCAGTTTTGCATTGTTAATTTCTAGATCTGTTCATTAAGACCACATGAGCTGGTTGCTGCTAGTGGAATTGCACAAGATGGTTGAGCTGCTCTGCCAGCCTGCCTCAGCTGAGAGGGATCTGTGTCTCCACAGCTGCACAGCTCTCCCTTCCCTCTGTGCTGCTGCTGGCTTGACCTTCCCTGGAGCTGAATGCCCTACCTGGCAAACTCCTCTGCTCGAGAGGGAGGTTCTTCTGCCCAGTGAGTGAATCAAGTCAGGCTGTCAGGAGTTGATAGAGGTGATGCAAGGTCAGTGGCAGCAATACTTTTGAAGAAAAATGGTCCTGGAGATGGGGATCCTTCAGGATCAGTGGAGGTTCAGCTGGATAACCTCAGATAACCTCACAGGAGGTTATCTCAGCTGTGTGTGCCCGCCCTGGGTGTGGATGTTCAGCAGGAGCCCATTGCTCTGTAAAGTTGGGGTTCTGTGGGCAACTTGAACCTTCACTGAAGCCCCCTGCCAGCTCTGCTGTCTGCAGCCTGTGTTTGTTCTTCCCTTCTTTGGGGTGGGTCCTGCCTTACCAGAGTAGCCTGGTGCCATCAGCACAGTGTTGGCATTCTCCTTCTCCTGATGGGAGAGTGTCCCAGTGTGGCCTCCAGCTCGCACTCGCAGTGTCACGGGGTTGTCTGGGCTGCAAGGGACCTTACAGATCATCTTGTTCCATCCCCTCGGGGACACTTTTTGCTCCAAGGCCTGCCTTCCTATGGGACTCCCCTGGTGGCCTTCCTGTGTGGTCAGAGATGACCACTTGGTTTGCTCTTTGTCTCCTCTCTCTTCACCAGGTAACCTGTCCATGCAAGGCCTGTTGTTGCCACGGCAGCTGAATTTCTTTAAAGGCCTTTTCTGAAGAATCTTATTAAATGTCTCTTGGAAATTAAAGCAGGCTTTGTCAAGTATAGTCCACTGCTGTAAGGGAGAGCCTTGAGAGAACTCGTGTGTGGAACTTGGCTTTCCTGTACAAAAGGAAGGTTGATTTTCCTGTCTAAATGCTGTAGTTTATTTAGTTGCCTGCAGATCTGTTTTCTAGAATACCTTTTACTAAATTAGGCTCACTTGGCTGTAACATCAGAATGTTAGGTGAGAAAGTAAACTATAAATTGTGTTCAAGAGTAAGCACTGTTTCAAGCAGTAGAATTTTATTTTGAAGGCTGTTTTTCTTCTGGTTCACTTAAGTGGCTTTTTTGGTGTCTGACAGTTTTGTTTTTCCCATATCCTTACTTTAATAGGACATTGTGGGAAAGGAATTAAAAATCTCTCTTCTAAGAAATGAACATTTTTTACAATAGAGAGGTAGTTCCATATTTTGGGATCTCTGTTTTCCTGAGTTCAATGAAAATTGGCCCATGAACTGATAATTATTGATAGTGGAGACGGAGAAAAGGACAGAGAGAAGGATATATACAGAGTACACTCCTGCAGGCCTGTTCCTGTTGGTTACTGGGCTTAAAGAAACCCAAACAAATGGTTGCAGTGATACTGTAAAACAAACAATGTAGCACAGGGAGCACAAATCTGCACTACACAGATCATCCTTGCACACAGAGCTGAGCTTGGAGGGACTGCCTGCCTTTGGCTGCCTCCAAACTGTGCTCAGCCGTCTGTAACCTTTGTGCCCTACTGTACAAAATGCTCTGGGAATGGCAGTAAGAGTGGAGAAGGAGAGCTCCAGGGGTAAGGGAAGCTCTTCCCCAGGCTTGGCCACAGTTTTGGGTACTCTGCCCTTTGAGTCTCAGATCATGGCTTGTTTATTCTTCACCTCCTTTCAGTTCTACCATCCCCGTGTTTCCCTTAAGCTCTTTGAGGCTTTTTCTCTTTTAGCACTAGCTGATTGTTCTGCTTGTATTCACATAAATGAAATAGAATTCACCTATAATGTGTCCTCTCTCATCCCTCTGAAAAGTGTCAGTGGAGCTGATCAGAAGAAATGGCATAATTTCTGTAGTTTTGTGCATCTCTTCTGCTTCTCTAGTCAGAGGAGTGGTTTTTTTAATTTTTTTAAAGTATCTTTTGTTTCTGTAAGCTCCATTTGGAACAGTTTTCTCTGACAAAGCAATAAGATGGAGCTGAAATTTAATTCCTGTTTCAAATGGTCTAGGGAAGTTTTGAATACTAATTATTGTGCTGTTGTACAAGATACTGGACATGCTCAGAACCTGGAGAGTTGTGTTTCAATATTGAAGTGTTACACTTAGTTTTCTTCCCAAAAGGAACCAGAGAAGCTGCTTGTTTTTGCTTTGCAAAGGAAAGTTTTTGCACACTTGTGTTCGTGTTGGTGGAACTATGAAGCACCAGCATCAGGGACAGAAAGCCCTGGTGTGGGGGCTTATGTAAATCCTGTTGCCTGATGTGGGTGTTAATCGAGGATTTTTTGTCTTGGAGGTGTTTGTGAATGCCAGGGCCACTAGAGCTGGGAGGACAAGCCTTTTCCATTGGTGTGCCTTAGTCTTCTGATTTCTCATTGCTGGTTGTTGATTTGAAGCTGTTGGTGTCCTGGTGGCAAGTTGAGAAGGAAAGATGAGGGCTAAGACAGAAGGCTGAAGGATAATACTCAAGGGAAGCAAAGTGTCACATGTGAGGAGTGGGGGGAGGAATTGTCTCTTGTAGTTGCCATTATTTCCTGAACATTTTGTTTCCCCTAGGCAAATGTGTTGTTACAAAACTGCTAAGACTTGAATGTGTATCCTTTTCTAAACTTCCAGAATATTTTCTTGGCGATCTCTGCCAGTGAGGATTGCCAGGCCTTTTGCAAGTGTATCATTCAACAGCATCATCCATAGCATTTGTACAGGACTTGGAGACTCTGTGCAATGGCAGGAGGTACCTCCAGCATTTTCTGCAGTAAATTCTGAGCTATTGGCAGGATATGTCACTGATGGATTTTATTGTGAAATACGCAGCTGAGAATGACCTTTCACATCTTCCGTGCCCATAAATTTTTGGCGGTCAGCTCCTTTGTTGTCTGTCCCTCAAACAACTTCCTTGACCTAAAGTCATGCTTTGATAACACCCACATCCAGCATTGAGCTATTGTGTCTGCCTCTGTCCTGAAGGCCACGTGTTGCTCCTCTTTGTAACTCGTGCTTGCATTCAGGCCGATGTCAAAAGATAATGACTTTGTGTGGCAGTGGTCACAAAAAGCATTCAGCGTGTGGGAGAGTCAGCTCTGATTCGTAGTTCCCCAGTTCTGATCTCTTTGCCCACAGGCCTGGTAAATGACAAGCAGCACCACTGTGAAGTGTCACAGAGTGCCACTGGAGTTATTTATGCTGCTGGAATCCCAAGCCTGTGTGCAGGTTCACTGGTACTGGCAGATGTGAGCCTGACGCAGGGAAGAGCTTGTGGAACTAAGCTATCATGGAACAATTACATAATTAAAGAGCATGGGAATGTACAAAAACAGTGACTTGCAGCTCTCCAGAAGAAATAAATCCACGGTGAGCTCTCTTTGCACCAAACAAGGTGCCAGGGGTGAGCAGAACAGGCTGTTCCCAGCGCGTGATGGGGGCAGCTGGTAGAGAAAGTGTTGTTGTGCAAAGTAACTGCAGCTCCTCAGGTAGCTCCTTTTATATACACATATAAGAAAGAGATGTCCTTTTTAATCTCTGGTCAAGCTATTGCTGGAGTTGGCGGCATGCCAGGCTCTTTGAGGGAAGACCCAAGCACAGCACAAGTGTCTCGAGGCTGTGTAGGAACCATCCTGCCCGTCCTATGGCTCCTGCATCTGACATCACTGTCAGGGCTCCCTGAAATGGGACCTCGGTTGGAAGGACAAAAAGCTGTGGGGAAGGAGGGGAAGAGCATGCTGGTGGAAGGCTAGAAATGATCTGAATATCATCTTACATTCACCACATTTGCCTATTAATAGCTAACAAAGAACAAAAATTTAACACACAGAGCAGCCTCATTTGTATTATTTTTCCTTAGCTGTAAGCTAAGGCAACTTGGTTGCTGGGGATTTTTTTTAATCCTCAAGGGGAGCATTGGTTTTTGCATTGTTATAGATGGCTCAGATGAGCACGCCTGTGGTTGAGATGGGTATTGTTAGGCAGTTACTCCCATCTTGTTCCAAATAACACATGCCTCTGACAAACCAACTGTCTGGACTGGAAATTCCTGTGTTAAGTTTTTAGCTGCAGATTGGTTATTTTTGTGGTGTTCCAACAAAAGTTATTCAAATTGATTTTTGAATATGAGATTAAGGAATTGTTTGGTGGAGTTTTTTTTGGGGGGTGTGGTAAATACACTTTTTTTTCCCCCTAAGGATTTCAGTGGGAAATTCCTGCTGAGTTTTCATGCTTAAGGGTAAAGGCCTCTGGCTTTAATGAGATCGTTGTTACTATGTTGTTAAAAAAAAATCCACATAGCTTGACCATTTTATAATTGTCTGCAAAATAGTAAGTGGTAGCTTGGTTGGGCTTGGAGATCTCTTTCTTGTGGATTTTGTAGTTGTGCAGGTTTTGCATAGGAGCAGGTTGCACGTGCCACAGAGACAGCAACCTTCACTGCATCCTTCCAGCTCTGTGGGAAGGACAGGAATGTGACAGACATCAGTCTGCTACTTGTGAACAGAAGCCATTCCTGGACACCAGACTGTGTGAGGCATAACTCCCCAGGTTTGGAAACCAGGCTTCGATTTATTGGTCTCTTGCCATAAAGTTGCCAAAAGGTGGATCCTGTCAGTCTGGTGTCTTTTGTACTGTATCGTTGCTTCCTCCAAAGCAGGCAAGTTACTGAGGGCTCAGATAAGGAACAAATGTTTTTCCTAACTTTGTTTAGGAGAGAACATTTATTTTGGATGAAATCTCCCAGAGGAGCTTGAACAGACACCGCATGGGAAGATCAGTAAACCCAGCAGGATATAACAACACTGTGTGCTCGGGCAGTTGAGAATGTCACAGCGGAATATGAACTAAAGGAGCAAAGTCATGTGCTTTGAACCTGGCCAAGAGCTGACTGATGGTGGCAAGAGCAGAGCTGTTGGTGCTCAGAGTGCGTTCTGAGGGTGCACAGAAGGGTGCACCTACAGAGTGTCTTAGTTTGGCTGTGATCCCACATGGAAGGTTCCTCTCTTGGGGGCTCCTTGGTCACTTTGTCATGTGAGTGTCCATGCTCTCACCACTGGAACCAAGTGGCTCTAATACCATTTTCCCCCCTTAGACCATTCCTTCCCCTTATATAATTTCTTCCCCTAATACCATTTTCCTTTGTTCTGATTATATGTGATGAGAAAAATTGACACCACCCTTCCCCCATCGTGTTCTTTTCCTTGCAATATTTTTTCCTTACCGTGCAGCTGATAAGAATTTTCCTGTATTAGCAGCAGAGATTTAACCTTGCAGTATGATTTCTTGAGGACCACTACCCAAAATGCTTCAAATATTGGCTAATAGTTTCATAAAATACATGCTCTGCAGTCTTCTACCCCTGGCTTTCAAGTAGAAGTATTCTATTATTTAGTCCTATAATTATTTTCCTTTAAGAAGAGTAGTTCATTTTTGAAAAATTGCCAAGTGTTTATCACTTACATGTCTCTGTCCTCTAACTGGGATGTGCTGTGTTGTGAGAATAGATGATAGAAAGATTTTACTGTTGGGGTTTTATTTAATGAAAGAACTGGTATTGGAGTGTGTTTTTCTCAAATTATTTTATTTGAATTTTTTTCACTGCTTTGTTTTTTGCATTGCTGGAATCTCTAGGGACACAACTCTTAAGTCCAAAATCATCTTGCTTTTACAGCCATTAAGGGATATTAAAGCTGTAGACCTCTACCAGTCTTTACTGGAACAATGGACTTGTATTAGGATGGTTATTTATTTACTTCTACTTTGTGGCTATTCCTGGGCTTTCTTTGTTCCTGGAAGAATACAGAACAACAACAACAACAAAAAAAACAATGGAGAGAGAGTTTGAGTTAATCCCTTTGTCTGTCTTGGGGTGAGACAATTTACAATATTTTTGACAGCTGCTTGTCTAATCTCTTAATTGCTGGAAATTTCACCCTATTTCCTAAGCAGCTTATTCCAGTGCTGTATATTCTTCCTGACTGGTTTGTTTCCAGTGTTTAACTGACACATTTTGCAGTTAACTTTTGTGTTTTATTTTGTCATAGTGAGCTATTTCTGGTGTACCTGAATGTCCATAAGCTGTATTTTTTTTTTCCTCCTTGAGCTCTAACACAAACTGTGTCTTTGAGCTTCTCAGTGTTTCCTCCTACCTCTGGTTTTGTTGTCTTCTGACCCAGCTTACTGCTTTGTAGAGTCTCTCCCGTCAGCTCATATCTTGAAGCCTGGGCCCCCAAACAGGGCACTCTGCTCTGATGCTGATGATTTAGTGGTGCAAGGTGGATTGTTCTTCATTTATTTATTGTGATGAGCTCTTCAAAGGAGTCCCTTGCTCTTCCCTCATCCTTTTGTTTGTCATTCATGGAAGGTTTTGCATGGCATCCCAGGGGTTAAGACTCTGCCTTAGCCGGTGCTTGGGTATCTGGAGTCACTGTGGATTTCTGTCACCAAGAGGCACAGTCACTCTCGTCACAAAGGGAGGGATGGAACCTGCAGGGGAGGCGACTGTCACTGGTGAAACAAACAGGTATTGGCCCTGGGAACCCACATGGAAGGCGAGTGCCACTGGTGAAACACACGGGTATTGGCCTGTGACAGGGGCAGCTTCCCCTGTGTGGTTAGCACGGGTTGCAGTGCAAACATGGGCCAGTCCTTGGCTGGGATGGCATCGGGCAGGAGCCCAGGCTCTCCCCTTGCTCCTGGCGAGGAGCGTGAGGACGCTGCTGGCTGATGTTGCTGCCTGATGCAGTTGTCTGTGCTGTCATTTGATTAGCTGCAGTCTTCAATATTCATGAAGAGCACTGAAGAAAGAGGCTGCCTTGTTTGTTCAGCATCAAGCTGTTGAAAGCATACATGGAACATCGGTTTCTCCACATCCTTTGATTTCAAACGCTGCTTTTTTGTTATTATAAAATGGTACAAGTCTTCATGACGACGTTGACAATATGGAAAGAGGACTTTTTTTTTCTTGGTAAAAGTATAATAGCAGCTGTGAGAGAAAAAAGTGGGAAAGAAAATTAAAAGATGCTAAAAAAGTGAAAAAGAGATGCATTTAATGTGAGTGTAATCTGTGTGTTTCACAGACTTGCCCTAAAATTTTCCTAGGAAACAGCTGCCTTCCAGCATGGACAGCATTTGCAGCTTTTGTTCCTTCCAAACTGTAGGTGCATTTTTGTACCAAATGGAGATGTTCTGAGCCTTGAAACCAATCTTCTAGTTATGACATCATTAGCAACATTTATTTATTGTCTGTTTGGATCCTGGATTCCAAAGCATTTGTTTCCTATCAGTTTAGAGTCTTCAGGAAATAGCTACAGACAGATCTGCTTTAGTGCTCTGCTGTTTTAAGTGAATGATGATTTGAACTTGGATTTCACTCCTTGTTTGCTTATTTTGAAAACTGCCGTTTGCTGTGTTTTACAAGCTGATTTGTTGTGGGACTGTATTGGTAGAGGTGGGATGAAAATTTAAAGTTGATTAATTTAGAAGTAAATAAATGGAACTAGGCTGTACTTTCTAGGCTTTATTGAATTTTGTTCGCTTAGTAGCTTTATATTGATAAACATACCTAACGAGGTTTTTTTTAGTACTTTTTTGTCCTCAGTGCTTTCCCACCTCTTTTTTTTAAGTGACAGTCGGGGCTGTCACCTTTGCTGCCCTCCTGCCACCCCCAGGTGTCTGCTTTCGACTGAGAAGCCTCTGTCCCCTCCACCCTTGTCGCTGCTCCCTGTAGGCGCAGTTTGGCTGCTGCTCGGAGCTCAAGGCCGTGTGCCTGGCAGGGCTGGGGATGGTTCCAGGCCGTGCCTCGGGAGGGGTGGGGTGCTGCCCGCAGGGCTGGGATGGAGCGGGGACACTGCGAGCATCCCTCAGCAGCGCCAGCGCCTCTGCCTTTGGCAGCTCCTCAGCAGCGCCGCGCTCGTACAGGTGTTGTGGAAGCACACCGAGGCAATTTGACAGCTTTTAGTAGCTAGTTTGTCCGAGATGAACGGGATTTAGAGTAGCATAAAAGCGCAGGGGACGTGACTGACCAAGCTTCCTTGGGTGCCCTCACGGTGCAGCTGCAGCTCCCCGGCGGTGCCGCTGCTCTGCCGGGGGCTGCGGTAGAGGGGTGCGGGAAGCAGGGATCTACCTCTGCAGGTTAGGGAGCGCTCTGTGGTGGGGTGGTTGGGAACGGGGATGCTGAGGGCTGGGGTGGAGACGCAGTTGGTGTTTTGGTTCTGTACTTCTGTGGCTCCCAGCCTGATGGAGCACGCTTTTCTGGAGTTGGGCATTTTACTGGATGGGGCAGCACAGAGTACAGCAGGAAATGAGTGACTGCTCAAGGAGCCTGGCTAGTTCTCTGGGAGTATGGCTTTCTTCCCTGTCATTGCACCTGGGAGGCCATCAGCACTTCATTCTTCCAGTGTACCTTCCAGGGAAACTCATCTCCACGATCACATCACTTAACTCACCAATACATCTCCCTTTTTAATAGGCTAGGAAGAGCCTTGTCATCAATCTCTTACTTTCCCTTCTAATAGTCCTCAAATATCCAAGAAAAAAAAAGTCAGTTGCTCTCAGATCTCTTGAGAGTTTGGCACTGTGCTTGAGCTTTAAATGTTTAAATCAAAATCCAGTCAAGTCTTAGGACATCTCTCTCTCTGGTTTCATCCTTGTACTGTACAATTCTTCCAGTTTCTCTTCCGCTCTGTTCTCTATAGACTGCAATATTTTGAAGAATCCTGTCCTTTATCAAGCTGCAGAACTGTTTTCCTGCCCCTCCTCTTCACAGTGGCTGTATATAAGTTCTTCCTTAACAGACTCAACAGTTTAGTGTTAAAACAAGAAAAAGTTTGTGCTGTTTTATCACAAACTTGTAACTCTTTCTTATCTGAAATTAAAGTACGAAATTTAGGAAAAATAAACACTACAACAGAGCAAAACAATAGCCAATGGGGAGGGGAAGCTAGAAGACTAAATATGGGGTATAACAACTCAAGGCAGAATTTCTTGCTTCTCGCAGCCAGGAACTGGATAGTTGGGTGTCAGGAGCAGGAATCTCACCAGCTACCTGACAGCGATTTCTCCCTAAAATCATCTTTGCTTAGGAACTTTCAGACCTTAAGGATTCATTTTCCCCTGTAACTCAGGGACTCTGCTCAGAAAACAGGTGACTGACTTTAAGTGTTCATTTCAGTCTTACCTCCCTCTCGTAATGTCAGTTGTTGACTTAAGGAAACAGTCTTATGTTTGCATGTCAGTATTTAACTACTGTGCTAATTGTTTTCCCTTCCATGTCCCTGTAATGGGCTTTAATTTTATCCAAGTCTTCATCAGTCTGTGAGTTTGCAAGCAGATTAGAAATTAAATTGTACAGTAGAGAACAAGCAATAATAAATATGCTTTTAAATGTTCATTTTTAAATAATAAAAAGAATTGTAAAACCTCTCCTGTTAAAAATGATACTTTGAAATGTGTTCTGGGTACCATTTTTCTGGTGAACTAAAATCTCATTATGTTTTCTTTTGTTTTTCCTTTGGCAATTGATCTCATAACTCATTCTCCCAGATCATTCTTCTGGTGTTTTAATAAGCTCAGCAGCTATTCTAAACTACAACCTTTTTTCAAATGTGGCTGCTGAATTGCATTTTCTTGTCAGAGAAATATCTTCTGTCTGCAAAGAACACATGGACACTCTTTGTTACAGAAACATTAGCTGTTCCATCTCTGCTTACTGTGTTCAAGTATCAGTGCCCCCTCCTTTGAGGAATAATTGAAAACTTGTGGAAGAGGCTCCATTGGTAAGGAGCTCAGGAAACTTTTTATAGCTTAAAAGACAAAATTTTCACACCATTGCCCTAGGAATTCAGGAGAGATGTTGTTAGCTTCAGTGTGGGAAATTTTGTTGAAACTAATAACTGTCTTATTTTGCATTCTGTTGATCTGCCCAGTGTGTCTGGAACTACAGGATGGCTGTATTGCCTGCAGTTAATATGTGAATAAAACATAACACAATAGATAATATTCTTTATAATATAGATACAGTATATAAAATGAATAAAACATGGAAGTGTTGAAGAGCTCCCTGAAATCTGACTGCAGAGGAAGGTTCAAGGTTTGGGAGTGCTCAGGGCTGGCTGTCACTGGTGCTGTAGGTTCAGAGGGCTGGCACTGAAACAGGCTGATCTTTAAAAGTGCAGTACCCACAGGTTCTAATAGAGGTGATGTTCAGGCTCTGTGTTCTCACATCTGCTCATGGTGCTTTGTCTACAAGGTCATATCCTTCTTACAGTTCTGGTTTTGAATAGTACCTACTGAAATAAGAAGTTGTGGACAGGATTCGATTTCACTTTTTTAAAATTGAGGAATATAAGAGAAAAAAACCCACAGGCATAAAAACCTCAAACACATTCAAGGGTAGAGTTTTTGCTCCACATAGTGATTGGGAATTACCTGTGACCTCTCTGGCAGCTCTGTATTCAGGACTTTCTGTCCTTAGGAAGGATGTGTGATTTTCAGTGTGTATATTTTAGGACGCCGAATGCCTGCTCTAAGTGCACAGTGAAGTCCAAGTTTCAGCCTGCAGGTAAGATGGATGCCTTCCATAGCAAATGCACAAATAATTTCCCAGTGCTCCTGCAAAAGAGGAATAAGCATGAAGGCATTAGTTTAAAAAGGTAGTCGGTTCCCTTTCCTCTCCTTGGCAGTATTAAGACCAGAGCATTTTGATAAAGAAATGTAAAAATCAGTGCTGGGAATCTCATGAGAGTTGCACAGCTTTTGGAGCTCCCACTCCTCTTGTGTTCCCTCTTCCAGCCAGGTGTGGAAAGGCCAGTTAGCAATCCTGCAGGGATGTGCTGCTTCCCAAGTGCCTGGGGGCCTGGCACAGGCTGATCATGTGTTTTGCCATAGATTTTACAAAAGCACTTTAAAGCAGCATATCCTGCTTGAAACCCAGTATTTAGAAAGCAGAGTGTGACAGAGACAGGAGAACATGGCAATCACAGCAGAACAGGCCAGGCTGAAGTAAAGAATAAGAGGTGGGATTGCACTTTTCTGCTGGTCATGGGCTGGAAATCGATTAGTGTTGGACTTGAAATATGCAATTAATGATGAAAAGAGCCACTGGCAATTTGGAGTGTATTGAACATGAGCTGTGTAATGAAGTAGGGAGGTGAGCTCAACCACTTTAAATGGGAGAACCTGTCATATCTGTAATATTAAAAAGAAATCTTAGTATTAAAAAACTGAAGTGTTAGAGTACTCAGTAATTTATAGTATTTAGCATTAAAAATCTGAAACAGCTAATTATGGGTATTAAAATGGCTGCAATAAAATTTGAACACTGAAAGTTTATAGAAGCTCTAAGCAGTAATTAAGGATGCTATTTTAATATATAAAATTTATTAAAATCGAGCAATGAAAAATCCTCTCCCACCTCACAAGGGAAAATGTAGAAAGAAAAAGCTGCTTTTAAATTCTTTTTGTCTCTTCCTGGATTTAGTTGAATAACTAAGAAACATGAAACTAGACTATCCTCTTCTCATACATAGTATAATTTGAGATATTCCCATGTCCTTACTAAAATAGGAGAAGTCCTTTGCATGTTTGTCTAATTCTATACTTCAGTTGATAGAGGATTAGAGACTACATTGTGAATTTTTTGTCTACTCTGTATTTTCTGGGATTTTTCTATTTTAGAGCTTCTGAGATCAGAGTTGAAATAAAAGCTATACTTTTATGCCTAATCAAGCAGCTTCCTCATTTGTAGCTGGTGAAATATTTTTGGCACCCTGTTCTCAATCTGACCTTGCTGGGCTACAACTGCTGGGAGAATGGCAGCTCCCTGAAGAAATGGAGGAAAGCTCTGCTTTCAGCTGGCTCTGGATGGCCCTTTTGGTGCTGGAACCTCCTCAGGGAACAAGAGAAAATCCAGGCAAATTCCCCATCAATCTGCAGGCCTTTGGCTAGCTGCAGGGGCGGAGAAGCTCCTGGGAAAGGGCAGAAAGCTCTTTGGCAAGAAGTTACAAAGTCTCAACAATTTCTTCAGAAGCTCGGCAGAGGCTTAATGAATTACCTGAATATTGAGTTGTCACCTGGAAAGGCACTTTTCCAAAAGAGATTTACATTACCTGTGTTCTTGAGCCATCCAGCCCCTCCCCTTGCAGACAGGTAATGGTTCATCAGTGGCACTGGGTTGGATTAAGTACATTACTCAGACTGAGTAAGATTAGTAAATAGAACGGGGCCTCTCAGTTTGCCATCAATGTCTTTTTAACTGCTTTCCACTGGGGATAATTTGGATTTTTCCTTCTTACCAGGATGTGGCCCTTTCTGCTAAAATTTTGGTGGTGTTTCTTTAGCACATGCTTTTGCCATTCCTAGTTTGGGCCATGGCAGGTTTGAAGGTTCAGGCTAAATCCTTTGGGACAGGGGGACATGCAGAGCTCACTTTTAAACTGTGTTTATTGGTGAGTAATCTTTGATTAGTACCAACATCATTGACTTCTAATGAACATCATTGCCTTTCTCTAGGAATACCAGTGCAGGAGGATTTGTGTTGAATTCTAGCTGTTCTAGGCTCTGTGCCTCCCCTAAATGGAATTTGTGTTTTGAAACCCAGAATAGGACAGTTATTATCTTGTGTACCATGGAACAAATAATTCTGGAAATGTTTTCATTTGCTCTTTTGCTCAAACTTTTACACTCACTGCATTTTCTTTGGGAAGTATTTCTGAAAAATAAAGCTTTTAGTTGGCATTTTCTCAAATCAGAAGGTGCTTGTTCTTGTTACATCTAGCTGTTCAGGTGGATGGATGTTACCTTGACCACTGGACTGCATTCTCCGCAAAATAGTGGCAGGGCTCTGAGAGCACTCCTTTTGAGCACTGCAATTATGTGCTCTTCAGCACTTCTCTTAGCAGGACCCTGATCAATACAGTACTTCATAATTTCTCGGGTTCGACTGAGATTTAGAGAGGATGTCAGTATTAATGTGTTCAAATTATTCTCTGGAAGCGATCATGCTGTTAGTTCATTCAGCAGACAAAATCAACTTGACCTGGACCAGGAAGCTGCCTCTCATCCTAAACCCTTATCATAATTTATTAAACCCTCTGCATTCATTGATGTTGCCTGCTCATACTACTGCTTTTCATATTATCAGAGAAAGCATTAACAGCTTCCTCTTCTCTGAGATTGTTATGGTTTCTTAGAAGCCACATATCAGTCTAATTTTTTTGCTTGTATCACCTCCTTTCCCTAATTATTGAACCTTTCTTTCCTCCACTAAAAAATAAATAAGTAAAAAGACCAGCAACTCAGAAGGGTGAAATGCTGAGCACTAAATCCTGTGCTACTAAAACTCTGGGATTAAGAATTTTTTAACTGCTGAATTCTGGAAGATTTTTGAAACAAACCTTTGAAGTAAGGAATGTGTATTAATTTGGAAACAGAGAAATCAATCCTTTAAAACAGATCTGCAGTACACATTTAATTGTCTGTGTTTATTCCAAATGCTTTTAAGGTAGAAAACAAGCTTAAAGATTTTTGGCAAATACATGCTACTTGGATAGAAACCCAAGAATTTTAACAGCTGTTTTCTGGAGAATGTCTTGGCTTTTCTTGTTCTTTGTGATTTATATCTATATGGGCAGTTTGATGTCACCTTTTGCAGATTCATTGTTTTCAGTGTGGTTCTCTAGGGCAGTGTGACTTTATAAGTGTTTGTGTCACTGCTGTCACTGCCATGACAGTGGGATAGAGGAGGGGACATGGGAAATAAGCTTGGGGTACTTGAATATTGCTAATTTTTGGTCTTTTGAATAGGGTTTAGACTTTTTATGATTCGACATGTTATTTAAATGCATTAGAAGGATTGAGTTGCTTCATGTCTCTTAGGAGCAAGCCACTAATTTCAATTAAATTTGGAGGGGGTGGGAGGTGTCCAAAAGACAAATTCCTGCAGTTTTTGTGAATCTAGATGACTGGCCAAAGTTACTCTCTTAATGTCTCTTTCCCATCCCTCTTCTACACACTCTTCTAAAGAAATGGAAGAGTAGGATTTAAATTGTTGTTAAATGTTAGAAATCCACGCAGAACCACAGCCTGTGGAGCTGCTGGAAACGACAAACAGAAGGAAAGAGTAAGTGTGCAGCAGTCTCAGTTGGCCGAACCCTACAAAGAGAGCTTTTATCAGTGTATCAGCATGGCAGCAAAGACCTCTGATTCTGTGGTTCCTGAAAACAGAAATAATGTTCTTGTTCTGGAAGAAAATCTTCATCACAGTTTAAACTGGAGCAATTACATTCCCAGGAAAGGCAGCAGGAGGGACGGAAAAATGTGTTGTACCTTCTCAGAAATCCGCACAAAGCAGCTGATCAGATTTAGGATCTCACTCAATGGCTCATGATGTGCTCTTGCAAATTTATTAAAATGGGATTGTGCCTGACTTTTCCAAAGCCATATGCATTGACAGAGAGAAATCTGTGTGCCAGTCACTGTTAGGTGAGATGTTACTGTTCTCTGGGTGAGGAGATGGTTCCACTATTTGCTGCTTTTGCACTCCTTGTTTCTCTGGTTGGTGAGGGCAGAGGGCTTGGTGCACTCAGCCTCTCACCCTCGGGCAGCCCAGATGCAGAATGGGAATGCACATTGATCATAAGAGCGAATATGGTTTTATTCTACTTTATGCATATTGTATTAATTGTTATGGATTAGTATTTTACTTCTAATTTAAGAAGCAGTTCATTTGTATTAATTACCTTTTGAAATTTGACAACTAGTTGGGAGCAATGATCCATTTACTGGGGAAAAATTCAGCTCGTTTGAAGTTTCAGGAACCTTCAAATCTGACTCTTCAGTGTTAACTGAGTTTTATGCAGTGCTGATGGCAAATGGGAAATTATTTCTAGTTACCTAATAAATACAAGCCTAGACAGTTTAAAAACAGAAAGGAAACCAAGCTTTTAAGTAAAAGAAAAGACTGGTGAGTCCTACAGCATTAGAAGTGATGCCTTGTTGGGGCTACTTAAAAACAGAGGCTACCTAAAACCAGACAAAATGAAGAGGATAAAAGCAGGTATATTTATTGAAGGGCCTTCAGGAACATTTAGGGCAGCCAAAGCCCCCAGGGGCTACACCCAAAACAGACAATGGGGTCACAGGTTTCTGTACTTTTATAAGTTTGGTCTATTTGCATGTTGGGGGTTAATCCTCCAGTTACAGCTTCAGGTAATGAAGTCATTTACTCCAAGTTTGCTCCCCCCCAGCTCACTCTTGTTTACATTTCTCGGGGCCTGAGACAGTGAGGTGTCCTTGAGTTTCAGGCCTAGAGAGGAATTGTTTTGTCTGATTAAAATGGGAGAACAGTAGCTAACACTCTGTATGGAGTTTAGAGTTATACATGAAAGAATTACAGGATATGAAAAATACAAGACCTAAAATCCTAAGGCATCAGAAGTGTCTTTTAAAAATTAAAATGTGGGAATTATCTTAATGATGAGCAGGTTATTGGAAAAAAGCCATGTAGGATCCATTTTAACCATCAATTTTTCATGTTAGTGCTAATGTATTAATTTAGTAAGAAATTATTATGTTCCTGGGATCCTGATAGCAAAGCTGGCATTAATGTGGCCTTTTGACTTCCATCTGAAGAAAAAGTGGGAGCAAAAAGACCACATGAATTTTCAATGGTAAGTGTCACAGTTTCAATGTTCAATTACAATGTTCAGTGGCAATTTATGCAGAAAGGGACAGTGGGATTTTGTAAAACATCATGTTTATGTGAAGGCCAGGGCTGTATCTCCTCCTAACAGTGACACAGCAGCAGTGTATGGGATAAAATGTAAAAGATACATCTTCGGGATCAGCAGAACCCCAGAAATGCTGGACCTAAAGGTTTGTTAGTCAGCACATTATTTGTGGGGGGTGTTCTGGGGGGTGGGCAAGAATACAGTTAAACACTGAACTCAGAACTCACTGTAGGCTGCTGCTGGAAGGTGTATCCTGCTTCCTTCCATCCTTCTGCCCTTGCTTGCCACACTTTGTGCTCTTGGCAACATAGTCTGCAGCACTTTTCAGAGGACTGTATTCTAAAATTGTGGATGTTTTATTTTTCAACTGGAAATGTTTCTTAGAAGAGGAGGCCTGGGAAAAAATATGAAGTATCTGAGCCCCAAGTAGAGAAGTAGGTATTTAGAGCAGGTTTGCTGGTGCACTTGACCATGGTGACAGGATTGTAAAGGGGGGCACAGACTCAAGAACAAGGGAGGGTTGGGACAGGACAGGATGGGACCTTTGTTTGGGTCAGTGGAGGAAAAGAAGCAGAGAAGGAAGGTGGTCCCTGACAGGGAGGTGTCCCAGCTCTGGCTGAATCTTCAGTCCTTGAGCCACATCATGGAAAGAGGAGAGGAAACTGCTCGATTGATGATCAGGGTTCTCACACTGGGTCTGTGGGAGGAACCAGCCTCCTGAAAAGGAAAGGAGGAGCAGGAAAGCTGGTTCCAGCATGGCCTGGCTGTGTGGATGGAGAGGTGGGGATGGCCATGGCATTCCAACTGCTGAGAGGCCACTGCTCTGTGAACTTCACCTGGTGCCTCGAGATACCAAAGTGGATGTCAAGACAAGTAGGGATTTTGTCCTGAATAAAGGGAAAGGTCCAGAGGGGAGAGGTAGATTTGGACAGACTTGAGAGCAACTGTACTCCTGAATGCAGGTGGTAGTGAAAGCTGACCTGCATTGTTTATTCTCAGAGAGGTCTGTCAGGGTGGGATGTAACTACATTTTTGAATAAGAAAGGAGTCCCATATACATATAATATCAGGGAATGAAAGGTATAATCTAAAAAGATAATACTGATGCAAAATCTAGTGTGTGTAAATAAAAGCAGTTGGGAAGATCTGGATTTTGGGAGTGTTTTGGAGAGTATGGCTAGGCACATGCACTTGTCTTGTGACTGGGCTTTTGGCCTCAGTAGACGTACAGGTCTTTATTCTGCCCCACGTGGTGTTTTTATTATTGTAGATGTATTGAAAAAAAATGAGCCAGAAAATAGCACCAATTTTTAATAACTTTGAAGATTAGGGTGTCTTGCCTTTCTTGATTATTTAAAGGTTTGATTCATGAAACTGTGATCACCTAAATTCTGGATTAAAAGCAAAAAAAGTTAATTACAGTTTAAGATTCCGGTTATAAAACCTGAAGAGCAGTTGGTATCTGTTGGAATCTCACTGGAAGGATTAAGAGAAACTTCATAATCATATTTAAACAATATTTTTTAACTAGCCCTCTGCCTCATGGCTGCTGCCAGGTGTCCTCAGGTAAAAAGTTCCATCTTGATGTGAGAAAGGAGATTTTAAGGCAGTGCTTTTCTTGCAGTTTAGAGACTTTTCAGAGTGTTATATTAACTCTTACATTAACTCTCTAGAAGTGAAACACTGGTTGGTTGTGCCTCTGCCTGCTTTGCTCCTGTGAGCTGTCACCCAGATGCAGGGAGATAGAATTGCCCTTGTACTCCTGACTCTGGGCTTTGCTGCCTTGGGGAGATGTGTATCTCACGGCTCTCTTACAATATATTTTATATATATATAAGAATCAGACTTTCAAAGGTAATCTTTGTTATCTAAGCTAAAAGGATTGGTTGTGATTCAGTTTTTAGGAAACCCTCTTTATGAAGTCCAGGGCAAGTGGAAAGTCCCTGTGGGAATTGTACACACATAACCAGGCTGAGGTTCTTGGTGGAGCTCACCAGACTGAGCTGCTCACTGAGGTCATGCAGAAGTTTGGGCAAGATTTCTTGTTTAACCCCATGTAGCCACCAGGACCTCCCAGCCACTCACTCATTCCCCCACCAGCAGGATTGGAGAGAGAAATGGAAGGGTAAAAGCTGGACAAGTCGTGGGTTGAGAGAAGGACAGTTTAACAGGGAAAGAAAAAGGAAACCAAGGAATTCATTCAGCCTTCCCACAGGCAGGCAGGTGTTCAGCAGCTCCAGGAGAGCAGGGCCCCAGTGCAGGTAACAGTGACATGGAAAGACAAATGCCATCACTCCAAATGTCTCTCCTTCCTCTCTCTTCCCTCCACTTTATATACTATGCATGATGTCTTGAGGTCTGGCATATCCCTTGGGTTGGTTTGGGTCACCCGTGCCCCCTCCCAGGCACCCCCAGCCCCTCCTGGTGTTGCCATAGGAGGGGCAGGAAAGGCCTTGGCTCTGTGTGAGCTCAACAAGAACAGAACCATCTCGCTGTTATCAACCTGTGTTCAGCACAAACCCTAACACAGCCCCGCACCAGCCTCTCTGAAGGAAATTAACTCTACCCCAGCTGAAACCAGCACTTCTGATACCCAGAGTGTCTTCCAGAAGGATTTCAGCTGGCAACAATATATTCTCAAAGGCTGGGTGCTGTGAGAGCTTGATGTTTATCTCAAACAAGAAAATACAACAGGAAAGTGGTTTTTGTCATGTGAGAGAATGATTTGAACTGGATTTAGAGGATGTGAGAAAGGAAATTGAAACACTTTTCAAGGTCAGATTGGAGCTTGGAAGCTCTGTAGGCTTTCTCTCCCTGTCATTGACGCAGGCAGCCCTTGGTGATCCAGGGTCTCTGCAAAGCTCATGGATCAGCCTTTATGTTCTGTACAGAGAATATTCTGCAATTATCAGTGCAGTGAGCTTCCACTGGTCAGAGGGACAGTCCATGGACAGCACGTGCCATAGCTGAGATAGGCAGAGAACTGGAACTCAGGACATGCGCTTGACTGAAAATCACCTGCTGATGTAAGGCAGGACTGTGAGAGGAAACAACAGGAGATGAGCTGCTGAGGGTAGTACTGGAGTACTCTGGAGTTTCTAATTGTGCTAGTTGAATTTTCTTGAAGTTTTCTCTCTGAGAATAACTAATTGTCATTTTAGATGTTCTTTCCTGTGCTTATGCTTTGTATCTAATCTCCAAAAACGGGTGGACACCTGCATCCAGAGAAAGGGACAGTGTCACAGGCTTAGTCTGATGGCTAATTAGAAATAATGTGACCACGGGAGTTCATGAAGTCTGAGGCTGAAAGTGGATACTCATTTTTTTGTTTACTCAATTTGTTTTAAACCCATTGCTTCTTATTAGAGATTTCACCCAAAACATGTAACAGAAACCTAAATTAAATTGTTTTCTATGTGTTTCTGTAGATGATTTTACAACTAAGCTAGACTCGCTTAAATTAGACATTTAATGATATTTACGAGTGATTTCCCCCTTTAAGATGGAAGGGAAGTTTTTTCATACTTCATGAATTTTGTGCACTTAAACAGGAATATGAAAGTTACATCTTGGTGCTAAATGTGTGTCATTTGTTTGTTTTATCCATTGTAGTGAGTCTAAGCCCACACTGGGTTTCCTAGTATTTCCTTTTGTGGACAAAAAGCCTCTGTGTGTATTTGTTAATTTTTTTTTTGAGTATGTGGTGTGTTCCTGTGAGCCATGGTTATTAATTGACAGATGAGTTACACTATGATGGCACTTAAAATGCACAACGTGTATTTCTGAAAGCAGTCGTTGCTATAGCAACTTTCTAGTAGGTCACTGGCAGTGTTGTGTGAGTGTGTGTGTATGATTTGGCTGTTAATGCAGACTAATACTGATAGAAAAATGAGAAATGGGAGAGTCAGAAAGAAGGTAGCCCTTCCCCCCTCCCTGTCCTCTCTCCTCAAAACAGTGTAAGAGAATTTTGTGGAGGAAATGCTTACTTAGGATATCACATGTATTGGCAAGAAACTGGCTATCATCTGCTATAATTAGATGCTTTCTTTCTATTTATGCAAAGATTATTAGAAAACCTCCAAATGGCCTTAATCTGACTCTGCTTTTTCTTCGACATCTTTAGAGTTTGGTTAGGAAAGGAATCCATACTCAGTTGATCCAAAAGTCACGTGTTGTATTGATTGAGCATTAACACCTATTTTTGAAGTATGTCTGTAGTATACACTAGAATTTTGAGAAACTGGGGTGTTTTCCCTCATCTGTAAGATCTTCCAGCAAGGTACAATGCATTTCTATAGCAATTTATATCTCCTGGTCCTGTTCTCCTGTGGTTGTTCCCATCTCTTCCCTAGCCCTGGTCCTGTGCTCATGCAAACAAGGGCTGAGCCAGTTCAGGGACCTGATCCAAATACAAACAACTGGAAGAGAGTTTTTAAAATTGCTAGATGATTTCTTGGATTGCACAAATGGGCAGAAAGCCACGTGCCAGTACAGCCATAGGAGGGAGGAGCCACGGTGCCTGATGTTCAGGGCATTGGACATGGATGGTAGTGACTGCCATTCCCATTCATTCAGATGTTATTTTCTACTGACTCTGCTTTTGGTTTTGCTCTGAAACTTAGCTAAAAGTGCTCTGCAGAGGACTCTATCCCAAATTCTTTGCATTTGTATTTTTCTCTGAAATAGTTCTCTAGTAGTGTCTCCTGGGTTTTTCTTTATTTTTTACTTTTCACTGCTCTGATTAGAGAGCATTCATATATCTCTTGTAAAGTGATTTAACCTATAGCTAGGCCATTATTTTGAGTCTTGAATTAACACTACCTTAAGAAAATAGAAAATGAATGACTTAAGGGAGCACATTCTAGATTGTGATAAATGAAAATGATGTCACGTGTAAGAAGTGTTTTATGATACTGTAATCTAACAGATTTTTTTCAAGTTATAGTGTGGAGTGTTTAATGTGGACTTTTGTTTTGTGTTGCCTCTTTTGTTCTGCAAAAGCCATGAAGAAGCTGTGCTGCATTTGCAATTGAATCAATATGGTAGAATTGCTGTGCTGCCTGGATGGGAGCAGAGAGGGATCGTGGTAGGGAGGGCAGAAGGACTGGATCTGCTTGCTCCCTTCTCTTCTTTTCCAGTGTCCCCTGTGTCTCCATTCACTGGTTTGCTGGGAGTATCCAAGCTGCTGTAAAAAAACAAGAGTAGGAACATGTGGTCAGGAGCAGGAGGAAAGAGCAGGGACTGCATTCTAAACAGCAGCTCATCAGACTGGTCCAGGCATTGTATGAAACTTCATCCCAAAACGCTGTTGAAGAAGAAAATATCTATTCCTTGTTGGTTTGTTGTTGGTTTTTTAAAATATTATTCTCTGATGTATAGTCATGGTCTCTGTGTTTTGAGAACTTGATTTGTGGAAGTGCTAAGTTGATATAACCCCTGGAAAAAATACTTCCTTGATACTTTCTAAGTATTCAAATGATTGTTGAATGCTTTATTAAATATATTTGTGTATACTGTGTGCTCTGGAAAAGCTTGCTCTAACTTTGCCTCAAGGGTGAAGGCAATGCTTATAGATATGTTTACATTTATTTGAATAATTTGTAGGGAAATGGAGGTAGGACCAGGTATAAAAAAAATGAAAACTTGTGTCTTCCTTGTATTTTCTGTAAGGATTGTTCCTAGAAGAAATGTTCCCTTAGTTAACTCCTGGGGTTACAATTTTTAGCTAGAATTTGCTTTTGAGAATCTCATGGGAGTTGGGAATCTGTTTAAGGAAATGCTTCAAAATATTCTCACTCTTGCTCTTACAGCCTGACAGTTTCAAATATCAGTTACTGGATGTATTTACATTTTATGTAACTGCCTAAGATACTGAAAATCCTCTGCCTGTCTTTCCAAAGGGCTGAAGAAAGTATTTGCAAATTCTTCAACATTTAAATCTGTGTGGTCTGTTCTCTTCTCTGCAAAAACAAAGGCCAAGGAGTCTTACCAGGGGAAATATCCTCTCATATGGATCAGCTGCTGGAATTTCTCCCCTCACTGGAGAGCCTCAGCTTCTCTTTTCCAGAGCTTCTGTTAAGTTTCACTCAGCCTTACCAGCAGTGCTCAGAGAACTGTGCTTTTTCTATTTCCAGTGTCTTATATTTGATGGTAGAAGACAATTCTCTTCTCTTCTAGGCAGGAGGTTTTCTTTTCTCACCTGTTAATTTTTCTTTTTTTCTTAGTCTGTTGTTCCCAGGGAAGAGGTTAGTAAGGCTCTGTGTGTGTAAGCAGAAGGTTGGTGCTGTTGGAGACCACCACTGTAGCTTAGCAGAGAATTCTGTGAGCAGCAGTTCTTAAGTTCCAGATGTTGAAGATTGTGCTCTGAACACTGACCTTAACTTCACCACTCCATCCTGAATGGAGCTTTGCCCTTGCACAGACACAAACCAGGCAGATGCCTCTAAACCCCCAGCATGTTTCTAAAGAAGTTTTGGTTGTATCAGGATAGCCTCAGGATCCCATGTTTTTCCTGTTCTTGGATCCCTCAGAGACATTAGTTTGTGGCTCTTGGTTTTGTCTGTTAACCTGCTACCTGTGAGGCAGCTCACTGCATGTACTCTGTATTTTTTCTGGTGATTAATCCTTGGATTCTTTCCTCAATTCACAGTCAAGGTCAGCTATCTTTGGGGATCAGGTGGGGAAGAGGTTTATTTCCCATGGGAGGGTAACGGCTTTAGGTTGCTGGCAAAGCCCATGCTCCAGTTTTCCAGTACCACAGGGTTTCCTCTCTGTTTGGGTATCTTTAGAAAAATAAAGCACTCTGGCAGTTCATGCTGGAACTGCTTTATGACCAACATCATGGAGCAGCCTTCATCTGATGGCAGCCTTTCCAAGGGAGGCAAAATCCTTTTTCAGTCTCTTTTTAAGTGGTCCATTTTGGCTAAGCTTTAGCTAAGCTGTTTCATTAGGCTGAAAACTGCTGCATTAGTCCAATGAATTGTTTTAGTAAATATTTCCCAGATGAATAAAATGTCGGTGTTACTGGGAGAAAGTATTTTTGACTAAGCTTTAAAGTTGGCAGCACAAATTGGAATGATGTTTTCTCAGACACTGTCACACTAATTCCGGTTTTTGTCATCTGCTTGTCTAAGTAACTTCAGAAATAAAGAAAGGTGTTCCTGTAGTTCTGTAAGCAATGCAAGATACAGTTAGAAAAGAAATCATCATTTTGCAATTTAGGGTATCGAAGTAAATTAGTGGTATCTTTGAGTTGTCACCATGCCTTCATGGTAAAGTATTTGTATTGAGTCAGGAGGGAAAACACTTGAAGGGCAGAGAGGAAGAAGGTGGGAAATATTTGTTGTGTGCTCAGTGGAGTTAGCAAAGCAAGTCTTGGTGATCCTGCTCTGTGCTGCACTACAGTAAATTCACAGTTCACCTGTGTCCTTGTGCTCTACACCTCCATTACAGCATCGCATCAGCACCTTCCCTGGGCTGGGCTGGGCAGAGCACGTGGGCTCTGAGCTGCGTGTCTGATAGCAGGACAAAACTGTCTGATAGCAGGACAAAACTGTCTGATAGCAGGACAAAACTGTAGCTGATAACAAAAGCAGCTCTGCAGATCCTGGCCCCCACCACCACCCACGCCAGAACACTGGGCTCAGCCAGTGCCTCCTTTCAAAAATCCCCTTTTGAGGTACCTGTCCTTCTGTCAGGCCTGTTGGTGTTTGGCAGTATGGCCAGAAATTGTTAGGAGATGGAGGGCAAACAGCCTGGTTGGATGTGAAGTTCTTAAGAAAGGAAACTGAACCTGCTTCTTGTCCAGGTCATGGACTGGTTTCTGTGTTCTTGCCTCTCCTCCTTGTATTTCTGATAACTCTTGTTTGGATTGTCAGTTTGTCCAGTTTGGAACTGGCCTCTCAATGGGTTCCACACAGTGTGATCATCATCTTCCATCTGTACACTCACCATTCCTGTACCTGGAAAAATGAAAAAGCAATGGAAGAGATATTCAGGGGTTTTTCAAACATTTTTTTCCCTAAGAAAGTTTCCCTTTTAATGGGTTTATTGTACTGCACAAGATATTTTTAAATAGCAAAGAGCAAGCAGTTTCATCCCCTACCTATAGGGTTTTTGACTAACCAAAATAATTTCTGAATGATAAAAGCTTTTCTTCAGGATTATTTACTGAGCTAAAATAAATCTTTTTCTTGGGTTCTAATTTGTCTTTTCCCTACTGATATTTACTTTTTGGACTATTGCAGAACCGTTGCCAGTTGTACATAGTACCTGATAATAACTTAGTTCTTGTTATTATTTCATTGATTTCTTGTGATTTCTGTGTTGAGGAGGTCATTAGGAAACACTGGTGGGTAGCCATCCCTATTTTAGCTTATATTTTATTTCTTGAGTCCTTGGGTTCTTTTTTTTCCCCCTCGTGTCTCATTCTCAATCAGGAAAGGCTTGTAGGTACAGGTAATGTATTTTTGAGGTTGTTTACATTGCTGTGAAAAAGTAGGCAAGCTCCTGGATCACACTGCTTTAGACTGAAATAAAACCACAATCCTCAAGCTCAGTACATGTAGAAAGCAGTTAATTGCTGTGAGCTCTGCTGAGGTGTGGGGAGGTATTGCCTGTGGGGCAGAGAGATAAGTTATAGGGATGGAGGAAACTAATCTGGGATAAAGCCACTTTCCCTTATGAGTCAATTATTTTAAATTATTGTGAATCTTTATTTTTCAGCTGTGTACCTTCCTAAGTGTTTCAGATCAGAAGTGAGAACTTGGGAGTGGAATGGCTTTGTTCTGGGAAGTGTTCTGCTGACAAATGATCATTTCCTTGTTTGCTGCTCATCCTGTTGCTGTTCACCTGTATAGTTTTAGGGAAGCTTTGGGGAATTGTGTTAGCCTGTGGATTTAGGTTTGAATTTTGGTTGCAGTATGAGGTCACCTGGGAAACGTCCTTGCAAGGCTTTTTATTTCTAGCTCCAGCATGGTCGTGTGTATCCATTGAAAAAATGTTCTTTTCCTCATGACTTTGTTGTGGTGGTCGGATTGTTTTAAGATGGATGAGAAGAAACTTTTTAATGTATGCTTTTGCAGTGAAGGTTTTGACTGTATAGCTGCTGCTGGTCAAAAGCTGTGCCATGTGTACCAATGGAGGATGTTCTGTTGGATTGTTCAGCAGTGTTGGAAGGTTTTTCTGTGAGACAGTCTTTGGGAAGGTTCTTTTGGCTCAGTGTGGGTGCAGCACCGAGCGCTCACAGCACAGGCCCAGGCTCTTGGGGCACTGCCTCTGCTTTATGGCTTGTTGGAGTTTCACTGGCCACGTGCACAGGAAACCAGTGTCAGTGTAGGCTTTGGGAGCAGTCTGATAGAGGTGTGGGTTTGGTGTCACACACTGGATGGCTTTGAAAGCGTGTGAGTTTTCAGAGGAAAAATGTGTCATCTGTGTGTTTCAGAAGAAGAGTGGGCTTGGTTGTACCTTTATAATTTTTGTTGAAGTAAGCCCATGAGGATTTCAGCCTGCTTATGGATCTCTCCCACTGCCTTTAGACTGGGGCAGTGTCAGGTTAGGATGGATTGGAGCTATTTAGCAGCATGTGGACTCTGGAGTTATTGTTCTTATAAGTTCTTAAGGCAAAATGTGGTCAATGGAAAACTTAGTGCGTTTGTGACAGCACTGATGGTTTGATGGAGGGATGATTTAAATTGTGTAGTTTATAGATGCTGTGTTGTTTGTCTTGTAACTAGCTCACTGAGTGGTGAAGAGGGGAATACTCTAATGTGTTCTGATGATGTTTTTTTCCATCTGGTCTCCTTGGATTAAGCACCTGCACAGCCCCTTGGTCTTGGGGAACATGTGAAAAAGCTTCTGGTAGAGGAGAAGAGTGTTGATTCATTTACTGGGAGGAGAATTTGAAGCAAGTTGTAATGAAGAAGAATGAAGTCAGAGTTCCCTGCTTGTTTTGCTGATTGTCAGGGTTTGGGATTACTCACAGCTTTTTCTTTGGTGTCTGGGACATGGTGGGATTTAGGGCTTGGGTGGTTTTTCCCTGCAAGGTTGCAAGTTGTGGGTTGGTTCAGAAGAGGGATTGTTGTGGTACAGGATGTAGGTGGAGGGTGTCTGGTTTGATATCAGGTTCAATTTTGTCAATAAATTGTTGGGGTTGGGTTAGGGTTAGGGTTTGATTCTGTAATTTTTATGTCTATATCCACATATATAATGACCTTTTTTTGATAGCTGTATCTTTTATGGTCTACCTCTGCACCTTTGTTTGGCTCTTGTTCGGTTTTCACAAACTCTTTTAGGAGCTTTTCAGGTGTTTATAATATAGATTCTCTGGCTAGTGTGTATGGGAAGGATATGGAAATTACTCCCTCTCTGTGGTACATCCATATATTCTGTCAATAGTCCCACAGAATGTCAAGAATCAAGAGTCAAAAAATCTGTGCTACCATGACCTCTTCTGAGAAGTCTCTTTTGTGCTAAAATAAATGGGATTTTTTTAAAAAAATCATTTGCAGAGTTACTTGGGCTAAAAATAATTAACAGTGGAAGAAAAGAAGCTTTCTTATATTTCTTGTTGAAATTTATTCCTGCTTAAATGAAAAGCATCAGTGGAACTCCTGTCCACTTAATGCTAGTAAAAATGGTTACTAAAAGCAAGGGTTTTTAGACTGCCTCACCGCAGAGAGAAAGCATTATGCTCCTTATAAGATGCTTATCGGATATTTACTAATCCCTTTTTTAAATGCAACATCACTTCTGAGGAGCTCGTAATATGAAGTATTTAATAATTTAAAAATATCCACATACCCTCATGTACACAAACAATGATATTTGAGTGAATAAGGAGCTGCAGTGGAACAGATGCCAATTAGCTGCATAAGGCTGAGGGTTAAGCTGATCCTCTAACCTGTTGTTAGACAGGCACTGGTACAGGAATCCATGGGGTTCTGTCTTTGGAGCACTGCTGAATTCCCTGCACTCGGAAAAACTGGTACTCCAGGATCTTCCAGTTCCTGAATTGATAGCAGTGAAAAACTTTGTAAGGCTTATCTCTGGAGTAGATGTGAACACTGAGGAGAGGCTTTCAGTGCCTCAGTCACTCTGAGATAATGCCCAGAAATCTCTGCAAGGCTGTGGATCTTGACAGGTCTGGCAGTGAAGGAATTGATGGAGCTGCTCCTCCAAGCTCAGAATCTGAGATGTGGCTTCCTGAAGGATCAGTTCTCAGAGATGGAATGCTTTAACAGAGTACTCAACACCACCTCCTTCCTTTGGAGAACCATTACACCTTTGTGTTCTTTTGAGGAGAGTTTTAAAGGTGCCTATCAGCAAATTGGTGGAATATTGCACATTAGAGTCATCCTACATTTTCTTCTACTTGATACGTGCAAGTCTCTGTATTAACCATTAAATATCCTTTCTGTTAGCAGCTGAGTTAGTATTTTAGAGACCTTATTTTCTTCTGGCCTTTGTGCACTTCCCCCATAAGTTCAAATGAGTACCAAAATCAGTAATTTCCCAGAGTTTTTAATGTATATGTGACTTCAAAATGCATGTTTTCTTTTATAATCTGGAAAAAATGTTCTGCAGTTCCTTTTGGCTTTTCTCCTCAGTCCCCCATATGAGGAGAAAAGACAAAGAGAACAAAAACTTGAACCATTCTGAGAGTTTTTTCCTTTATTCCAGCATTCTACATGTCAGGCTTTTCTTCCTTTTTGTGAAAATTGGTTTTATTGTTGGCAATTTTCCAAATGCAATGAATAATAGAACACCAGATGTCCACTGCTGAGAAAAATTACAGATGAGTAAACACTTTTCTGAGGGAGCATAAAAATCTATTAACGGTGCTTCTGGTGTGCCTGCAGACAGTGTGAGCTCCCGGCCTGCTGTGCTTTGTGCTGTACAGAGATGAATATCCAAAGCCTCTGTGGCTCTCTACACATCTGACTCTGCCAGGGATTCCTGCCTTCCTCTAGATGTGGTTTATTTTCTAGGAATGAGCACTCACTGCAGTGCTTGAGTGTGAATTTAATCACTGGATTTAGTTTTAATTCTTGTCACACATGGGTTTGATTGAGGGTCAAAGTCCCAGAAATGTTAGAAGAGATGGGATAAGAAGGAGTATGGAGAGCTGGCCTAGTCCTCAGTGTTTCCCCTCCAGCAGGCACAGTTCTGGTTGTGCCATATTTTCAGACCCAAAACAGGCTGTGTCCCAAAAGCCTTTTCTGGTTTTTCCCAGCTGTTTCATAATAAGCTTTCACCACAGACTTTGCCTGTTGCACCTGACTAACATGACCCATCTACTTGGGAAAAGCAAAAATATTAGGTGGCAGGTAATTCACATTTGATTGAGCAAACCACTGGAGAGCTTCACTAGTCCTTACCTGATTTGTGTGTGTCTTACCTGAACTTTCCTTGCTGCAGTAAAACCCATTGCTTGTGTGTTCTCACTGAGAAAGACTCTTTATTCTCCCTTTCCATTGCCTTTGCAGCAGTTTTTACATATGGGCAGTCATCCTCCATCAGTCTGGTCTGTGTCCAGCTGTACTCTCCTGTTGCTGTCCTGTGCACAGGTGTGTTGGAGCCTCCTGCAGCACTGGCTTGGCCCACTAAAATCAACTCTGCAAAACCTCAAAAAGCTTTAGGCCATTTTAGTGAGCTGAGCGAGCATCAGCTGAACTGTATGGTCCTTTTTGGGAGAAGCATTTAATTACCTTGATAATCTTAATTGTCTTGATAACTCCCACTTATGCTGTCCCTTTCATTATTCGGTCTTTTGCAAGTTTTTACTGATTGCTCAGTCTTTTGTTTGGAGGATGACTCTACAATTTCTACAATAACCAAAATATCTCTCAGCTTAAAATTTGTTCCATGGACTTTTTTTATGATTCTTAATGCTCTTGCATCATCTTAAAAAGACAATCTAGTTTATCTTCTCCAGACTCCTAAGTTTTGGAAATATGATTGCAGAGAAGCAGAAGGCTTCAAGGATCCATCTATTCATTCTCACAGCCTGAGGCCAGCAGAAGTAACTTTGTAGAGCCCTTTTCACTTTGCATACTTTATGTTCAGAGCAGGTAGGCATGAGGCTGGTAGATAGCTGATGTTATACTAATGGAGAGATGGGAAGGAGGAAGTTAGACCCTAATCACCCAGGTATTGGGCTAACATTAGAGCTCAGTGCCTGAACTCTTAGTCTTGTGCAATCAGCCCATAATTATTTGCCTTATGAGTGATGGAGTGCCCGTAGCCCCTGGTGATCTCAGTCACAGTTGTGAATGCTCAGTGCTGCAGAAAATCAGGTCAAGTATCTCACAGAGTGTCCACAGAGGAAGGAGCAGTTATGTCTGAAGAGTCTGTAAGAATAACAAAGGGAAAGCAAGCTTGTTTTCATATGCTCAGTCTATCAAATTTACATTTATTAAAAAAAAATTATAATTACAAATGGAAATGATAACATTTCCGTTATTGAGCAAGCCAGATCTACAGGCAATTGTTTTCATGAAGCATTGATTAGTATTTTTAGTATTAGCCATCCCAGACATTAGAAGAAGGCAATATATGATAATATATTTAAAAGCTATTGGACTAAAGACCGGAGATCAAACTGAATTGTCTGAGTGATGTGTGACATATAAATTAACTATGCTATTATAGCCATGGTTAAAAGATTGTACATGCTTTCCTGTGTGATCTTTGTGTCGGTGCCTTGGCACAGACCTGCACAGTACAGGAATTAGCTGCTACCTTCTGGAAATGGTAGCAGAAGATACAGAAAAACTGATTGGTTTTGGCAGTTCACACATTTTTAGAGACACAAAAGTAAGTATAGAAATGTGGTAGTATGAGTCGGAGGTTTTTGTCACGTAAGGGTTTTATTCCCAGCTCTGGAAGAAGTGATTTGTGTAGCCTTTCAGTGCAAGATCTTGCGTTTGGGCTGTTGAAGAGCACAGAGCAATATCACACGCTACGATGTGATGCTTCAGATGATTTTTCTGGCTGACTGGGCAGGACCTGCCTAGGCTAAAAGCATTTGGTGAGAGGAAGCAGCAACAGCTGTTTTGCCTGTAGAGTCTGTTCTGCATATTGGTGCAACTGAGGAGACAACTGTAATTGAAGGCAATTTAAATGGACAGCTAGGGGTTGCCATGATAGTTCTTGATCCCACAGGTATGGGTAAAATGTCTGGTGATACCTGTAAAGAATGGAAGAAGAGAAACTGTAGTCAATGATAGTAAACATCTGCTAAATACTCCAGTTTTGGGTACAGTCTCGCTGTGTGGTTCTTGGCTGTACATTTTATTGAGCTTCACGTGTGTGTCCCGTGCTCCAGTCTGTCCATGTCCCTCTGAACAGCAGCACAAACATCTGGTGTGTCAAGCAGCTCTCCCAGGGTTTTGGGTGTGACATTGACGTGCCTCTGCAGGCTGGCAACTGCAGGCTGTACTGGAATGGATAACAAGAACAGCAGAGACTGGAGAGGAATGTGGGCTACTACTAATAATATATCCAGGATGACTTTGATGTGTGTAGGAAGTGAAGCATCACCATGCTGTGCTAGCCTAGTTGTTGCTGATATTTCCTCCTTCTGTCATGGTTTGACTGGATTAGGAATGCTGCAGACCACATAGAGAGCGTGCTACACACCATAAGTAGTGAGGAACTCACTAGTGCTCAGTGAGAATTTTTCTATACTTGGACTTTCAATTTTGGTTTCAGTACTTAATAGAATGTGATAAAGTGAAATATATATTGTACACAGCACTTCAATGAAATTATTTTAAAGATGGGCTGAATGAGCATTATACTGTGTTTAGTCTTAAACGATGCTATGTGCTTTCAAAATCAGAGCTGGGAGTGGTAATCTAATTTGGCTTTTGATCAAGTGGCTGTAGGGTCAACAGGAATTAATTTGTTTCAAGTTCCAAACCTGTAGCAGAAATAAAGCTTATGTTTATAGAAATATTTAATCCAGAGCAAACAAAAATTCCTGAGTGATGCAGAACACATCACCCCATCTGGTAAATTCGTTAAAAGGTTTGTTCCTGCTGATTGTTTTTCAATTTCTGCAGGATTTAGAATTCACATTTGCAATTTCTAGATACTGTTTTCACTTTGTAGATGGGTAGCTGGGCAGGAAGGGCTTCTGTGGTGTGCCCAAGGCCGTGGGTAAAGCACTGAAGGCTAGAATTTGCCTGCATCTGATCCTCTCTTCTGTCTCACCTGGTTGATGGAAGCTCTGCCCAGGTGTACAGTGCAGGATTGTTGTTTGTGCTGGTGCTGATGCCTTTTCAGAGCAGTCAGATTCAGGTTTTGGGCAAGAATGTTGAGGGGACAAATCTTGTCTCTAAACTATGAAAAACTAGAGTTTTCTGTGTCTTGTTTTCTGGTGCTGTGCAGGGGCATGGCACACCATCTTGTACTTCAGCAGGGAGCACAAGGGAGAGAGCAGAGTCATTAGAAATGCGAAATGAAGAATGGGGTAAAGGCTTTACCAGTTAGTTGTAGAAGACATTGCTTCATTTGTGTAAGCTATTGTTTGAATATATTTTGCACTTGGATGGGATAAGGTGACTTGGTCAATGAGGAAAGGATTTTGTATTAGAAGCTGGTCTAATGCCTGTTTCCTTTTGTTTTGGGTATCTTCTAGGCAATGGAATTAAAAATTTAATAACTGCTAGGTTTAGTAGTTGGGGTTTCTTTGTTATTTGTTTGAGTTCGACCTTTTAAGGTGTAGGTACCTAGTGCATAATAAAGTTAATTGAGCTTGATTTGGATTTGTTGCTGTCAGAGAGTTGCTTGGAAGGACTCTGTCAGGGTGTTGTCAACCTTTTCAATTTGTTTGGGTTTTGGCTAAAATGGATAGATTACTTCAACACTGGAGAGGCAAAAAACGTGAAAGCTGCAAAAAATGTGGGTAACTTTGTGTTAGTAAAAACTACAGGAAATATTGATGGAATGCATGTATTGTGTTCAGTATTGTAAAATCCTGGAGACTGTTTAAAACTGAGTTCATTATAAGATACTTATTGAAGAAAAACTATAATAAACAATCTACTGGAAAATACTTTTCTTACAGAGGCAATTTTATATAATGATCATTATGTTTGCCGTGATTATTTTGCAGGTTTGGAAAACAGGCAAAAAAGGGAAACATTTACTTGTTTCCTATTGGATGTTTGAACTAAATGGTGTCTTCTGCTGTCTGCTTTATATTCCTCTATAGCTAATTTTAACTGGACCAGCATAAATTGATGTCAACTTAAAGTACAGAGGTGTGGGTTCAAAAAGCTACAAGAGTACAAAGGTCATTATAATTGGGATTGAATGGAAACATCAGACTTTTTTTTCTAAACTAAAAGAGAAGCAGTTGACTGCATGTTAAAGGATTGTATTGTGTTTATTATAGTTTGAATATCCCCAAATGCCAAAGTATGAAGTCTTCCTCCCCTGTTCTATTCTCCAGGGCAGGTGACAAAATGGCTATGTGTCTCAAGCTTTTGGGATTTTTTTATCAATGACTTTATTCTCAGGCTGAAGGAGATAAAGAGGGATAGTTTGATTTTCCTGGTTCCGAGACCATAATCTTTCAGACGCAGATATCTCTTTTATTAAAACCAGAAAAACACAAAGGTTTGTATTTGTATGGTCTGTAAGGATCAATGAATTTTCCAGTTGTCAAACCATTCTTGTATTTTGTCATATACTGGCTTTATTAAGACAAGAGTGTAGAAGGGCTGCTTTGTCGTCTCCTGATGGTCCAGTCTGAACTTTACCATGGAGGGATGGGTTTTTGCAGCCCTGTTTTGCAGTTTCCTGTTTGGCATAAGGGCAAGGAGAAAACACCAGAAGCCCTTGCAGTTCCCTGGTGTCAGGTTGTCTGCCCTTAGCACTGTGGCTCCAGCTGCTTTTGTCCTCTCTTCTGCTTCTGGCTCTTTATACCCTTCACTCCATACTTCTAAGTCAGGATTTTGCTTTTCAAATAAGCTATCTCTGAGCAAGTATCCTTTTCCTTGTGTGTGAGAGCACTTCCCTAGAGCAGTTGAATGCTGCTGATTACTATGTCTGAGCATGCAGAGCCAACAGTTGGGAAGGGTGATTAGGTTAAAAAGGAAAATTAAAAAAAGAAATCCCACATAGCAGTTGTGCAAGGTGCCTTAAATGTCTGTGGAAGATACCTCACATGGAGCACATGTAAATCTTCTTGAACTTCTTTAAGAAGCTTTTTTGAAAAGTAAGATTGCCACGAATCCTGCTAGAAGATAATCTGAAGATTTAAAATAGATAGGTTTCCTGTGAGGTCCAGCTAGCATAAGCATGTGTGTGTGTGCGTGTGCTTGTGTGGGTACAAAAAATACTTTTTTCTTCAGTCTTGTTCAAGTTGTAGTGAACTTCTCCCTTTCAGAGATCTGGACATTGCCTTTATTTTTTCATATAGGAAGTCAACTCAGAACTTAATTCAGTCTGATGCTGTGTTTATTGATGATAAATTCTTGTGAATGTTTGAAGTGGTTGCTTTATGTTGTGGACTGGACATGTCATTGCCCTGTTAAGAGCAATCACATCCTTTGAAACACAATGAGCAGTGTCTCTAATGAAGAAATGCTTATGGAAATAGCACAAATAGCATATATGGCACTTTTGTTGAAGGAGAACTCAAACTAACTTCTGTCTCATGGTGAAACTGGAGGGCTTTTACACCAGCCTGGTGTATTGGCCTCTTTAAACCATTAATGCTAGAGTGATGCTTTTAGCTCCAAACAAACTTTTTGTTTGTTAACATGTGTTTTGCAACAAAGTTGCTTGCTAATTATATGGTATAAAAAATGTAAATTTCATGATGAGGTACTGTAAGTAAAACTGTTGGTAGCACAAAGTAGTAAGTACTGGAAGAACTAGTTGTATTCAACTGTGAGTCTAATTGGAACTGTAATATGAAGAGGCAAAAAAGTCTGTTCAGTCTGTGCAGTTTGGTAAATAAACACTGATGTGTGTGTAGTAGGGTGGAAATTTTCTGCTGTACTGTTTTGTTTAGAAGGGTGCAGTTTCATCTAGATTCTCCATTTGATGCAGGTCACATTACCTCTTCCTGGCTGGATTTGCCTCCTGCCTTATGCAAAGCTACTAGAGCACAGGAAAAAATGCCCATTGAGAGGAAATTAGGTGTTTAAATAAAAGAGTTTGAACATACCCATGTTTTAAAACACACAGTTAAGTCCTTGGTATTCATTGCCGTTGCTGAACTGCAGTGCTCCATGCAGCTCTTCATATTTCCCCAGGACCTCTATAAGGGGAGACTGGAACAAAGCTATTTAGTTTCTCCAAAACTTGCATTTTCTGGAAGAATAGGATGGCAGTTCTGTGTTTTATTCCAGTGAATATTATTGAATCTGTCACATTGTACCATTATTTAATAGTAAAGTCACATCTGCTGCCATTAGTTAACTCCTTGCTTAGTCTTTTGGGTAGAGAGATACTACTAGTGGATGTAGTGACACCACAGTTGCAGTATACTTTATTATTTAAACTTAAAACTTCACTTTCTTGAAATTAAAATAGCTTCTGCTGCAGTTAGACACTAGCACAGCTTCTGACTATTCTGTGAAATTTAGTCACACAGAGCTGGGAGCCAGAGGGTCCCATTGAAAAGATGTAGTGCTATTTAAATACACGTATTTGTGGTAAACAAATATGGCAGGTAATGCAGAACATTTATTTTAAAATTTTTACTTAATTTCATGAAGTTGACTAAACAGAAATATAAAAACTGAATGCAATAATATGATTGAGCTGTTTCAGGGTCATCCATTCTAAATTTCTTGTGGTTTAATAGTGATGCTACTTCAAAATTGACCTTTTTTGTTGACAGCATGTTTTATTCAATGTATTACTCTTTTGGAGTCACATCTAACAATTTTTTTCTCTCTCTTACAGACTGGACGTTGACGTTCTTTTCATGAAAGAGGTTTCCAAGTAGTTGTCCTACAATAACTTTGAGAAGAGATTCTATGTAGCTCTTACTTTCAAGAGTGCTGCAAAAATGATTACTTCAGATTTGCCAGTACTACAGTGAGTATATGCTTCTCTCTACATTTGAAATCTTTGCTTTTAAGAAGGTTGAAGTAAACAGAGACGTGATTGTGAGGATAAAGCACAAGCCTGAGAGAAGTGTATGTTAGTGTGACTGTTCCAGGCCTCTTGTGTTTTCATAGGCTGAAAAACTGAAAAAAAAATGCAAAACACTTACTCTAAAAAATATTTCTTTCTGTGTATGTTTAACTTTGCTGTGAAAAGCAAAATGTCTTTGCTACTTTCATGCTTCTGAATGTTGTGACATTTCAGCAGCATGTATTGGTTTTTGTCGTAAATGACCATATGTGTGACCAGTTGTGTACTTTCTTACAATGAGTTGAATTTATTGTGCAAAAAGCCTTTGCCTGCTGCAGTTGAAGACAGCAAGTGGCATAGACATATTTTGGTCCTGCTGGGAAATAGGAGTGGCTAATGCACATAGGAACATGACTTTGCTTGGATTAAACCTACTGGGAAGAGTGTATGGGAAGTCTGTAATAGGAGGAGCTGGAGAGTAAATCAAGGAGAGTTAAGAAGGAGTTTTAGAGAGAGGGACCTGCTCCCCTCTTCACAGGGCAGGGAGAGAACACAAAGTGAAGAAGCTCATGGGGTGAGGTAATGACAGACAAATAACAACAGACCAAATGGGTTTGGCTTGGAGAAAATTAATTTATTGCTAATTAAAAAAGATTTGGATGATGGTGAGAAACAAAGACAAAACCCACCAGGTGTTCCTTCTGCCCATGCCCTTAACTCAGTTCATCTTCAGCCTTTCATCCCACCCCATCTGCTCATGCTGCCAGCATGGGTGCCAAGCCCACTCCAGCACGGGCTCCTCTCACAGAGCCTTTCATCGCCTCCCCTCAGAGAGGGCCCCCCCATCCCCTCACAGAGCCTGCATC
>VZTN01021371.1:1324307-1472505 GCA_013400515.1 Erpornis zantholeuca | reverse complement strand
AAAAAAAAAAAAAAGCCCCAAAAGCAAAAAGCCACTTAGTGTCTAATATCCTAGAGAAGAAATGCACACCTTGGAAAGGCTAATCTAGGCAATTGAATTTACAGCATTATTTGATGTTAAAAGCCAGGGACTTGATAACTATTGCTTTAGCAAACCATGTTGCTAACCCAGCCACTCTCTTCAGGTGAATTGCTTGGTTCTTACGGGAGGTACAGCTCTGACATTTCCCCCCCATCTTTTCATTACTGCAGTTTTTGTTTCCTTCATAGGTACCACCTACTTTTACTGTCAGATGTGAAAAGATTAAAATATTTAGTTATGTTCAGAGATGTTTTTCTCAGCTGAGATTTAGCTTAGATGATTTTCATTTCTGTTACAGACCTGAAGAATGGTAGCTCAAGGCTCTTCTGATTTTTGTGGCTGGGTTTTTATTCTAACTCAAACATTATAGTCTAATAAGATTTGATCTCTTCCTGCAAATGCTGATTTGCAGATATCCTTAGGCCAGCACAGCTACAGTGGCACATCTGCCATAAACATATTGACCCCTTTTGGAAAGGGACTTATTTTGTGCTGTATGGTCCTATTACAGAGCTGTATAGAATATCCTCCATTAAATATATGTATTATTTTAAACAGTTTTCTGCTGAGTGCCACAGAAAGGACTTGACCTTTTATCAGAAAAATATGCTGCTACAAGAGAATTTTCCAGATTGTTTTCCAAAGAAAGACATTCTCTGCAGATTTGAGACCTTTGAAAGAAGATGCTGCTCATTTGAAAAACTTCCTTTTGTAGGAAATACCTCTTCAGTTCGTAGAGAACCATAATGTTCTGGGGGTACCATCACTTTCTAAAAAACTTGTAGCTAAGATTTCCATTCAATCCAAGTCATTCCATTCTAAAACACTGCTTTTCAAGTAGCCCCTTCACTTCTATACACTATTCTAATGAGTACATGGCTGAGTAGGCTAGGCAGTCAATTTGCAAAGAGATTAAGTGCGTTGGTCTTGCAGAATAGCCCTCAGAATCTAACCTGATCGTCCTCCCTTCCCCAGCCCTTGCTGTGAGTTTAGCAGGGGCTGCGCCATGTCCTGCTCTAGTGCCCAGGGCTAGCCATTGGCCATGTGCCCTTCTAAGCACTGAATCTTGTAGTGCAGGCTGGCCAAGAGCTGAGGCTGTCCAGCCAGTGGGATATTGTGGTGCACGTGTTTGTGATACTGCATGTGAGGATACCATCTGGGTATGTATTTAATGAATTCCAGGGGGGTCTCTTTAAGGAGTGACTTCTAACAGTCCTCTCCTTGAAGTTCCTGAGTAACATTGGCCAAAATGCCCTCTCTGTCTGCTACGTTATTAAAATACCTGGATATGGATGTGCTCTCCTATTCTCCATAGGGGATTTGAAAGCCCAAAAGCTTACGATGCAATGTAGCATTCACATCAGTGAGTTCAGGCTCAGATCAGTTGTTTATTCATCCTTTTTTTGTTCCTCTTCTGGATCAACACTGTTCAGCATTGCTGGCATGCTTTATTTTAGACTACCTGGCCTCACCTTCTCAGAATAGCTTGGCTTAGACCTCAGCTGCTGGAGGTTGAGGCAGTGAGAGAGATCCCTGGCTGTATTTCAGATTCGAAGTAGGAGTAGACAGATTTAATCTGTAATTCAGAGGACAGGGAGAAACATCAGTTTGTCTGTTCCAGAGGTGGCAATTTGGAGATCTCTGCTGGTTTCTCTCTCATCCATACTCAGAGCCACAATGTGTCCTTCTCCACTTAAATCAAGAGGAAACAAGGCACTTCTTCTGATGCTTTTGTCCCCAGCAAAGCCTGTACAATTTTGCTTTCAGGTCCTTTTGTAGTTCCTGGTATGGAGGAGACAGACCACAGTGCCTTATCTTTGCATTCATATGGGAAATTTTAACTTTGCAGCAGATTCCTGGCCTTACTTAATCTTGCAGTATAGATGTTAGATACAGCAGGGGATTGAGTTTTGCTTCTAGCTCCAAGTCATACGTGTTCTGCTTAATAACAGGGAGGAATCTCTTAGAAGAATTTCTTTTCATAGCAGTGGAGGTTTGTGGTTGGTGTGATTTACATCAGTGTCCTGTTTCAGCTTGCCTGCCTGATGGTTTAGGTCTGTCCCTTACAACTGAAGGAAGTCTGTAGTTCCATAGAAATGCAGTACATCTGTAGCATCTTTCTGAAGACTTTTCTATCCTGTCACCTGTAGAAGTTTTCCTTTTAATCTTCTGATGGGATGGTTCTGGTATTTTTGGCAATCTATTCTTCATTTTTCTGTGGAAATAGTCTTTTTTTGGTAGCAATTGCCTCAGCTAGAAGAATTGAAATGATTCAAGCATTTATAGCATACTCTCGCAATTCTTTAAGATGACTTTTAGAGCTTCTGATAGATCTTTAAATTAGGGTGAAAAATAGCACCATCACTCGCCAGCACTGCCTCTGCTTTTTTTGTCCTAAACTGCGAGTGCTGGAGCTGAAGCAGCTCTGGATGCACTGGGTGTTAGGGGACCTGCACCTGTCTTTATTTGCAAGATGAGACTTTTCACAGGGAGCACCTTGTTTGTTTCTGTGACCAATACAGTCCAAAGCAGTGTTGGAATCCAAGAACCTTCTCCCTAGATAACCATGATGATGATATGAAATGCATTATAGTCCTGTTTTAATCAGGATTGATTCAGAAAGACTTCAGGCATTACCATTCTTGCACTTAACATGAACTTAGAACACAGAGCCTCTTGAGGGGCAGGTGCCTTGGAGGGGCAAGTTCTTCAGTCTTACTCAAGTGGGGGTAAAAAAGCTTCTTCCACCTTCGCTGGGAAATGGTGTAGTTATTTATCTAAACGCCTCACGGTGTGAATGCACATACAGATCATTGTTTTCAGGTGGTGTGTTTGGTACAGTTACTGACTTTAGGACTTTTAGTGCCTTTATTTCTTTGTGAAGTGCATCATATCAACTTGGGGAATGTTAATGGAAAATGTTGAGCCACTTTCACTTTTTTTTGGTAGTGTGTGAATTAATTTTCACCATGTTATTTGATTTAACAAATGTGGGTCACTTTATTTTCTCCACAGTAATTCTAAAGACATGAAAAGTATGTGTAGCTAATTTGTTACAAAATCCTGAACTGTCATAATTTTAGTTTAATTTCAGTCAAGGTGAGTATTTTGTTTCCTGTTTGCATTCGTTTAAGCCTTAAAGCAACAGGTAAGGTGTATGTGACCATTAATATGGCCATTTCTGTTTGTTGCTTCTGTGGCGTATTCTGGAGCTTCTGAGTTTCCTAAAGCTGGTGTATATAAACCCTCAGCTTTTGTAGTCACAGATTTGAAAAATTACCAGTAATTTCTGTTTTCATTTGGACCTCAGTCCATTTTGACACCACACTAGCCCAACTGTCCTGGGTTTCAGAGTGAAATCACAAGTGCAACTGCTGCAGCCTCTCAGCTCCAAGCAGCACCTTTCTTGGTGTTTGATTGAAAAGCCCCAAGCATTCTTACCTTGTCTTGCTTCTTCATCCCTCCCTTTGCAGTCCTAATTCACCCAGTTCAGGGGGAAACTTTCTCGCTGAAAGTGTACAGTGGTGATAATCACAATTGTTGCTTCTGTTAGGACTGTTTTTCAGAGGTTCTGTTTTTCCTGAGTCTTGATGAGCATTTAGTGGATCCACAGGAGCAGACCTGCTACAAATTCACTCTGATCTTATGAAACATTTCATTTTACAGCTGTCAGTGACAGTCTGACAGGTTTATAGGGGCCACACTCATCCTCGAGCAGGGCTGTTTCTGTGGAAGCTCTTCATGGCTAGAGAATGGGGTTTTTGTGTTTTGCAGAAGGATCACCCTTTCCAGTGAGTGCATGTGTCTCTTTTCTGGGATGCACGGTTACCTGTGCCTGGCATCATCAATGCCAAATGTATTTTTTAGATTTGTGGCTTTTGCAACTCCACTTCCAACAGCACCCTGCCTTTGGAGATATGCCACAGATACTCTGTCATGAATGAGTCTTCTCTGTGTTTTCTGTGGATATTCCAGTCCTTCCTTTTCCTTCACTTGCTCCAGTGGTGGTGGAGGATGTCTCCATCCTGGGATAGAATCATGGAATACCAGGTTGGAAAGGACCCCACAGATCATTTGGTTCAACCTTCTCTGGCTAAAGCATGATTGAGAGCAGATGCCCTAGCACCCTGTCCAGCTGAATCTGAAGTGCCAGTGTTGAGGAACCCCCAAATTCCCTAGGGAGATTATTCCAGTGGCTGATGGGTTTCTTTGGTCTCTTTGAAGTAGGATTTCCTACTGAACTTTGTGTTCAGAGGTAGGAACCTGTATGTATCTCAAACTTGTCGACATGGCCTGCAGAGTTTCTTGCTGTAGATTCTGAGACATTATATGCAAATAATGTTTGACAACTGCATTGTAATGTTGTGTTTTAATGACTAAGGGAATGCCATGTGCTTTGTGCTTGCAAAACTTCAGCACACCAGACAGTTGCTGGAGGACCTATATGTGGCTTACTTTCATATTCACACTCTGGAGTGAGATTGAGCTTGGGCTTCCTGCCAGATGCCTGCTGGGTGGAAATGCTGAGGGGTGGATACACTTTCGCTAGTGCCTTTCCACCTGAAGACAATGCTAATCATTGCCTAGCTCAGAAAGTTCACATTTTGTATTTTCTTCAGTTTCCAGTGGAGCATTTCGTCTACTTGTTTTGTCTCTAGAGGCAGGATTCAATACAGATCCTGCATCTGGATTTTGCTACCCCCCAGCTTGGATACAGAAGGCTTTTGTTAGATGCAAGATTTGCTTTCTCCACTCCTGAGAGATGTTCTCATTGTCAAAAGAAAATCTACACCAGAGAGAAATTTTATTTGAGTAGACTCAGTAATATATCTGGTGTTAATTCAGGGGCAGGATATTGAGAAGAAGAATCCGGCTTTGAAGAATCAGGCTTTATCCAGTAATTTGTCAGAAGTACATATCAGTTATTTCTGTACCCCTTCTGAGGGCTCAGTGATGATCTCATCCTTACAATTCAAGCTAGGTGCCTTGGTCAAAGCACCTCCCTTTTCCCAGCATACCTGGCAGAGGGAATTTAAACTGGGCATTTATATGCCCACATATATGCCCACATTTCGAGCCTGTGTCTGTACTATTCATACTGAGGTACTCAAACAGGTGGCTTTTCTCATTGCTTTCATTAACAAAGTAGCTTTGGACATGTGCATTTCACATCCATCTCTTACTTCCTTTCTCTTCATCCTTTCAGCATTTCCCTTTCAATTACACATTGAGAAAAACTGAGTGTAGAGGGGGCTTGCATTAGCTTCTGTGGAGGGCGTCAGTTGCATTCAAGCTTTCATTTAGCAGTCCCTGTAGCTAGGTGAAGTGTTTACTGTCTCCCAGATGGAATAAATGCATGGATTATATATCTCAAATGAGTGAATTTACTTCTTATTCTTTCCCACGTTAATAAATAGTGATCATGTGTCTCTTTTGAGCTCAGTAGAACTTAAACATTTTATATGTTGATAACATTCTTGCTGTTACAGGCTGCTTTGCACATATTTAAAAATTCATTGAGGGAGATACTCTTTTGATCCTAAGTGCAAATGTTATCCAAAAAGCTTCACAGAGATTCTACCATTATTTTAAGCTTTCCAGCTTGCATTTCTATGCAAGTCCTTAATTGAATATTTGCAAGAGGCAGTTGCAGTCTACCTTGACCTTTGCTTCAGCCCTCTGGCCCCACCTCTTTTAAGGCAGTGATCCCTTTTAAAGCACGGGGAAAGCTGGACTGCAGGGCTGTCTTCTACCAGCTCTCTCCCAGAAATTAGATCCCTTACCTCTGCAGTAAAATTCTCAATGTATCTGCACTGGAATATGCAACTGAAAATGTTGACTTTGTGTTCTTTACTAAAAGCTTTAATAGAAACTCGTCTGACAGTATATTTGAGTAAATGGTGCCATGAGGATATTGTCCTAAATGTAATCCTTGAGTTGCTTGTGCTTTAACATAATTCCTCAAAATAGGTTCATTTTTCTGTGGAAAACAGCAGATTTTGCTTTTGTCTGCCTCACAGTAGGGAGAAAGATTCGAATATGGAAGTAAGAAATCAGATGTTATTTTCCCCAGAACTCTTTTTGTTTCTGTTTCACAACTGACCTAAATTCAGAGCAAACTGTTCAGTAGGTAAGTCGTTACAGGTGGTGTCTATACCACCTGATTAAAACCTTGAAGAACCTAGAGAAAATAACATTAAATAATTTAGACTCAAAGAGAAAATGTATTAACTCATGAAATTTTGAAGCAAGAGGTTGTTACAGTGATCTACTAAATCTGGCTGTACAAATTTGATGATTTGTGTTAAGAGCTGACTAGGTGCACAGTTTCTTATAAAAGTTATATGAAAATGAAAAGAAGATGAATGTTAATATGGCAAATGTGTTTTTAATAATTCACTGCCTTAGATCATTAGTTAAGATCAGCAGTTAGTGTCTGTGTTGTATGAGACTCCTACAGGAACTGAGACAAACCAGTACTCCAGGACTGGGAGTTCTCTACTGCTTACCTTGGCATGGCAGTGGCTTTTAAATAGTCCCTCAACAACTACTGATAAATAAAATTATAAGTACCTGACTGGATAAAGTCCAGAGCAACCTGCTTGAGTTTTGTAGCTGGCCCAGCTGGAGGCCAGGCTAGAGACCTCTGGAGATGCCTTCCAGTCTCGTTCATCCCATGATCCTTGTGTGTATAAAATGTGTGTGAGGGTGTAACCATGTAATGTTTATGGATTGTTGATAAAGAAACACTGGGTGATACCAGATGTAGCTATAATAAACTTTCACTCTGCTGGTTTTCTTTGCCCAGTCTGCCACTAAGAAACCCCGGAAGTCTCCAGCGGACAAGGGGCGTTCCGACGCTGGAGCTCGAGGAGCAAGTCGTGGGAGAGCCAATGGCCACCCGCAGCAGAACGGAGAAGGGGACCCTGTCACTTTGTTTGAGGTGGTTAAGCTGGGAAAGAGTGCTATGCAGGTAAAATGTCTGCTTGTGTTCCCCCTCACAATTCAGTGTATCCTGACTGCAGTCCGGTCTCAGCCGTGCTTTTGTAAGCAGCGATGTTTTCTCATGACTGCGTTGGTCCAACAAACTGTGTATGATGAAGTACGGGACTGAGTGGGCTCTGATTGAGGGCTGTCACATATCCTTCTGAGGAACAACAGACCTGGCAGAAAGTCATGTGTTTCAAATTCTCCATTATTTTGTTCATTAACCTCTCTTATAAAAATGTCTGTTAGTATTAAGCAGTTAATTAAAGAATATCCTGTAGCAAGAAGAATGAATTAAAAGAATTTCCTGTATATGGGGAAAAAGTGTATGGAAATAATGATGGATCCAAGCCTTTTTTGTTCACTTGTTTTTTCAAGAATGCCTACTCACACAAACAGTTGCGCTGGAACTTGTATTCCTGCTGTTCCCATCAGGGCAACAGATGAAGGCTAAACCCATTTGCCTAGACTTCCACTGAGTCTGAGGGAAAACATGGACACATCCCAAAGGCAAATTTTTCATTGGGAAATAAATAAGATGGTTGTAGTTGCCTCTAGAAATGTTTCTTAGCCCCTTATGTTTTGATCAGGTCAGAGGTCTTTACAGGATGTGTGGGGCCAGGTGAGTTGCACCTCAAGACGCTGCACAGAGGACTGGTTTTGACAGTGTTATGTGGTTTTAGTAAGCTGCTGTGCTGCAGCTCTTGGTTTTGGTACTCAAAGGAGAAACAATGGGCCCAAAATACTCTTAAGACCACTCAGTCCAAAGCCAACAGTCATTCCTGCTCTGAAGGATTGTTTAAGCAAACCTCCTTTATTTTGCATTTCAACAACACAGGACTTAGGCAGTACCAGTTAGTTTGTTTTGGTGCTGACTAACGAGAAATTAGCTGACTAACTAAATGAGAAAATTACAAATTAGAAAAATTAGGTGCCTAGTCCCATTCTAAATATTACTTTTAGTGTAGCTAAAAGCTAAGTCTCTTTAAATTGCAGAGGAATCAAGTATTGCAAATGAGTGAAAGTTGTTGAACATTTTCTGTCTCAAATCTGTGGAAAGTCTGAGATGTAATTTTAAGGAAGTAATAATACACAGGAAGGATGTGAGAATTTTTGTTCTTCATTGCTTCTGTGTTTACGCTTACTCAGGATTGACCCTTCTTATCTAGTAGGTGAAGACAGAACAAATTTACTCCTAACAAAGCTGCGGATTCCTTGTGCCTTTTTTCCTACAACCGTTGCCAACTTGTTTGGTTTTCAGCACTTTCTCAAATCTTGTTTTTGGCAGGAATTGAGGAAACATCTGGAGTCTATTTTCTGGTTTTATTGTGATACAGAACATACAATATACTTTATGTAGTATAGTTGACTTAGAGTTATTGGTATTTGCAGAAGCCAAACGGAAACGGATGGGTGATTCCTTCGATATTCGATGACTCTGTGTGTGTGCCTGAAGTTGACTTTGATACATTTTATCTATTTCAAAAGAGAAGCTGACACAAATCTTCTGCAGATTTAAAAAAAAAAAAAAAAGTCTGCGTATTTGTACTAAAAAAGCTTTGGAATTCAGATACAAAGGAATTGTTTTGAGAAGTGGAGAATTTGTATATGCATGTGTGGGTGGACGTGTGTCTGTGTATTCACGTATACATACCTGTATCCACGCCTCACATGGGCCCAGCCTGCAGGTAGGAGAAAAAGTACCCAGCACAGTCTAAGCAGGGGAGACATGGTATACAAATAGTAAAGGAATAGGCAGGAGTATTTGAAGGCCTGGGGTGCAAACAGGCATAAATGGCTTGAGCCATAATTTCAACAGTATGCATTGCTTGGGCACCTTTGAAGAATGTACTGTTGGTAAAAATATTTTTAAAAATTAAAGAAACCCTATAGTAGCAAAGAGAATGCAATTAAAATGTGATTTAATATTTTTTAACTTGCACTTTTGGACAGTAATCTTGTGTGAAACCAAGGTTCTGTAAACCAAACTTATTAGTGTCTTTATATTTGTATTTTTCCATAATAGCTTAGGGATTTTGATGTAACAATTAGGAATGCTTGCCGTTTTTGTTTTTCACAGTTTTGGTGCAGGGTTTTTTGGTGTAATTTTTGCAATTTTGTTAGTATTGCAGTTTTCAAAGAAGTGCCATATATTTGTATTTGGCTGAACATATTATTTCTCAATATTTAGTTCTTCCCCTGCAATATGAACATACTTTTTTTTCTCGTGCTCCTAAGTTTGCTTCCAGCAATAAAAACCCAGGAAAATTCAATTAATATGTTCTGACATTACATGGAAATCATGTGCTTTCATTTCTGATCTATCTGCTCCTGCTGTTTGCTCTCAGAATTTTTTTAGTTGTTAGATTTTTCTGGCTTTGTGATGGCAGTTCGTGAAAGTCTGTAGCTGAATTCAATTTTCACTTCTTTTAAGCTTCTTTGTTTTGGTTCTCACAGCAGGATTCATTTACTACTTCTCTTCAGGCTTATTGCAGGTTGCTTCTTCCAGGGAAATAAAATCAGTTTAATTTTTTGTATTTCAAGTATACATTACTGCAGGGCTGCTCTTTGCATAAAATCTTTGCCTCCATCACGAGATGCTGCTTGTGTCTTGTTTGAACTCTAAATCTATTTGATGCCCACGTTAAGTTGGTATTCATTTTCTCTGTAACCTTTTGTACAGTTAGTGCTTCAGGAGTTGTTCTGTCAGCAGCTCTCTTATGTATGAAGTGTGACATGACCTGCTGTTCATGCTTTCTGCAGGTACATTTTCAAGTGTTACTCCGTATTAAGACTGTTCATAGAACTTCTTTAGACTCTGTGGTTTTTATTTTCATAGTCAAACATGATCCTCTTCTGCTTTTTGTCATTTATCTCTTCCATATATTTATTTTTTAGTTATATCATTTTATGTTGACAGCTATATCCTCTACACTTTCCCACTCTGAACTTCCATAGGCAGAATGGTCTCTATCAGCATTTCTCATGTGCTCAGCTGCCTACTGGTGGGAATGAAGGCTTGGGTGAGCCTCTGCTCTTCCAGCTGAGCTGACCAGGCAGAGACTGACTGATAGCTAAAATCTTCAGACATCTCTGCATTGGTCTCTGACCCTGCTGTTAAGATGACAAGGAACTAAAGAGCTTGTGATGAGATCAGATTTTGTTTAGGACTCAGACTGCAAATTTCTCATGAGTTAGTTGTGACCAATTATCTGTAATGAAGTTTGTACTACTGTTGGTCAAACCCAACATGGAAGTGTTCTGCTTTTTTGTCTGCAAAGGGCTTTTGTTCCCCCAGAACATCAGATAGAATGCGTCATCAGTAATTCTAGGAGGTGTTCAGTACCAAAACATGAACAGATTTATGCTGTGATGACTCTCCAATGTTCCATACATTACTAGTCACCCTTAATTTATGTTAGCAGTTCACTACAGAGTAGAGGCTGATTTTGAAAAAACTTTTAAAAATTGCCTCCTCTGCTTATGCTCAGCTAATAAATCTTGGTGTTGATTAGACATAGTTCAGAATAAATGTTGCTCCACTATATGCCAGCAAGCATTTTAAGGTAAGTATCCTAGTATCTAGTGTGTTGAAGTGGAATTTTTCATTGTGCCACCAGTTCTTCCTTGTCTTTCCAGAAATCAAGGATGCACGGGGTTCTTCACTATTCTTACATGCACTTGGGGATTTGTGTCCTTTAAGGTTCCCTCCCTATCCAAGTAGAGGTGTATTTGTAGCACTGCTTATCCTGCCTTGAGAAGTCTGTCTCTGGCAGCAGCTCAGACTTACTCCCGATTTGAGTGACTGAACAACCATATCTACCCTATGCAGGCAGAATTACAGATGTTTTTACATAGATCCTTGAGTTTCAGAACATCAGAGCAGCTGTAACTGGATTGCACCAAAAATCCAACAGCCTATCTCTTACAGTGGCAGTTAAGAAAGAGAATAAGGTGGCAAAAATGAATTTTGGGGATTCTCCCTACCTCTGACTGTTTTCAGCTCAGGGTCAATGTGGTGTCTGTATTCTCAGTGGCCTTAATGACTTTCTCTTCCCTGAGTTTCCCTTCTCCTTCTAGAAGCATTTTTGGCCAGATCACATCTCTGAGTCTCCCTCAGCTATTTCTGAAAGTGAAGGTCTTTGTAGATTGATAATATACAGACATACATTAAGTATTACCCATGCTTTTTGTGTTAAAGGCATGTTTTAGTTTAATTGTCCTTTATTGTATTTTAACTGCTGTATCCTCCAGCTTGAAGGATGGTTAATAACTTAAGGCTTCCCCAGATTGTCTCAGAAACTCCTTAGGAGTTTGAGTATGCAGTCTCTAAAGTTTACTGGGCAAAATGACTGCATCTATTATTAACATTTAAACTAGTATTTTCATTTTGCTAGGCAGATTTCTTCTGTAGCCTAATCTTGCTTTGCTTTTGATTGTACGCTACTGAATGAAAAGAAAAAAATCAAAACTAGGTCCATGTTTTTATAGTTGTTACATTGGGAACAATTTAGCCACCAAACGAAGCATTAATTAATTAGAGAACTGTCCCTTAATACCAAATGAATTTTTCTGCAGTCATCACACAAGGCTTCTTTTCCCTTGTGCTTTAATAAGATGTGAGACAATTTTGCTGTTAATGTGAATGCAAGTGCCAGTAGTGCAGTATATGAAAGCATTTGCCCCTGAAAATACTCATACTTGAAGGCAGAGAAGTCTTTTGCTCTCTAGAATGTTGATTTTTTTGAAGTGTCTGGATTGATCTGTGAACCCTTTACAAACTGTGCTAGCAAAGGAATACGAATCACATGTTTTAATAAATTGATGGGTCTCTTACTAGAATAACTCCATTTTGTTTCAGCACTACTCTTAAGTATCTTTTCATTCTCATGTTCAATGTTTATGAGCTGTTTTGATGCTTGGTAGCGTCATTCATGCCCATGATTGGCTCAGCTTAAACAAACACAGTCTCTTGGAAACTGTGTAACATGTCAGCTGGGAGAGATGAGCAACTGCAAAAGTTCTGTACTACCTTAGAAAATCTTGGTGAGAGCTTTGTATGGTGCACCCACCTTTCCTGAGCACTCAGCTGAGGAACTGTTGCCCTGAGTAGTGTGGATCTGCTGGGCAAAAGTCCCCAGCCTTGGGAGTTCCTGCAATTTTAGTCCATTTAAAAGCAGAATTTTCCCAGTATCTCTTACTGACTCAGTGTAATGCCAGTTAACCTCTACCATTCTAAGATTCTCCTAAGAGAATAAATACTTCATTCTTTTGGTGGCGATTTTTCTCCCAAATGCTTCAATGTAACATGTTCCACTGATTTCCCTGTGTAATGATATTTAATACCCAGTCTACTGCATAGAAATAAGTATTTACACAAAATGCCAAACAGATAATCCTGTATGGAGAGTATAAATCCCTTAGTTTTATTGGGAAGAAATACTTCTAGGATTGTATTCCATTCCTCTCTGCGCTTCAGAAAATAAAAAGTTAGTAGGTAGACACTGCATAAAACAAATTTTCCCCATCTTTGCTTACTATTACCTTAAAGTGAGATTTTTGGGATATTTTTAAAGAAAATAATTTTGGCTTACCAGGAAGTGCATGATAGGTGTTAGCAAAGTATGAACTCTTTCATAATTTAAAATTATTATCCTTAGAGAAAAAGAATAAAGTGCATGTCCTCAAGCTGCAGCTCATTTTTATTATCCTTATATTAGGTTTTCACTGGGTGTATATTAGACTTAGCACCTGCAGTTTGGAATGCAGCCAGGCACTCATCCTGGAGCGTGCTGCCTGATCTAAATTGCACGTACTTTCACACATTAGGAACTACCTTCTCCCCAGTAGCCATCTGTGTAATTACTTCAGTTTTCACAAAATTTATTCTTCAAAGGCTTCTGTTCTTTTTTTAAAAGTCAACCTGAACAGATTCACTTAAAAAAAAATTATGTAGAGTGTCTTAAGTCTCTCACTACTTGCCTTTGTTTCCCTGCATTTTTATTTTTAGTGTACTAAGTTCTTCCCACCATCTGTTAAAGTATATTTTCTACTTTTATCTTCTTTTTGAGTTGCTCTTTATACAAGTTATTGAAATACTTAATTTCACTGTGCATTCCTTTTTTAATCAGTTTCAAATTTCATTTGAGTAACTTTGGGTTTTTGGCAGAAGTTGTTAGTGTAAGCTTTGATTTTTGGATTTTTTCCTACCTTGACGTAAACACGCTGCACACCCATTGGAGGGTAATTCTTTTCTTTCATATTTACTGTAAACCAAGCATGTCCATGATCAGTTGTATGAAATGGCAAGTTATTTAAAGTTCTTTATACTTGATTTGCCTTGGTTTACAGTTGACTCAGATATTCCATTTTAACATGCACTTTGTATATGGTGTCATTTGTTTTCACTTTTGTTTGTTGCACTGTTGCCAGATTGCTACTTAATTGAAATTGTGAAATAGCTTTTTTTGAAATCAACTTTCATTAATATTTAGTGGGACTGTGCTAAATCACATGAGCTGGCACGGTGTCCTCTGCAGTCAGTCCCTCTGGTTCCTCCAACAGTTAATGCTCTCTCACACTGAAGGAACATGAGATGGATTCATAGCTGCAAAGCCTAGAGGAGGGAATAAGATCAGTAGCTTCATCATTTCATTCATTGCATCAGACTTGCTTTTACTGGCAACCCCGAGCTGCTGTTCCTTTCCGGTACCACAAAATGCTTCTGTTTTTCTTTTAGCAGACTTTGAGATGAGAAGGTCAATATTTCTGCAAGTTGATTGATTTGAAGTTGTTTACTCAGACTATGGATCTATTCTGCTACTTGCTTGACTTTATTTAGGCTTCTTATTTCTGTAGGGTTGCTTACCCAGCATATTCTTTAAATTATGTGCTGTGGTAGTTCTTAAAACAGACTTGTCAGAAAGTTCATTTCTGTGAGAGTCTCTTGAAAACTGTCACAGGCTTTGGAAAGTCTTTGTACTGACTGTATTTGTACATACATCGTCTGCCATTTGCAGGAAACCTTGATTTTTTTACTCAATTCTCATAAGAATAGAAGCAATTTCATAGTAAAAGAAATGGTTGAGTCTCATTTTTGTAACATACCTGTATGGACTTGGTGACTGACCCGGAGATGTGGTACAGGTATGAGTCTGTGTATAGCTATATAAGTGTGTGTGCACGTGTGTCTAGATGTGTCTTGACAGCAGGGAGTGGAGGAGGGTTGTTGGTGTTACTGGAGTCATCTGGAGGTTTTATCTGTGTAACTGAGCTTGTTGCCAAGTACTTGTGTGCCTTGAAGTTGGTGAATCCCAAAAGCATGGATATGCTGACCCTGGGCAGGCTGCAGCACATGTCCTGTAGGTCCTGTGCCTCCCCAGAATGCTGAATTTATCATGTATTTAATGCACAGCATGGAAGTGCACATTTCCATATGGTAAATTCATGCTCCCCACTGCATCTGAAGGTAAAAACATCTGGAAGCAGATAGGTACTGCTGGACCAACTCATGCAATTTATTGCTGCCTTCTTTGCTAAGTGCTTTGTGGAAGTACACAGGGAGACTTGTGGGAACAAATTCTGGGGAATGGAACCTGCTTGTAGCTACCTCCTTTCCTGGAAGGGCCACCTGGTCCTTCCCTCCTCACCACATGTGCCTTCAAGGTGTTAAATGCTCTGTGCTTGGGACAGGTGACAGGGAGGGGCAAGAGCAGGAGGTCTCTGGGCAAGATGACCGAACGTGGATCATTTCCCTGCATTTGCTCTTGGATTATATATGAGAAGCTCTTGAAAATGTGGGAACTGGATGGAGGTGGCCAGCAAGATAAAATCGTCTTGGGGGGTTTGCTGTAACCTGTTGGTTAGAAATACTTGTTTTAAATAGGAGTCCTTCTCTCAATGCATATTTATGCAAAAGAATTCCATTTCTGGTAAGGATTGCCTGTTGCACCATTTGCTACACTACTGCCCATGGTTTGATTTCTTTTTTGCTTGTATTCAACCTTTTTTCCTGGTATTTGGATGACTGCTGTTTTGTCTTGGTTCAGTTGATACTTGTCTCTTTTGGGTCTGATGTGTGTCATTTTTATTTTTTCAGGTAGTGTTTTCAGTTTTTATAGCTCTTTTCTGTTGCATCAAAAGTCAACAGTTTCATTAAGTTCCAACTGTTGTAGCACATGTAGTCTGGCTTTATTATCTCCAGTTGCCTTAAACTGTAATCTCTAACAAAATTAGGCATCAAGCTTGCCAAGTGTACACGAGGGGCTGAGTGTGGGGGGCTGTTGGTGTTATTTTGGGGCACTGATTTTTAGGGCTTAGTGAATGCAGTTTGTGTGGCTCTGTGGTGATGCTGGCAGGTCAGGTGCCTGTATGTGACTTGTCGCCCACAGCCTCTCACTCAGTGGGGCTCTCTTGGGGTGAACTCAAGCCCTGTGCAGCTGGAGCCCTCTCAGCTCTGCACATGTACCTGCTCAGGGCGAGGAGTCACACTGACAGCTCACTGAGCGCTGACTGCGTGTGTGTGTGTCACACACAGTGCTGAGTGTGAAGGCACTGAGGAGCTTGTGCATGTCAGCTTAGATAAAATGAACCCTGCCCACAAATTCAGATTTTACTTACAGCTTTGTCAGTTCTCTTCGAGGTCCAGACAGTCTTTGCCTGCTATCCCTCCGAGAACCTTTGCTCTGATTTTACTGCTTTTCTTACCTACTGCTGCCACTGAAGATGCTGCATTGCCTCATGTCTGGTCCCCAAGTCTGGAGCCACTTGTCTTTATTTTTCTGTAAATTGCATGATGGTTCTGAGTTGAAAATGGAAGTGCCACCCTGGTAGGACAGAGTGCCCCCAGTGCCCAAGGATACAGCGTGTCCCACACAGTTCTTCTTGTACGACAAAAATTGAAGAAGTTAGAGGAGCTGCACTGATGTTGCAGTTTGAGGTAGTGCTGCGAAAATCAATTAAATAATTGTTTAAAGGAGGCAGAAGCAAAATTTAAAGGTATTCCTTCACATTTCTTCCCTTGGCTCCCCCTTTTTTTAAGTCCAGATGGGTTCATTGGCAGTATTTATAGCACAGTCCAGGAGAAGTGGCAATGGTATAGCTGAAGGGGCAGTGTGTTGTAGCCACAAGCAGGAGTAAGGCTGAACGTGGGAGGGAATTTCTTGGGCCAGGCTTACTTCCACAGGGAGTGTTTTCTGTGAAACTCGGCTGTGGATAGTGAACAGATGCTGGGGAACTAGTTATTAACACTCAGGAAAAGCAGCTGAGATTTCCCAGGCTCAAAGAAGAATATAATAAACTTCAGAAACTGTCAAGAGATGTGTGACAAGAGTGGGCAAGGATAAAGATAGGGCATTATTTCTGGGCAAGCCACATGGCACAGAGTAGGATTATTCTGCCTGGAAAGAGTTGACCAGGCAGAAGCATGGAAAATGCAAACAGGGGCTTGGGGTTTGTTTTTTCTTGTTTCATAGGAATTGGGTCACATCAAATAGATCTGACAATTGGCAAGTTTAAAACATAATTATTCTTTTATTTTTCAGTGAATAATTAACCGTTGCATGCTGCTGCAAGGTGATGTTGATATAAAGCTGGTTTAGACAAACACATCCATGAGAGAAGAAATTTGCTCATGTCTTAAGGGTCTGAGAGGGTAACTCAGAAATATCAGTGTATTCTTGCCCTTGTCTTACGCTTTTCCCCACATGTATAAGGCCTATTGGGCAGGTGAACCTGTCATCTGACCCAGCACAGCTGCTATTTTCTTTAGTGTGAAAAATAGCTACTGGCAATTTCATGTTGTTCTGATATCTACAGTAGCAGAGCTGTTCAAACAAATCTTGTAAATTGGTAGTACACCAACAGCCTGGTCATTAAGGTCTGTCAATATTTGGTGTAGTAAATACTTTCTACATTTGGCTACATTTGGTTTATGTGCCTTGGAGAATTTTGCTGATTGATTGAAATGATTGATACTTCCAGGAACAGGTCTGAATTCATGATGAAATAACACTGAGATAACATTCTAGATAACTGGTTTTGTGCTGCTGCTTTGTGTTTCCTCAGCTTGTGTGAAGCTTAATTACAGGCCAAGACTTGCTTTCTAATTTCTTCTAAGTAGCAGATGGACCCCTTTGTAAAATTGCTTCTCCTACTGGGCGCACGCGTGCGTGTGTGTGTGTGTGTGTGTGTGTGTGTGTGGAGGCAAAGCCTGTGAAAACTCAGTTTCCTGGCAAGTTGGATGTTTAGAGATTCATGCTGGTTGTTGGATAACATGATAGTACTGCTAGTCTGCTCTTGGCTCAAGGGTGAGTGTAGTGATGTGTGTTAAACGTGGAGTGCTTTGGCTCAGTTCAGAGTTGTATGTGTCTCTGGTACGTACACAACAACTGGTTTGCTGCTCCCTTTTCCTCCTGCCAAGGGCCCGCTGGTAGTCTTGGGTGTTTCCACTTGGATAAGCTGGAAATTGCAGAGGGATTTTTCAAGATCCTTCCTTACAGCTACTAATTAAGGAAAAGGCAGATTTTTCTAAGAGATCAAATTGTTTGGATTTTTTGTCTTTCTTATTGATTCCTTCTCTGCATGGTAGAAGCCAGTTGTGTGGGCATGGTGGGTGTTTGTATGCGTGTGTGGTTTTATTAAAATTAGTTTCATAGAAATTCATTGCAGACCTGAACTGTCCAGAATAAACTAAACCATTTGCAAGGTGTACTCTGATAACATAATCAAGCTTTTCCTGATGAATGCTGTTGCATGTGCGGAATAGAAAAGTTTGGGTTTTTCCTCATAAAATAAGTAAAGCATAATATTTGATTACATTAAACATACACAGTTCCTTACCTACAGTGTTTATGTAGCTGAGGAGCTTAGAATAACAGAGATGATAAAAATATCTCCTGTCTACCTGTAGTTCTGAGGGCAGCTTAAAACTGACTGAAGTTTCCAATCCTGTGATCTGAGTGACTTACAAACCCCCTAAGTCCAACTTCTGTGTCTTATTTTATTTACTATGTATTCCTTATTATATTTTGTCTTCCTGAACTATTTACAATGTTCCTGAGTGACTGATGTACTACTTTGGCCTTTATAAATACTGAGATGTTCACTATGCAATATAAAATCAGTATTTATCCCAAAGTATTTCTACTCATCAGTTTTCTTGGAATATATGTTGGTCATTCTGAATGGAGTAACAGTGTTTGTTTTTTTCAACACAATTTTAAAACTGAAAAAATACTCTCAAGTAGTTTTGAGGAATTACAGTAATTTCAATTTGAGCTTGTGTTTATACAATATAATACCAGAAAATGATGCATATAGTTCTGCTCTCTAAGAATATTTGTTCTGTCTCCACCTTGAGAGAAGGTGCATAGATTTCTGAATTTGTTCACATGTATAATTATGCAAAATAAATGCTCGATTATAAAATTATATTCTGAAAAGAATAAGTCATTTGCCTTTAATAAAACATTTCTTAAGAGTCTCTGATAAGTATTCTTTTTTTCTTGACAGTCTGTGGTGGACGACTGGATTGAATCATATAAACAAGACAGGGACATAGCACTTCTGGATTTAATCAACTTCTTTATCCAGTGTTCAGGATGTCGAGGTACAGAACATGGGAAACAAGTTGTATAGAATAAATCTGACCTACAAACGTGTGTTAGTGCAAATGCTGGTAAAGATGGGGGAGACACTTGGATTGGTACTCCTCATGTGCATGGTTTGTATAGAAATGTTGTCTGCATTCCAGAATAACTTGATTTAAAGCTTGTTTGTCAAGGGCTACCTTTCTTTTTCTCACTTTGCTGTCATCATGCTAAAGTGTACAAATCCTCACAGAGACACTCTACTCATCAGCAGCAGGAGCCAAAAGATCTGGTACTCCAGGTAGGCGTAGCTTTACTTCCCCTTTCTGTTTCTTCCCAATTTTTAAATTGAAAAAATTAGTAGATAACTATACCTTAACTTTGATATTTTTTTCTTTCTTTTTAGGAAAATAATTTTTTTTTAGACTGAAGAGGAAGGAGTCAGGCTTCAGTTGACTTCAATTAGCAAGAAAGATTTCCCATGGATGAAGCATCAGTGTTATTTGTTCCTCTGTGATACTTTATCATGTCAGCAGCGAGTGCCCTGCCTTTTATACCCTATTTAAGCAGTCTCCATTACCAGGCATACAGCAGTCAGCCTTTCTAGTGTTCTGTTGCCACACTGTGCCTTCTAATGAATTTTTCATGTGTTGTCTTTTTTCAGTTAACTCAGCCTTGAAAAGAGACAAAGAGAGAGCTCCACTCTGTCTGTAGTGCCCAGGACCAAACTATTTACTGTTTTCTAATGCTTCCTAGGATTTACTTTGAGTAGAGTTGAAAACAACCCACAATTCAGAAATTCTTTTTCTTCATTTTGTATCTGATGTGGGATTACACCTTTAGGCATCAAATGCTCTGGGTAGAAGTCCCTTTTCTTCCTTCTTGAATATAAGGTGAAGTCTTGAGTAGTTAAAAGCATCAGAGAAAAGAAATAGGAACCATCAGCAGCTTCAGCAACCATTTTTTGTAGCTGAAGGAAATAAAGTTTTGTGGATGACAGGAAAGACTGAAGCTCTGGGAGCATTCTGTGAAAAGGCTGAAGGTTAGGGCTTAGGTTACTGGCCTGTGTCAGTGTCTGCACCATTCACACAGAACCCCTGAAACATTTTTCAGTGGTGTTGGCAGCTTATGTGAAAGTAGTTGTGTTCTGTGTGCTTTTTCTTTTTTTTTAACTCTCCCAAAGGTGCATATGAAAAAATGCAAGCTTATTTGTAAGAATTTGGGCAGCAATAAACCAAAGGCATCCTTGGCCATATGTTTATATTCTTGTTGATGCAAGCTTTTGGTGACGGCATGTCATAAATATCTTCATTCCCCTGCTGCTCTCTAATTTATTCTCCCTTTCTTTCTCCTCGTTTGAGAAAGCAGCACTGTGATAAGATTCCTGTTTTTTAGGAAACAAACCCCTTGTTGGTGAGTGATGCAGGCTGAATGCCCACTGTCAGCCATATGCTGCTGGAGCAAGTGCTTCCCTTTCTGTTACTGGCTGGGAGGCAGCAGCACTGCGAGTGCCTGATGTCACTGGCTTGGCTTTTCTTTGAATGGTGACTTTCCATTCTCAGAGCTCTGCTCTGTATCCCCAGGGGTATCTCTGCTGAGCTTCTTGCAGTGCCTTCTGGTCCCAAACAGCAGTGGTAGGAGAAAGGAAGCAAAAATCACTCACCCCCAAGTCTTTGGGAGATTTATTTCTGTGTTGGAATTTTTGCAGTGGTTACAGTAACAACTGTATAACAGGGTTAAAATCCTGGCAAACAGTGCAGTTCTTTCCAGTTTCCAGTAATATGCCTGTTTTCTAGAATAAACAAGAGCTTATCAAAAGAGAGTGGATTTTATTGGTAGTCCACTTAGGGTAAAGTGCATACTAAGCTGTCCTTAATGGAAATGAGAAATAGGGGTTGTTCTGTATTTTGTGAGGAAGACCAAGATTCTTTTTCATTGGAAGATCATATATTTTGACATCTTTATTTCCCTTTAGAGACTTTGTTGACATTCTTGCTTATTTTTATTTCTGATAAATAACAACCCCTTGCAAATCTCAACGACTGCTTTATCTTCCTTAATTTTCTTCTTTTCAGTTTGCTCCACTAACACTGTCTTGGATTCTTCCCAAAGTTGGATCTAAATGCTGACTGATAATATATCTAAGTTTGTGATCATTGACTGAAGGAAGGAGGACTGCTGACTTGGAAGGAAGTTTCTCAGGAAAACATGATGCTAGGTTTATAAATCTACCATTTCAACAGTGCTTAGAATCACTTGATATCTAAATGTATGTAAAGCACATGTGTCTTTCAAAAGTTTTGAGCAGGTGAAGAGTGTGTGCCCATTTTCTGGCTTTAATTAGAAATCACTGAGTGACCAAACTGTTTTATTTAGCAACATTATTGACCCTGAAAAAATACCTTTCTGTTCAGAGAAACATTGAGTTTTAGGTATTTATCCCATTCTCTTGGGCAGCACAGATGCTTGAATGAATCTCTTGGCATCTTCTAGCTTTGCTTAGAGCTGTTGCTGAAATGAGAAGCGATCTCTTGTAAATATGACTAAGCAGGCCTATTATGTAAATTGTTAATACTAAGAATTGTTAAAATAGTGACTTTAGCAGGTGAATATAAAAGATCTGTGCAATTTAAAATTCAATAAATACACACCAAATATTCAAGCATGTCTGTCCTTTGTCAACTCTTCTGAGTATCTATTTAATGTATGTCCATTAAAAATGTAGGAGATTATGGTTTAGCGTGACTCTAGTAATCTTTCTGTGTTTTTAGAGTGCTATTTGGTGTAAATGAGAAATTTCTTGTATTGAACTGTCAAAACATCTCAGTTCAATAAGCAGATTTGCATGGGAGTTGGTCACTTGTCATATCATCTTTCCTTTAGTCTGCCTGCTCAATCTGTACATATGTTGCCTTTGCTAATTTTGTTTACAAAGAAGTGAAATGGTTATGTAAAGAATTTTTCTTTATCTTGCTTGTTTTTTCTTTGAGACTACAAAAAAGTCCCTGACTTTCACAGCTTGTCTGTGTAGTCTTTTCCATTGTGTTATGTTGAATTTCTGTTGAATTTCATCTAAGAAGAAAGGTTAACAAGGACTGATACATTCACCCATTCACTTTTCGTTTCTGACCCTTTTGAAATGTGTTGCTGCTTTAAGAGGAAGGATCTTGTATCAGATAGTACCTTAGAAAGGGAGAAAGGTAAGTGTTAAAATACTACTTCATGGAAAAACAGCAAAAATGCTGTTTGCAGTCCTTGAAAATAAAACAGGTAAGTCTTTTGGTAGTAAGTGTTTATTTTTTGTGGGACTCAGAATCTTTAAAGCAGGTGGTGTTGTATTTACTTTCTTACTTCTAAGTCAGGAGCAAAATTTCAGAGTTTTCATTATTAGGTAACGGGGAACTTTTTGATGCTAGCTCACTGTAATGATAAAGCCCTTTTTTCAATGAAGTGCCACTGGGCTGGGGGTGGAGGTGTAGCCACACTACTGAGATTTCCATCTCCAGCGCTGTGCTTTGGTCTGCAGCATTGCGGATTCAGGCACCCTACTCCCTTGCAGAAGAGTTGCAGATCTGTGTTCAGAGTTTTCTGGAGGGTTTTGTGGGCTCTTTTCCATTGCTTTCTTCTTTGCTTTTCCCCCTTTTTTCTCTTCTTCTGAATGTTTATGTAAAGCACAGCATCAAGAACTGAGCTCTCTGAGGTGGTTGCAAACAAACTGAAATGTCGAATCAGCAATACGTGCGTGAGCTCCCAGAAGGATTATAACTGTGTCAGTGTGATGCTGCATCAGGGCTAATTAGCTCTGCCTCTCAGACTGAGTAATTAGCTCAGGTATCCTGCTCTGCTGCTATGACAACCAGGCTGTTTCCATTTTTGGAGCTCCCTAGATTTAGAGCTGACTTGGGTATGTGCATGGCTGTCAGCTCATGCCTTCTGTTATTGATAGAAAACAAACAGAAAGCTCCTCAAGCACTCTGACCTTTCTACATTTTAAAGGCAGAGAGCCATGCTTGTGGAATAAATATTTTTTTTTCCTAACCAGATGCAATTAGTGGTTGGAACAGCCTCTTGAGCTGTGAAGGAAAATCAGCCACTAAGTCCATGGGAGAAAAAAAGCTTTCTTTTGCAGGGGAAAAGGATCTCACGTAGTTGAAGGGGAAACTACTTGACTACTTTCAAGTGTACAGTGAAATGATTCCCATTCCTTGTCTCCCATCCATCTCCTTCCCTGTGATTTATTCTCTGATTTATTACAGCCAGAAACCTGTGCATTCTTAAGCAGGTTTTCAGAAGTGGTGTGAGCACTGCCACTACTCTATCAGACAGCTGTGAAACATCAGTTGCTGATGGAACCAAAGTGGTCGAGCTCCCTTCCTGTTAAATTCCTGGCAGTGTCGTAGCCTCCTCTGGACTGTAAGGGGCTCTCCATTTCTTAACTGCAGCTTTTTGCCTTGGCACACTGAAGTTGTCCTTAGTAGTTGGTGAAGGAAGTAATTTATTTTCTTTATAGGATCTTTCTCATTCTTTATTTTCGGAATCTTCTCTTTAGGTTCCTGCGTGGAATCAGCCATTGATTAACAAATATTCCAGCTGTCACCTGTCAGCCTGCTTGAGGCTGGGTTTCTCTTGGTTGTCAGTAAGCAGAGATCTGTCTGTGACTCTTTCCCCAGGGCTTAAAGCCAGACACTCCTTTGTGGTACATTTCCTATGAACCAAACACTTGGGGTTCCACACTCTTCCCACTTCATACTTGAGTGCCTGATTGTTCTTCACCTGTTCTAAATCCTCTGTCAAATTCTGATTGAATGGTGCAAACTGAGCCAATAAGTGCAGGAGTTCTGAGTTAGCTTGCTCATTTTGGGTTTTATTAATGTTCTATGAACTTAATTAAGGGCAAACGAATAGATTCTGCTTTGCCAAAGGAAATTGAAGGCTAAAACCAGGAAAAAGCAGCATAGAGTGGCCTTTATATGGTTTGGCAAAAGCAGTGAACAAGCAACTTCTTGCTTTGCTGTTGGAAAGGATTCCAGAAAGCAAATTAGCCAGGAAATAGTGTTATTTACTGTGATTAATAATATTTTAATAGGGGTTATAACATGGTAATTAGAGAAATGGTCTGAAAAAATTATTCATGCATGGTTTTGTTTTGTGATCAATGGAATCATCGTTCTGTACAGGTGGATGTTATGAAGCATAAAGAAGACTTTGGTAAATCTAATTTCCTGCATAAGGGCCTTTTGCAAGGAACTGCAGAGAGTGAGAAATGTTGCTGACTTTGGCATGTGTTAAAAAGTTTTACCTCTTCAGTCATTCAGTTATTATTAAGAAGTTGTTATCATAAATATTTTGCATTGTGACCAAATTAGAAAATAATGCAATTCATTGCATTGGAGCTTGTATTTTTATTAAGGGTATAAAGTCTGCTTTCTCACAGTTTCTTCAACAAAATCCCTTTCCAGTGTGTGAATATAGGGGAGAATGCTGCAAAGAGAGAACTAATATACATTTTGAAAAAATGTTACTTACTAGTGTAGGATTTGAGTCATAGCAATGTCAAGTATTTCTAAAATATTTTGTTTGCATAGTATAAAGAAATAAATGCACCCCAATAACTATAAAGTGTTAAAAACATGCTGTTAACCACATTCAAAAATGAGAAGATAAGACTGTAGGATGGAAATGACTTAATTTCATGTGTGGTGTAGATAAACAAGAACTGAACTTTGTACTTCTTGTTTCTGAGCCTTGAGGTAATTTTTACAATGTGTTTATCTTAAAGTGAAAGCTTATAAAATTCAAACTGAAAATAATGGCTGGGGTAGAAGGTAGATCAGATTACCAGGCATACATTCAATGTTTCATCAGTTCTTTGAGTGAAGATGGGTAGGGTTAAAAAGTTCATATCGGACACTTGACAATTAATATGGTTATGTCAAAATCAGTTTTTAGTGAAGAGGTACCAATAGTTAATATCTGTTGTCATTCTGGAAATTAAAGCTTTGTTTTTGTTGTGTGTATTGTTTTAAATCAAAAAGGTTTTCACTATTTCTTCCTGTTTACTGCTGAACGTATTTATACTTGTCTCATGTACTCATGTATTGTCTCATTATACTCATGTACTTTTTCTTCATTACTATTTCTTTTCCCTTTTCTTTGGCTCTTCAAAGGTTCTTTGGCTATGAGGAAAGTAATTACAATTTTTTAAAAAAATTCTTTTAAACTTTGCATGTTACTAACTCTTCAAGGGATGAGAAGTGTTGAAAAATTTAGAAAAACCCAAACCCATCTGAAAGTGTGAAAGCGTTGAAGTAGTGCAACACATTTTATAGGCACTTGTGAACTAATGGCATCTCTTTCCCAGAAGATGTATCCTGCTACTCTCAGAAACGAGTGGGAAACAGCCATAGGAATTTACTTGCAGTGCAGGCGACACGAAGGAAGGGTGCACTGGTTTGTGGTTTGAAAATCTGAATGAAATGCCTGCTGTGCTGAGTTCTGACTGCAGTCCAAGGTTTCCCTCTATGAACTGGTAACAGGAGCAACAGTAATTTAAACCAAACCTATTTTTCTTTATTACCTGCTACCTGAATATATATCAAACTATTCACATTGCATGTACGACAGCAGACCAAAAAGGAGCTGGCTTAAAATCGGCTATTAACTAATTTATGGGTAGGAATTAATTCAAACTTTCAAATACTTAAAATAAATCTATTTAATTAATTGACAGAACTTGTGGTACTAGAGTATTTTAGTGCAAATGTATAATGTAAGGAAAGACAAATTAGCTTTGAAATGAATTCTGCACTGCTAGTTCTACATAATAAGTTCAAATCTCTGGTGAAAATGAAAGCACTCCTTGTAAGCATGGAACAAAGTCTGTGTTCTGCCCCTGTGCACTACTAAGTAAACTCAGAGCTTGTAAAATTATTTTTGGCACTGCTCATTGGAGATAAATTGTGCAAGGAGTTCAAATATTACTCCCTGTTTTCCACTGTATTAATTTAATTAGATCCATATTGATCTGAAAAATAGCGCTACGCACATGACTAGAGATAAAACTTGAGGAGTCTCTCAGATCGTGCTTTCATGCTGCAGCTTTTCAAGAGAAGAGCAGTAAATATCTCTTGGTGTTAATGATTCTGACTAGTTGCTGCCTTAGTAGCCAGATCTCTGTTCTCTTTATTTATGGTTTTTTTCTGCATTATACAAATTTATTACAGGGGGAACACCCTCTGTACTAAGCAGAGGAGCAAAAGCCTTGGTCTGATTTATTTTTGACAGTATTATTCTAAGACTTGTGAACAAATTATGTATATGAGTTTGCTAGCTGTGTGTGAGATACATTGCTGGCTTTATTGTAGATGGCAGGTGCTTCCTGTGAAGACAAGAACTAATTATAAAAAGCAACCAAATACTAGTAGATCTTAGATGTTTTCTGACTAGATTACGGATTGGAAAAGTACTCATGTCTCTGGCCTTTCCAAAGAGGCAAATTCTGCTGAAGGTTTAGTCAGACTTTTTGCAGACCAAGGGTAGGAATTGAATTTCGAAAATTACATTTCTCTCAGCAAACACTGTAATTATGGTTCTCTCTCCTTTGCATTAATGAAGCCATAGACTTACTTGATTAAGTGCAGTGCTGATACACTGCAGTAATTATTTCTGAAGAGAAGAAGATGGAGATGATTAAAAAGGTCTGTATCCTAATGAAAAAGAGGTATTCTCTGGCACAAAGAAAGTGGTTAAACCAAGTTCAATATTCTCTTAATCTGCAGGCATTCAGTAGTAGCTGGATATAGGGGGGGAAAAAAGAAAAGCTTGGGTTTCAAAGAAGAGACAAGTTAAATTGGAAGAAGTGGACTCTGAAGCAGATCCAGTCCTGCTCACATTCCACCACTGCCTTCTTCTTTCCTTATTCATATCAGTCTGATCAGATTGCCTCAGTTGTCTTTAACCTGAGCCGTGACCAGCTGAGGCCTGCAATTGTTCATGTCCTTTTAACTGGAAGTTACAGCACTTTCTGGCACTGCTGGAGTCAAAGTCATTACAGGGCAGAATGGTATAAATAGCCTTTACCTTGCCTTTTCCTTATTTGCATGGAGCAGGAAGCGTGGTGGAATGTTTCTGTGTGCCTGGAAGGGTAGGAATGGGTGTTGTATGAAAGTGCTCCTGAACCCTGCAGCAGCAGCCTCTGTCCCCTTGTGTAAGGACTGATAACCCCAGCAGAGCTGAGCCCAGTTCTTGAGTGACTGTCAGCAGCTCAGACACAGCTGTGGAGTTTTGCATTTCTTTCTGGTAGCCCCAGTAGCTTAAATTTCAGCTTTGAGCTACTGGTGTCAGCCCTCTCTACCTGTAGCATTGGGCCTGAGTGCAAAGGGATGAAGCTTAAAGCTCTCAATCAACCTTGGGCTGATGAGAGCCCTTTCCCTCAGGAGCAGTCGCTAGCCTTTAATAGGCACCACCTCGTGTGGGAATTGGCTTCTACAAAGTCATCACATCATTTTCTGAATAACCTTTAACGTAGTTTGTCAGATTTACCACAATCTCTACTCTTTATTTTGTTGATTTCATCATTATTGAAATAAATGTTTTGGATACCTTGAAAGTTCTTGTGACTTAGGAAAAAGGGCCTAGGAATACTTCCAGCAACTTATGAGAGTGAAAACAAACTGTATATATATTCAGTCACATAGATATAGATGTAGTGGGATCTAAATTTATGGTGACATAAATAATGGCAATTTTCTGTACTGTTGGTTCAAACCTTCTTTGCCCCACACTTTGATTTTCATCTTATATTCTTCAAGTCACTTTAATTAGCCATTCAAAGTGACTTTTTTTTTCATTGATGAAGAGGAGGCAGATGTATTTCAAGAAAATAGAATCTTTTAAGGTTAACGGAGTACTGCTGTTAGTCCTGTGTTCTCACAGCCTGCCTTGTAAACTGCTGGTTTTTTCCTTATGGTGGAGAAGACTGAAAAATGCAAAATTTAAGACATGAGGTAAGTCTATTTCCACAGATCTCCATAAAACCAGAAGTACTTTCTCACAATTAGAACTGGATTTATCAAGAGTCTGTGTTTTTCCTTCTGAACTTTTGAACCAAAAGAAAAAGAGAATCTCACCAACTAGAGCATATGTGTTTCCCATGGACATCCTGCTGTAGGCTGTGTGTATCACAGTGTATTTGAAGGGAGCTCCTTTGGTTCCAGGGATATTGCTCATGTTGACATGTTTGAAGGGAGCTCAACCAGGGTCCTCAAAGTACTCCTTTTAGATTGGTTTGACAACCAAAAAAGGCACAGAATCCCATGCCACCCTGACTGCAATTGTGAATTGGCCTCTCTGATGGGGGGGTCATGGGTCAGTTTTGGAGTGTGAAACTGTTGGTGAATGGAAATGGAAACAGTTATTAGTACAGTCAAGTTGCCCAGTGACCTTTTTACTCTTAACTCTGTGTCTTGTAACAAGAATTTTGTATTTTACATGTCTTAGTTTGACTTACGTTTAGACCCAGCTATGGATTCTCAGTTCTTGTTCCCTATCATTAGGACACATAGTGGATATCATTAAAATTCTGTCTTTAGAGTCTTTGAAGACAATTTACTTCTGATCTGCAGTGAGGGGGTTATTCTAAAGCTGTGGCCTAACAAAACAAAAATCTTAAGTGATTTTTGCAGTTCATAGAACTGTAAAATGGGTTGGGTGAAAAGGGACCTTAAAGCTCTTGCAGTCTCACCCCCCTGCCATGGCAGAGACACCTTTCACTATCCCAGGTTGCTCCCAGCCCCAATGTCCAGCCTGGCCTTGGACACTGCCAGGGATCCAGGGGCAGCCACAGCTTCTCTGGGCACCCTGTGCCAGGGCCTCACACCCTCCCAGGGAACAATTCCTTCCCAATATCCCATCCATCCCTGCCCTCTGGTACTGGGAAGCCATTCCCTGTGTCCTGTCCCTCCATCCCTTGTCCCCAGTCCCTCTGCAGCTCTCTTGGAGCTCCTTTAGGCCCTGGGAGGAGCTCTGAGCTCTCCCTGGAGCCTTCTCCTCTCCAGGTGAGCACCCCCAGCTCTCCTAGCCTGGCTCCAGAGCAGAGGAGCTCCAGCCCTGGGAGCATCTCCGTGGCCTCCTCTGGACTTGCTGCAGCAGCTCCAGGTCTGTCCTGTGTTGGGAGCCCCGGGGCTGGAGGCAGCTCTGCAGGTGGGGTCTCACCTGAGCAGAGCAGGAGAATCCCCTCCCTCACCCTGCTGCCCATGCTGTGGGATGAGCCCGGGACAGGGGCTCTGTGAGCACAAAGTGCAGGGTCACAGGCAGTTTTGCATCCAGCAGTTCAAATTAGAGTCAAATACACTGACATATTTGCATCTAAAGAGAGAAGAAAACACATTCAACTGTTATGCCTGTCTAGACATCATTTCATCCTGGCATGGCACCATCAATAGAATCTCAGCAGACCACATTCTTCTCAGGTTCAGAGGAAAGGATCAAGTTGTTTTCATATCTTGTTTTATAATATGATGTATAAGTGGCCAGTGACAATATCTTTTTGTTCAGAATGGTGAGAAGGTTGAATTTGAGTTGGCAGCACATCGATCTGTAATTTTCCAACCATTGCAACAGGTTGAATTGTCTTTTCAACCAATCTTTTCAACTGAACTTGCTTCCAGAAGATGTAAACCTTTCCATTAATATGCAGAAGAAAATACATGTCAGTTAATTCCTGGTACCACTTGTGGATATTTCAGTACCAGATTGAATCTTAAATCCTGATAAACAAAGGAATTCAAAATTCAAACTGCCATGAATTCTTCATTTGATTTAAGGGTTTAATCTTAGTGATAATGGTGCAGAAAGTCAGGCTGAGCTACTCTTCATTCTTAAGATTTGTTAATTAATGTAATTTTTTTTCTTTTTCACTTTTTTTTTCCTTTTTCCCGTGAAGATGCCAGGCTTGTGGGGCTGAAATCAAAATAGTGAAGGTTTGTTGTTGATGCAGAGATGCAGAAAATTGCCTTACTGGTGTCATATGCAGAAACAGCTGATGTTTCACTCTTCTATGTATTTGTTGTCAACTTCTAACTAAACCCATGGAGTAGATTTTAATTTTTGATATTTGTGTTTGGAGTTGCTTGTTCTTCTGTTAAACAGATACTTCTTTTTTCTTCCTTTTCGTGGTGTGTGAGTACACTTGAACTGTAAAGATTTTTGAGTATTTTCTCTGTCCTGTGTTCAGCTCCACTTGTAGCACTTACAGGAGAAAGTGGCAAACAGGAAAGGTTCCATCCCAGACCCATTAATAGAAACATTTGCAAACCAGTTTGTCTAATAGCGGTGATGGATGTTCTCACTCTCAGATTTTAATATTCAGCCCTTTTTTCCCCTCTGGTTTCCATGGTAGCCTGTAACAGCAGGATTATCCTTTAGTCATGTGCTGTGTGTGATAATCACTTTATAGAGCTGGCTACTTCCTTGGGAAGAACAGCCTGCTCTTGGAGAAGGCAAGCAGTCCTGAGCCCGGGAAGTGATCCCTTCTGCCTGTGCTGAGCAAAGCTTGCAGTTCCTTCTGACTGGAAACAGGGAGAGACACCACACTGTGATGAAAAATGCATTTAACCCTTAGGGAGTTGCAGACTGATCTCATGCAGACAGTTTAAGGTGGCAGGGATTGTGGAAATGGCCAGTCCTCCCTTCATTTCTTCCATACTCTTGTCTGCCTGTAATAACAGCAACCAAGTACTAAAGGGCACAGAATTCCAGGATGGTTTCGGTTGGAAGGACCTTAAAGCTCATCTCATTCCACCCCCTGCCATGGGCATGGACCCTTTCCACTATCCTAGGTTGCTCCAAGCCCTGTCCAAACTGGCCTTGGGCACTGCCAGGGATCCAGGGGCAGCCACAGCTGCTCTGGGCACCCTGTGCCAGGGCCTGCCCTCCCTCCCAGGGAACAATTCTTTCCCAATATCCCATCCATCCCTGCCCCCTGGCACTGGGAAGCCATTCCTTGTGTCCTGTCCCTCCATCCCTTGTCCCCAGTCCCTCTGCAGCTCTCCTGGAGCCCCTTTAGGCACTGCAACGTGCTACAAGGTCTCCCTAGAGACCTATAAAAGTTATTTACATGTATGAAGTCTCATTTGTAGGGAAACTACAAGGAGAAGCTGAAAGGGAAAGGGGAAACTGAAAAATCTGTAACAGTGGAATGAAGGATGGAAATGTAAACTTGTGCCTTTAAATGTCGCAGAGTGTAAGGAGAAAGGAAGAAATTATGGATTCTGAAAACTACAAGAAAGGAATGTTTTCTTTGAGGGCACATCTCCACAGAGGAGCTTAGGAAGCAGGAGAAGAGAGAGGCTGGCAGGCAGTGGTTTTGGTTACATCCCAGTGGTTTTGCTTTGCTTCACCAGCCAAAACAGCAGTTTTCCCTTTTCACCTGATGAACGCATTGGGGGACTGCTTTAAGCTAGTGCAGAATGATGGAGCCAAAATATACCACAGGGGCCAGAAATTACAATGTAACTCCATTTTTGAATATTCTCATCAAGCAGTTGATCCACAGTGTATCACCCCTTGATGCTTATGTCGTGGGTTTCAAGGACAATTTCATGGGGGAAGGACAAGAAAGCAATTAGTAGGTAAGAGTCTGTGTTGACAGGAATGAAAATGTAGTTGTGCCCAAAAAACCAGTACTGTACAGAAAACTCAGCATTCTGGTTAAACTTAAAAATGTGAGTATGTTCCAGGAAAGACACCCTGATACTAAGGCTTCCAGACTTCTCAAACTCATAGTTGGGGAGAGGGAGCACTGAGAAGTCCTAAGAGGAAAATTGCTGAAAGTGCTGAAAGCTGGGGGAAAAAATATTGTTTGTTACAAAATACTGAAAAAATGAAATGCCCTTTGCAAAGTAAGACACTAGACGGAGGTTCTGTTAAAATACATTATTTTACACTATTGCTCTGCATTTTGCCTCTTTAAAGATTTTTTCCACCAAGCTGTAAGATGCAACCAGAGGAGTTACAGGGTTGGTTAACCTGGTCTGGTGGAATTGTTCATGTCCGTGGCAGAGGCTTGGAACAAGATGAGCTTTAGGGTCCCTTCCACCCAAGCTGTTCTCTGAGTCAGCTGGCTGCTTTATTCTGTGTCTTGCATTTGTGTATCTACCAGGAATTGTATGATAATGCATGGTGTGTTTACACAGCCATTTTTAATTGGTACAAAGTACACCATTTCAACTGGTAAATTTGTAAGGTAGAGGATCCAAAGCAATGTAAGAGGAGTTATAACTAAGGATTTAAGGCATTTTTCTGATTAAACATGCTTTACTTGCAATGTTCCTCTGTGTTTTTCTTCTTTCCTTTTTCCTTAGCCGCACTTGATTAATTTTCCCCCTTGAGTCCACTATCTTTATGTTAATTAATGTACTCAGACTTTTCATTCCCTCTTGTGTTTCATCTGCGAATTATTACTATTTGTCTTTCAGCACTCTTCTCAGGGCCTGTTGCTTTATTACTTATGTAAAGTTTTGGGTTTCTAGTATTACTAAGTTTATACAGGTGAATCTTTTTTATATTTTGCTCTCAAATACTCCTTAGTGAATCTTACACACAGACTGTTGAGAAACACATTGTATGTTGAGCTTCCCTAGTTTTCTGCTCCTTTTTCCACATTCCCATTCGTATTTGTCCTGTCAACACTTGCTGTGATCTGTGTGTGTTCCAGCAGTTTATCTTTTCTCATTTCTGAGGTGACAGTTCCCTCTTGCATTGTATTTTTAGAAGCATATCCAGACTTTTATGGATTTTGGCTCTAATATGTGCTTTCTCGTTCTCTCACCCGTGCCAAAACATGCTGAGCAACTATTCATTGTGTTGTTTTAAATTCACTTTTGATATGATGCTTCCTCTTATTTTTCCATAGTAGCCAAGTTCCAATCAAAAATTTAAAAATTAAAGTTTTCCTTAAGGGCATTTTTTCTGCAGGATGTCTTCTATAGGATGTTATCTTTGTAAATCCCTTTTATGTAAAGCTCCTGTCTCTGCTCTGGAAATGGCCAATCCAGGCACGGAGTCATTGATAGCAAAAGCTTTAGAGGCAGCAGATAGAGAATTTGTGCCACTCCCAGAGGGGAAGTTCTCCAGATAACATGTGACATGTTTAAACCATTGCTGTTTCCTACTCCTCCTCAAATTGCTTAAAGACTAAGCTCAGAGTATCTAGACTTCTTTAAGTTCATGGAATGGAAACATGAAGTCTTCGATTTTGTCTGATAGATACATATTTGCAATAAGGAAAAAGCTGGACTGCAGCCTAAGCCCCTTCCATGTGTTTTCTGGTAAGGAAGAACCTTTTCCTGCTTTGCCCTCTGTTCTTCTCTTTAGGGTTTTACATACCCAAAGAATGGTGTCAAACTCAGGGTACCTGGAGTTAGAATTGTTTATGTGCTGTTCTTTTGTACATTCATCCATGAGACTGCTGGGGGATACCTGGAAAATGGGGAATATGCAGTTAGGGACCATCTTGGACATAGTTTAAATTGTCCAGACTCTACAGGAACCTCGGGAATAAAAACGAAAGCAGTTTGCAGCATCCTTATCAGCCCTCTTGTAAGAACCACCCCCTTCCTGTGCTTCTTCCCGGGTTCACTGGCTGCAGGAGAGCTGCACACATCAGAGAGACAGCAATGTCACCTGCACAGCTCCTGATGCCTCCCCAGATCGTTCTGCTGTCTGTGCTAATGAAGCCCCACAGAACAGCAGACAGCCACGGGAGGCTGGTGACTCACCAAGGCTGACACACAGAGACACTGAATCAAGGTTACACACAGCATCTGAAGTTTAGCATTTCTTAATTTCTAAGCACAGAGATAAGGGGTTTTTTGCATGTGATTTCTTGAATTCTTTGTGTTTCATTACAGAAAAAAATTCCATACATGTGTTCAGAGAGTCAGAAGGTAAAAAGGGGCTTTGGAATGGGCTAACAGCTAAGAGAAAATGGCTTTTTTTCCTAGAAAAGCAGGAAGAAGTAATTATGTGAAAAAGGAGAATTCCTCTCATCTTGCGTACTTTTAAATGACAAAAGGGAAAGGTAAAGGCATTGCTTTGTGCCAGCTCAGCTAACTTTTTCATTGTCTTTTCACAGGTCATTGTCAGTAAATGCTTTGGTCTTTAATAGACTCTAAGTGATTTCTTGGGAAGCAGAACTAAGGAAGAGGGATTTCTCATGTATCTGTGTTCAACTTCCCTGAGTTACACAAAAGCAGATGAATGTGCTTATGCAGTGCAGGGTAAGCTGTATGAGTGACAATATTCTGGATGCTGTGTGACTCCAAAAAGGATTGGGACACACACTGCCAGGCAGGAGGTGGTTGTGCTGCAGGTGAAGCTGTTCTTGATCTAGCTGGGATCTCTGCTTTGGGAAGGATTTGGACTAGCTGACAGTCAGGAATCCTGCCACCTGAAATTATTCTACAGTTCTAGACTTTTAAGGAAGGTAAAAAGCTGTGAGTTTGTCCTTCTGTGGACAGCATTTGGTAAAAAATCATAGGAAATAGAACAGGGATAAATAATTTGTGTTAAAATAGTAATTATGTACTTAGTGCTTTTAAAATTGGTGGTTTAAACCTTTTAGCTATCCAGAAGAACACATAATAAAGAATCTAGAAAATATGAAGCCTATTCCAGTATGGTGGGACAGAAATCTGTTAGTTTTCCGTCAAGTAGCATTCAGTGTTTTAAAAACTGCTCTGGGGTTTATTGTAGGAAGTACAGTAGTGATACAAAGCAATTGCTCTCAGTTGAAATGAGTTTATCAGACAGATTGGATGTTTTCAAGGCCTTTGTTATTACATTATCCCACACCTGAGCTTGTGGTATAACAAGAGACACTTGGTGCCAAACCTCAGCTCACTCAGCAGGTACTTGTGGTCAGTGGAGAACTGCCCCAAGAGCCCAGGACTGGGGCTGTGCCACAGGAAGAGGGCACAGATAGGATACCTCTTGTTAGCAATGGCAGTAGTGTTTTCTCTCCGTTGGTGGCTGCAGAGATGCTTACACAGCAGGAGTGTGCTTGTGTTTGTGTTGTCAGGCTCTTGTCCTGTCGCCTGACCCCACTGAGGAGGGTCTGGCATCGCTGTCTTTGCCCCCTCAGATCAGGTGTTTATGCTCACAGACAGGTTCCTCTGGCAGGAGGGAAGACCTTGTGCCCACACCAGGCCTCTTGTTTCAGAGAGAAGCTTTGGTGGGGACCTGTTCAGAGGGCAGGTGAGTGGGGAGAGCAGATGTGAAAACAGCCTGTGATAAAGGCACTCAGAAAGAGGAGATAGACCTAAATGGACTTAGTGCAAATATTTACGTTGTTTTATCTTACACTTAGCTTGGAGCTCAGCCTCCACATTGCCTATGTTTATATTGCTGCATTTGAGTCACTTCTGACAGCAGGCAGCCAAAGGCTGCTTCCACACATGCGCTGATAAGCTCTAGTTACTCACATTCTGCTCTTGGAGCCTGCTGTCATTGTGAATAATCTGAAAATACAACCTCTGTGCTTGGCAGTGCTCTGAGAGGCACAGTTAAGAACTAGAAATAAAGGGCAAATTTATATGTACATATATTAGACACAAAAGGTCTCTCTCAAACTTATATTGCATCTGCACCTTGAGTATTGAATGTAGTTCTGACCATCCCACTTCCTAAAAGGATACACAATCTAGAGAGAAAACCAAAGTGATGGGGAAAAGAATGGCAAATAGAGGAATAGTTTTTCATGCATTGGACAAAGATCCTGGTTTGCCAAATAAAATGATCAGGCAGCAGTTTTAGAAATAGAATGAGGTACCTTCTGAAGGAGTGTGGGGCTAAACTGCAGGTTGCATTGCATCTTCTGTGGAGATGGAAAATACATGATGAAAGAGATGAGTTAAGAGATGATGGATGCACTATCAGCTGTTAATTGCAATAGTCACAGTGTGCATTAATGCTCTACAGCTCAGGTAAAGCCTGAATTACTGCCAGATGTGAGATTTGTGTGATGCTGGCTTGTGCTTGCATTATGCCTAACGCAGTGCTGATTGCTGAGGACGGGAACCCCAAGGTTAATTTGTTTCATCACATCCACCAGCAATGTTCTTTACAAACATCCACTTAGAGCACATGTGCAGGAAGCATGGCCTGAGCAGTGCTCACAGAAATGGACTTGGAACCAGCCCTGGGGGTACGGCTGGGAAGTTTCAGAGGAGCATTTCTTGGATGTGTGCTTTTCCCTCTCTCCTCAAGCGTGAGCATCCTCTGTGCCACAACTCCTCATTCAGCCACAGTGACCTGGGTGAGTGCAGGGCAGGATGTGGCTGCAGGGCAACTGTGGAGCTGAGGGCATCCAAGAGCAAAAGCTAAGACATTGCCAGGAGCAAACTGCTGCCTTTAGGGCAGCAAAGGCTCCTAGCTTTTCACTCATGTTCGTGTCGCTGACTTGCTGTTCAAAATTACCTGACAAAAAGGTGGGTGCTGTGTGAGAATTGCTACTTTCTCATCAAAGCATGAAAAGATCTATCTTATGAAATAATTCAGTAAAAATGCTAGATTGCAAGTTTAGCATCTTTGGTTAATAATTATGTGGCTTCATGCAAATTGTCTCTGTGAGGATGCAAAGCAGCTTACACTTGGCAAGTGCAAATGCTACAGAGCCATCTCAAACCAGCCTTATCTGCCTTAAACCCTGAGCAAGGAAGTTTTGTTTATGAAAATGTTAAGACTTGAGCACATGAGGTGTACTGTTTCTGATGCACTAAATTACATAGGCCTACTTCTTTTCTACTACCAGTTTGGGGACTTAGCATGCTTTCTTGGTGAAAAGCATTTTACCAATTTCCTACCTATGACATCCTTTGGCAGTGTTGGCTGGCAGCTGTCATTCTAGCTGTTCTAAATAATTGTGTCACCAGCAAACTATCTGCTCCATTATTATCCTTTCTTTCAAAGCATTTCTATCTGCTATGGAACATATTTTATCAACATCTTTACATAGAAAGATCTGTTGGTAGGTTCATTCCGTTCTGGAAACTGACTGTTTTTGCTATCTTTATTTTCCTGGTTTTAATCTGAAAACTTTTCTTGCATATGATTATTGCATATCAACTCCTTAAAGAAAATGAGGGAGATCATTGTAGGATTTTGAAAATGTCTCTGTGTTCCATAAATGTATGACTTCTAGCTGGTTATTGATGCCTCATGGGGCTCCAGGGGGATTGCGAAGCATTACTTGACAGAAATAACATCAACCCTTGAACAGACACACCAGATCTGTAGTACAACACCTCCCAGTCTGACACAGCAATCACATTTAATGGTGTGTAGTTCTTTGGGTCACTCCCAAATTCTTCATTTTTTCCCTTTTTTATTCTTCTGACACTCAATATAGTTTAAGCAAGTAGCAAATTCTCACACATAATTGCAGTTTCAGAATTTCATAGGATCTGTGTTCTTTAGAGATGAAGTTCCTATCTCTTTATACTGTAAGAATTTGTACTTTTTTCTTTTCAGCAAGGGGAAATAACTGGATTGTCAGTGACATACATAATTCTCTTCTTTGTAAAAATCTTTGATTATCTTCAATGTATTTCTTCCCATACTTGTAGTGAGGGAATCAGTGCTCACTGTTATCTTCCAGATCAAATAATATTTTGAATTTTAAAAGAGATTAGCAGTTCCAATCATATGAAATGCTAGTTATGTATATAAAGTTATCAACTCCTTAATCTCATTCAGAACTTTGAACTTCTAAGTGTAATACAGAATTGCTCTTAAAATGAAACAATTATCATTGAATTTGAGTATCAGAAATAGCAAGGATTTGATATTAAATTCCACTGTTTTGTACAGTGACCCCTGTGTTAGTAAAAAAAAAATTAATAAATCGTCCCAGATTTACTGATGACCTTTAATGATGCTCCATATAGATATTTGCAGTATTAGCATTACTGATTGTTTTAAGCACAGATTCATGGAATTGTTTCGTTTGGAAAAGCCCTCTGACACTGTCGAGTCCAACCCTTCCCCGGTGCTGCCAAGGCCATCACTGTCCCATGTCCCCAAGTGCCACATCCACACGGCTTTTAAATCCCTGCAGTGATGGGGGCCCCACCACTGCCCTCGTCAGCCTGGGTCAGGGCTGGACAGCCCTTCTGGGGAAGAAATTGTCCCTAATATCCAACCTAACCCTCCTCTGGCACAACCTGAGGTCGTTTCCTCTTGTCCTGTTGCTTGTTACTTGAGAGAAGTGACTGACCCCCAGCTGGCCCCCTCCCTTTAGGCAGAGTGGGAAGGTGTTCCCTGCACTTTCTTACTGAGGCTGCCCTCATTCCCCTCATCCAGATCGTGGCTAAAACAGGACTGGCCCCAGCCCTGGGCTCTGGGAACACTACTTGTGAGCGATGACCACCTGGGTGTAACTCTGTTCCCCACTGCTCTCTGGGCCCACCATCCAGCTGGTTTTTACCCTCTGAAAACTCTGCCCATCCAAGCCATGAACAGCCAGTTTCTCTAGAAGAAGGCTATGGGAAACAGTCGGATGCTTTACTGAAGTCCAGGTAGACATCTCTACAGTCTTTCCCTCATCCACTAAGCAGGCCATAGGAGGAGATCAGGTTGGTCAAGCAGGGCCTGCCTATCATAAACTCATTCTGGCTAGGCCTGGTCCCTAAAGCTAAAGTTTTTTGTAAACTCAAAGAGATTATATTGAGATTTCTGTACTGGACAAGATGTCTTCTTCTAGGCTAAATTTGGTGTGAAAGGCCAGCAGGAACAGTTAAGCTAATTTCTGAATGACAACAGGAACAAAGTGTTTCCTTCCTTATATCTAAGTAATATAAGCCAGAATAGTAATGGATTTCTGTGCCTGGTGTAATGAAGGAGGTAAAACTGAACATGCTTTAGTTGTGGTGCTTTGGAATGTCCTGTTCCCTCCCGGTGGTGGTGTCTGTTGGATGTACAGGCCATCGTGGGCATGGCATGAGCACTGAGTGGGGTCTGCAGGTGGCAGTCAGGCACTGGGAGCAGAGAGCACTAAAGGGCCATAAGGACTTTAACAACCACAGTTTCCTCATTCCACAGTCAAGATTTCCTTTCAGATTTACCAGCTTTAACAGCACCTTGCAGTAAAGGTGGCAACGCTCATGTAGTTCTCTGTAATGACTTCATTTAGTTCCAAAAAATTGCATGGAAGGATTTTTTAGCAAAATCAAGATCTGAAAATTCAGGAAGAGGAGTTTGCCACTAAGTCCTTGTTCTGTGTCACATTTACATTTGTTCTGAAATCCAAAATAGCTTTCTTGAAAATGTCTAGGTGACAGAAGGGGAGAGAAGCCTGGAGTTTCTGCTGGAGGCATCTCTTATGAGCCGTCAGAGCAAGAAGGTCAGATACAAAAGCTCTTTATACTTGGTATCTAGAGTTGCATGACACAGGTTGGGAGAGTAAGGGACTCAAACTAGTGAGGTGCCATCGAGGAATAGACTAGAGCAAGTTAAAGATTGTCCAGTGAGTTCTTAGAGTGTGGCGCTGACAAGTTTTTGATACAGAGAATGAAGAACACAAGTGGAAAATAATCTTCTCTAGAGGTATTCCATTATTGGGATGGAAATTTAAAGAGAATAATAATAGTAATAATGATAATAATTATTATGATAACAATAATAGTCCTAGTTCTGTGAGAGCAGTGTGAAGAGCAAAACAATGATAATGGCCTTCAAAAGAGGAAGAGATAGAAAAATAAATAAAAACTTTCCATGTAGGAAACAACCAAGGCAAAGAAATAGGGGTCCTGTTCCAAGATTTCCAAGTCTGTTTGAGACTCAACTGTAGCCTTCAGCAAAGGAGGAACAGGAATTAAAGCAAGAGAACTACTTGTTTTATTCATGTGCTGTGCAATGGTCTGAAAATCATCATGGAACTTGAAAAATCAAATGACTAATGGTAAAGATACAAGAATTGCAGGAGCGTGATGATAAAAATCAGAGCAATTCATCAAATATGTAAAAAATGAAGAGTAACAAAATTATCTTCTTGTATGTAGAAGAGTTCATAAGAAGGTCCATCAGAGGATTGGACTGCAGCAAGAGAGTGCACTTTTCATGGCTGTGCTGTGTATAAGGCCTTCACATTGCAGAGATTTCACAGAACACATTCAAACACATACTTGGTTTTGTTGTAGGGGGTAGACTTAGGTGAACCATTAGAATTCTTCTTACCAGTTATCTGTGATTCTCTGATAAGATTTTAATTGCACAAGACTGTACTTACTTTTCCATTGGGATTCTTTCTGATTCATTCATTAAGAATTCCCTGGCAAAAGCTGCTCTAAGGATGAATTGGTGTGTGCCTTATCAGAAGCCTCTGTCTTCTGAATATTGGAAGCAGAAGTTGGGCAGTGTAGAGTCCATGCAGCAGGAAGAATTGGGGAATAAATCAATAAAAGGGTCTTCTATTCCTACATGTGCTGAAATTCAACCAAATATATAGGCTGACTTCTTTCTTGAGTCCTGACCTCTGGTCTCAGCAAAGAGTTTCAGTTTTCAGGGACAGAAATCAATAGAAAGTCAGGAGCCCAGGTGGGATTTAGGAGTCTCAGCATCTATTTGGATATGCTTCAACTGCCCCAGTACTGCTTCTATTTAAATCAACGATTAACACCTTTTGATTCCAATGAGGTAAGAGCTACTTCAGTATTCTTATGTGATCTTGAGGAAGCCACAGAAAAATATAACTTTTCTACTGGCCTGAGTGATTTTTGAGTCGATTCAGGCAGCTCTCTTCTGGAAATAGTCAGTGGAAGTGCTACAGCAGAGTACCCTGACCCAGGCTGAGGGAGAAATCATGTGCTCCTGATGGTTTGACTTCAGTCTTTAGCATCTGTCACATGGAAGTTGTCACTACCACTTCTCAGATGATTGAAAACTGCACTTAAGGACATTATGGAAGTATGTTATTTCTTATGATCAAAATTGTAAGTAATTTGTAAATTGTAATTGTAAGGGGCAAAAGATATAGGAGTTGCATGCTGATATCAAGGGAGATGAATACTGCCTGTCCACTAGTTCTATAATCACCATCCATCCTCACAAATGTTTTATTAAACTTGCCCTCTCTTGGCAATTTCAATTAGTTCTTGGTGCTGTGGTCCCCACCATTGACTTTGACCTGATGCAAAAAAGCACATTATGTTTTTCATAAACTTTCCTGGGCAAATCTTCTTGTGTTTTCATCTCAATGCCTCTATAAATCTTTCCCCTGTTTCTCCAATTAGTGTGTTTTAGAGATCAGTCTAATCAGTTACCATGAATTGAAGGTGGGCTTGTTTTATATCCATTCACCTCCGTCTTGAGCTGCAATTTTCCCACTGCTTTTCTCGCAGCGTACTCGGCATGGGCAGGTGGTCCAAAAGAGAAGGGATGAAGTTGTCTGTGTAGCTTTGGTGGGTAAAGGTCCCAGTGATGAAAACTGACCATATAGTATAGGTAGTATCCTCCACAGTATATAATTTATGACCATCAGCAGTTTAGATTTCAGGAGTCCATTTCCTAGTGAGCAGTTTGTTGACATCAGGAGCATGTAAGTGACTGTGGGTTGCTAGATCTGAACACCACTTGTTTCTCTCATCCAACTTTTCCTTTCCTATAGAAATCCCAGAGCTGCCATGTGCAGGAGGCCACTAGAGCGTGGCACTTGGTGTGGTGGTGCTCCCTGATTGCCAGCAATGGTCAGTGCTCCTGTTTGGAGCAGGAAGGGCAGTCATGGGACCACCCACATCCCAAGGGTACCGTGTTTAACTCCTGATAGTAAAGGTTGGTTGTTGCTCAGACTCGAGGGCTTACTCATCCTCCAAAGCTCTGGGAGATCTTTACTGTCGCTTTGCTTTTACAGGGCTTACTAATAACACTGCTTATTCTTCTCACTCTAAATACATGTTTTCAAGCCACTGAGTCCATGGTGTGTTATATCTCCCAGAAATGCTATATCTGGGTTTGTACACAGTTTAGGTGTTTTTAAGTTGTATTCATCCAGTTTTGTATAGGCCTCTTTAGTCTTCTCTCATTGAAATTAAGTTTTGTGCTCTGTGCTCTTTTCTTTTCGCTCTTAAAGGCCAAGTTGGGTGCTGTGGTTATTGACAAATTAAATTGATACCTGTTTTAACTGAAAGTTAAACTGGAATTTGGTCATTAAGGAAGTATACTTACATGTCAGTAAGAAGACTTTTAAAAACACAAGGTGTGTGAATAGGTTTTAACTGAGAACTTAGTCCTGAAGTAAAATAGGCTTCTCTTAATGGAGTAAGAATTTCAGTTCTCTTCACTAAATAGAGAGGGGGAGCTTCATGACAGAGGTAAAATTCAGCTCAGAAAAGGACATGATGCGATGTGAGTAAGGTAAAGACTTCAGGGGTGAGCTCCATTCCTTCAGTTGTACTTTATAGATAATCTGTTACATTTTAGGGATTCAACTGGAAATGGGTACGTTTTGCTTTTCACTAATCATAAAAACTATGAGTTTGAATAATGTTGACCATTGCAATTCTGAAATGTTGTGGTGACACCATGAAATCTGAGCAGAGCCTTCATAGTATACTTACAGTGTTAAATGAGTTTGCCAGAAAAACAAATCAGGCTGTGCCATGGTTTGGTGGGGGAGAGGTGGTGGAAGGAAAAGCAGTTAGGCCAGAGCCATTGCCTACTGCCAAATAAGCAGAAACACCCCTTGTGCTTTCCATGACTTCTGTAAACTGGGTCCTGAAAAGTGGGGGAAAGAGTGAGACAGGACAGTGGGTAAGTGCTGATCTCCACTCTGAGCACTTGCTGACTCTCCCTGGGTGGTGTGGAGCTCTTGCCCACCCTGGCAGCCCTGGGAGATGTCAGGAGTGTGTCTCATGGTGTGCACACCCCTGCCTCCTGGTCCTGAAGAACTGCACCATTGTTTGTTGGAAGGTGTTGGAGGATCTCCCCAGCCTCACCTGTAACACCTCTGCTCAGGGATCAGTGACACCCTCGGGTGCCAGGGAGAGATGGTGCTCTCTCAGTTCTGCTCATGCAAGGTAAACAGCCTGGCCATGACTGCGGAGAAACTGAGGCTATGGCAGGTTATTAGAAGAAGCCATAAATAGATAAGAATAAAATTAGAGTCAAGGCTCTAAACCAGTAAAACAGCAAGGGTCAGGAGGGTACTCATTGACTGAGGGGTGTGCTGCCAGTGGGAAGAGCAGCATGCCATGAGAGAAAGGGACACTCCTGCAGCAGAGGGGGTGTGCAATAGTATGTGTCCACTGTTCTGACACACCCTGGGAAACTGCTTCATTTAGCCAAAACAAAACTTTCAGGACTGGGAGAAAGATTAAAATATATCTGCGTGTACAGATGATGTCCAAGCTGAGAAAATATATTTTCAGCTGTGGTGGTATTCTCTTGGGTTGCTGGTTTTATGTTGATATATTGCATCAGTAATTGTTTATTAATGATATGGAAATTACCATGCACACATTTAAATTGCCATTGAAGGAGCTGAGGTTCACAGTATTACCCAGTATGAAATAGATAACAAATATTATTTCATGAAGAAGCAAAAGCAATTCAAGAAACCGATATTTAATTTGCTTTGTAAAACTGTACCCATACTAACATACAGAGGCTTGGCGTGCTCTAACTGTGCTTGCATCTTTTGAAATACATATGTTTCTAATGCTCTTTTTTAAAGGAATAAAATACCAGAATTAAAACATTTGCATACTATTTAGTATGTTTGAATTATCTCTATTTATTCTTTGTAGAGGGGCTAATACTGTTAGCTGTTAAGCTGCTTCTATTGTGGTCTGAATTTTTGAAGCCATGCAGTGGATCATTAATCCAGCTGAACTTTTTGCAAAAGCTGAGAGACTTACTCTTTGTAATGTTAATGAGGTTGGGATGGATTTTGTAGCTCTGCAGTTTGCTTAATTTTTCTGAATTTCCTCCATTAACAAAAGAAGATTGCGAAGTGATGAAAATCATGCAGCAGCAGCAAAAAAAGGTCTTTGTGTTTCCCTGGGTTATATGGTTAGATATTTAGATAATAATATGTCAGAATACTTTACTTGTATACTGGTTGAATTTTGATCAAGACACAAGAATTTCATTTATAGCTATTGTGTTGTTCTATTTTCAATTTTGGTAGCTTTGTTTGATTTACAATGAAAAGCTAATCTTGTCAACTCCACTGTTCAGGTAACAAGGGGGAGTGGAAAATCTGCATGAAAGAATAACAGAGATACAGTTGCTGCTTCTGGTGCTGAGCTGGCTCACGTCTTGGCTGAGCCCTTTGGAGCCTTTGGGTTTGGAAAATGCACCTCAGTCAATAAACCATGCTGGTCCTGAGCTGAGCAGTGTGGGAATCCCAGCGTGTGCATGGAATGTGGATATCTGTCACCCAGGCACTGGGCATGGAAAGTGCAGCAGCACCAGGAGCAGCTGTGGAACTGAAAGATGGCACTCATTTGATTTTGCACACAGGATTAAAAGCACTGGGCAGCTGCAGACATGACACAAGTCCTCCGTGGTTATCACTGCTCTATCACACTTGCCTGGCTGCAGAGTAAAAGGATGGAAAATGGTACTAACTCCTCATTTGAAAGCACATTACAGGACAGATGATTTCTTGTTCCCTACTTCTTCAAGAGACAGCCTTGTTCAAAGCATTCCTGTTCTTGTTGCATTCTACATACTCTTATATGTATTACTGAGCTGTTTAGTGGCAGAAAAACATTGATATTTTGGTGTAGCAAAACCACGTTGTGTTCATTTCTCTTGTTTTTCATTATATTACAGGTACAGTAAGAATTGAAATGTTCAGGAACATGCAAAATGCAGAAATCATAAGGAAAATGACGGAAGAATTTGATGAGGTAGAGTATATAAATAGTTGTTGTAAGCATTATGAAATATAGTACCATATAGTTCTGGTTTAAATTAAAAATGCAGTGGCCCAGTGGATAAGTAATGTCTCAGTATGAGAAACTGCACTGACAAGCAAAGCAGCAACTTCAGCTGTTGGATGCAGAGAAACAGGGCAGTGAGGACAAGAGAAGTTCATCAGAGCAGGCAGGAAGAGGAACTGGAGAACTCTCATCCCACTGAGAGTGGTGGTGGCATTCCAGGTGCTGAACGTCAGCTCTCGGGAGTGCTGTTGTACAACAAAGAGCTCCAGATTCCTGACACATCACAGTTGTGAGACAGGATTGCAGGCTTTTGCAACATTCTGCTCTGTTTTCTCTGGGCAAATTAATGTTTTGTGCATTTTAAATGGCAATTTAAACCAAATTGGAGCTTGACGTGAAAATTACCGTTTTGGAACAGTGATACAGAAAGAAACACTCTTTCAAAAGATCTGAGCATTCTATTTGAAACAAGTAAATTACAATTCAGAGTGGATATCTTCTGTCAAAATAAACATGTTCCTAATGGTGAATGCTTTTTAGCTTTGAGATTTTTGAACTGTGTTTTCTTTGATTTTTCGTGTATAAAAAGCTGAATATTCTGAGTGTTCATTATGTTCGGTGAGGAAAACTAAAGCTGGAGCAGGAATTTTCTGTAGGACAGCAGTATCTCTTGACAAGTTCTAAAAGGAATGCCAAAGCTGCAATCCAGAAAGTTAAGCAGGAAAACATTAAATATGAGAAATGCTCTTTTTCAGGATGTACTTCTGCACAATTTCCATCTTGTCCATGGCCTTGAACAGCAAAATGTTTCAATAAATGCCTGACTACAGCCATAGGGGTGCTCCTTTCGTTGGGTGATTGTGCCACACTTGATGAAGAAAGTATTTTTCAAAAAAACCTTTTTAAAAACTGTCAAAGGTTTTTCTCACAGGATTAAAAAACCTCTTCCTTATGAATGTACTTAGAGCAACGTCTCTCAAAGAGTTACAGTTACTGGTACATAGTCTTTCTTTCTCCATTACCTAAAACTTCTCAAGAACTTCTACAGTTCTAAAAAAAAATTTCAGTTCTAGCTTCTGCCTTAACACTTGAATGGATTTGTGAGAGAATTTATGGGCCTTAGTACAAAAGCATAAATTTGTTAGTCCTAGGCTGCAATCCAATGACTATTTTGAAATCTGGAATAAACTGTTGGCATTTCACTTGTAATAGCTCCCCCAGTACCCCAGAAATCCCATATTGTTCCATTCTTCGATGAGTGCTGCAGGGATCGGCTGCCTGCCTGAATTTTGCATTTATGGCAGGGATTGAAGTATTGATTGTCCTCCTCATGAGTGGAGAAATGCTTGTGCAAGACTTAAACGATGGAAATAACTTGGTTCACAAAGTTCACTTTGGGACAGGGAATTCCATGGACATCTATTGGGTGCACTGTTTGGCTGCTTGGCTTAGGAGTACAGGTGTTTTGGAGGTGAATTCCCTCATAATCTCATGCTAGAGTTGACAGGTGAACAAAGACTTGGTTTACTTTGAGTTCTCTATGCACTGGGCCATCAACTATTGTGTCAGCATCACTATTGTATCACATTTTTATTGGTATTCAAGAATAAAAGATCCATGAAGTGACTGTAGGGTCTTCCCATTTCATATTGTAGGGTATTCCCATTTCAGGCAGATATGGTGCAGTCTTCACAGGCTTTTCAAAAGAGTTGTCTGACATGTACTTGTAGGTTAAAAAGGCACCATACAGATGTAAGTAGTTACACACAGCACTAGAGATTCTGAAGGTCTGTTCCAAAAGACTGCATGTACACACACCTTGAGAAAGCATGTGTTATGTACCAAAGTTCACATGCTGAGATCCATCAGGTTAGTTTGGTGTGGTTGAAATGGGTGTGATTTGGTTAAATGTGATGGCCAGGGGGTTTTCTGTGGGGGAATGTTGTTTATGAAGTTGAGGTTCAAGGTTGGGTGATTGCAGCTCCTCTGTGCCGATGTCGCTGCCTTTGCATGGTTCAGTCTGGGTGGTAAGTGCTGAGGAGGAAAGTGCTCGTTCCTCACAAAACCACAGAATAAATGTGTACAAATGGATGTAACTTCGGCATTTCTGACTTCTAATCCTGGCTGAGAGATTTAGGATGCAGCATTACTGCCTTGATGTTTTGGATACTCTGGAACTGGCTTACAAACCAAGTGGTCAGGGAGATTTGTACTCTGGCTTTTCTACTGAAGGGGAAAAAGCATTTTCTGACTGTGGGGGGACAGTCTCCCTGTAATGCAGTATATATAGTGAATATAGTAAGAGCAGACCTGGAGAGGTGTTAAACTAACATGCCTAGTCCAATCTTGTAATAACTTTTTGGAGACAAGGTGTATGACTCTCTAGTAAAATTTCCATTACTGCTATCAGAAGGCAAGTTTTACCACTAGAAAAACACTGCATTTACAAGATAAAACAGGGCAGTGTTTGCTTTCTGATAAGGAAACTGTAAGCTTGAGCAAATCATACTCAAGTGTAAGCTTGAGCACAGCGAAGTTTGCAGGGAGGGGCAGCCAGCTGATTAGAATATTAACCTGGAGTTGAAGTGGGGATGGAGAATGACACAAACTGTCAATCACACAAGCTTTTCTTTAGGTTTTGACCTTAAATACTTTGAAATATTCCCATCTCATCCTTTGCTCCCACTTCCTGACCCAGGATACAAGGAAAAGAATTGAGTCTTGATACTTATTTTGGACTATACAGAGCCAATACTGCAAGTGTAAAACAGTTATGATGACATCTTTGCAAAAGTGTTTTCATGCCAATGAGCCTCCCTGTTTATCGAAGAATAATGTGTTGTTTTTATTTGTTATTCTCCCTTGGCTTGAAGGAACAACATGATGTTAAGTTTAGGACCTTAGACCAAGATGGCTACACCAACATTAAAACAAATTAAATGGGGAGACCTCTAATACCTGCTCTTGCTCTTCTGTTGTTCTGCAGGACAGTGGTGATTATCCCCTGACCATGCCTGGGCCTCAGTGGAAGAAGTTCCGCTCCAACTTCTGCGAGTTCATCGGGGTGCTGATCCGGCAGTGCCAGTACAGCATCATCTACGACGAGTACATGATGGACACGGTGATCTCGCTGCTCACTGGCCTCTCCGACTCGCAGGTCCGCGCCTTCCGGCACACCAGCACGCTGGCTGGTGAGTGAGCTTGCTGCTGCTGACCCACAAGTACTTGGAGTTTGGATTGAGGTGGACCCTCACCAACACTAAAACTGTGGAAAGCTTCATCAAATCCAAGTACCACGCGTGGTATAGCTATACTTAAAATGCTCCTTTTTTATTTGGAAAGGAGCGTGCTGAGGCACTGAGGGATTCGTGTCATCCCCAGGGCCTCCAGTGAATCAAAAGCGCCGTGCTTATGTCTTGTATTTTTTGTTTAATTTTGTTATTAATCGTTCGCTTGTTGTATAGAATGTTGGAGTAATTTTATATTTTAGAGTACAAATTTATTCTTAAGAAGTATCAGGGCAGTTGTATTATCAAAGAATTTCCATCTGTTGGAAAAAAAACCTGTGCCTTAACTGTGGAGAAGCATAAGGTTTGGGATTACTGGGCCCTGGCTGGAGGACTCCCTGTCTTCTGCCTGCAGCCACACCACCTTTCAGTGCAGCTGCCTTACCTAAGGAAAGCCCTGGGTGTATTATTAGATAGAAATGGACTTTCCTTATGTATTTCATCACACCTCTGAGATGTCTCCTGCAAGAGGAATGAATTGCTTTCCACAAGGAACTATTTTTCTCAATTACAAAGCACTACCACGGTGGCTGGCTTGGGTGTAGGTGTCTACAGCTGGTCATGTCAGGTGATAAGAAATCCATCTTATTGCAAGGTTCATAGATCGTGCCAGATATTTGAAACTCTTACAGCAGACATTTGTCATAATCTGAATGTTCTATGGCCAGTAATTTCATCTCTTGTTATGAATCAAAGTAAGAGGCAGATTTCCAATGATATTGAAAAAACAGCTCCAAATTTGAGTGAATTTTGATTTTAAAACTGAAACCCAAACCCTTCAACTCACAGTGACTGAACTCCTTTGGAAACACATTCCTTTGTGTTCTTCACCATACTCAGCAATGGGATGGTAAGGCCTTGAATTATGCAGGCTTAAGCTTCCAGGTTTGGAGTTTCCTCTACGAATTGAGTATTCAAAAGTGAGCACTGTTTGAGCCTAGATAACCTGCTGGAAATCTATGCCTGTTATTTAAACTATATTCCTTTCCATCTGATGCTGTCTGCAGTTCTGGGTGGTTTTGATTTGCTGTTTTCTCAGACTGTGGTTGGTTGGTTGATAGGGAAGAGTTTATGGAGTGAGGTCTGCACCCTGGTCCCTGGACCTTGATCAGTCCATCCCTGCATGGGGTGGATGTTTGGAAAGAATGAGGGGCCTGATTAAAAGACAGAAACAGGACTGCTTGTTAGAGTCATTTCCTAAGGCCTGTGCTCTGTGGAAGAGTTTCCACTGTTTGGAATGGATTCTGTAGCAAGATACCTGCAGCAAGAATAAGCTGATGCTAAAGCTGAGGCTCATCACAATTGCCTGCAGTTATTCCAGCCACTGCTGGCTTCTTGCATTAATGGCACATTTATCTAATATTACATTAGGGATAGGAGCTGCCAAAGATCTCAGCATTTACCAGTGACAATACATGCCATTTATTTATTTGTTTGCTTGTTGTAACAAGCTTTAGGCTTTGCTTTGATTCTACAAATTTCCTTCAAGCTGCTTTTAGCACATTTAATTGTGTTGCAGGCTCAAAGAGCAGAGATTAGCATGATGCCATGGAGCATGGAGTCTTGATAAAGTTTTTGAAAATCTACTTGTAGATTTGCATTTATTCTTGAAGGAGTGTTTTTAGGTCCTTGTTTTCAATTTTCCTCTCTGCTAGTCAATTGGAATGAGAGATGATTCACTGTAGGAAGAGGTAGCTATAGGGTACCAGCTTTGAGCTATAGCAGTGTAAATCGATCCAAGGAGCCTCACTTCTCCATTTGTGTGGTTGCTTCTCTACCTTGAAGCAGTGCTGCATATTTAGAGGAGCATGCAGAGAGGATGTGATAGTTTGTTGCATTATTTTGCTGGTTTTTCAGTATTGTAAAATGTGTTGTGCTGTGTAGGCATACAGAACTCGGGAAAGAGCCTTATTAGTGTTTTTTGTAAAAATAAATTTTAGTACAGAAAAGCAGACACGAACAACATTATATCCAGCATCTGTGAAAACAAAAACTGCATTTTTATACAGCTGTACAGCTGACTTCAGAGCAGTGTCAGACCTGCATTCAGAGAAGCTGTGTGTGGTCCCTTGTGAACTGAGCCATCTTCAGCAGCCATTGGTTAAGGTCACCCTCAGTATGGAGCCATCCCTGCTGGCACTGTGCAGAATGGCTGTGCTCTGCCTTCTCAGTGTCCTGGTGTGGCAGGCTCACGTGCTGGCTCCCTGGCACACTCACAGCTTGTCTGCACAAGACAGCAAGGAGCACTGCCTGCAGCTCAGTGTGGGGTATAGGCTCTGCTTTCTAACCTTGGCCAGTGACCTGGCTGTTGTCTGGGTGGAAGTGCCTTTCCAGATGGCTGTGCCAGGGTCGAGAGGCTTTTTGCTGTGAGTATGGATCTGCTGAGGAAATATTTTCTGAGCTCTGACTACAGGTAAAGAGTCATAATCTGTCTTGTGCCTTTGCAGCTATGAAGCTTATGACTGCTCTTGTGAATGTTGCCTTAAACCTGAGCATTCATCAGGACAATACACAGAGGCAGTATGAAGCTGAGAGAAACAAAATGATTGGCAAAAGAGCTAATGAAAGATTGGAGCTGCTGCTTCAGAAAAGAAAAGAGGCAAGTGAAAAGATAATTTTTCTTTCCTGGTTCATGTGCATTCCCTCCAATGGAAAGCTCAGGGTGGTTTGTGACTTGAGTACCACGGTGAGAAAGAGCTTAGTTCTGCAATGACGTTTGTGTGATCTCAAGCACAATACTTAAATCTTGTAAATCTTGTATTGCCACATTCAGATGAGTTTGTGGTGCTGTTCTGCACACACAGGAGTATTCTGTTCTCAGGCTTCTGTGTATGATCAGTCAGGAGGAGTCTCAAACTGTAAGTAGTCACTGTTCTGATGATGCAGAAAGATTCTGACAAGAGGATCACACGTTGCCTCCCTGCACTGCCCATTTCTCCTCGATCACTGCAGTTACTCCACAGTGTCTCACTAGTACTTCTTTTTTAGCTGCTTTCAGGAAACTCTGGAGTTGGGGCTATAGCACCTGCTCTCAGGGAGAAGGAGCTAGGGAGACATTAAAGTCGCTTTTAGTAAGTACAGTCTGGCATTAGGTGAGGAAAAACGATTAGAAGGTTGCTGTAATCATCCCTGAATAAGGTATTATATCACAGAGAATTTCAGTTTTAGAGGTGTGCTTAAATAGCTATAGATGACAAGTAGAAAATTAATACACATACACCCAAACAACCATGATGTGTAAAGATACCAAGTAAAACTCATAAGAAAGATTGAAAAATCAAAGTTTATATGGCTTAGATTTAAATTTATGATTTTTAGTATATTAGTTTTGAATTTTCTCCACCACTGTTTTACTCTGTGGCAATTAAGGGTTTCTGAGTGCTTTCTCTGTGTGCACCTTGGATTCCTTTATATGTAACTTTGACTCAGAATTGCTTGACTTTGTCTGGGGATAATTACAATTATGTATTTTTATTTTACCCCTATGATCTGTAGCACAACTTTATTTGGTTTCCATAATGCTTGAAAATCATGCATTAAGGTACAAAGCAAGAACAATCTCTCCTGCCCTAACTGGAGAGAAACACTTTGAATTAAATATTAAATTGAATGTGAGTTCTAAAGCATTTTGAAAAGCAAAATAGCTGGGACAGAGCTCGTGTTCCACATTTGTTGATTGTTGCTTTGAATTTGCAGAGGACAAAAGCACTAATTTTACTGCTTGCCTTGGGCTGGTGGCTCTGTGGCTGGGGACTGCTCTGTGCCTGTTGCCCCAGCTGTTCTTTCAGAGCTGCAGGACATGCTCTCTCTGGGGAGCTGTGGAGCAGGGGTGCCCAGGCTGCACGGGGCTGGGGAGCCTTGACAGGAGAAGGAGCAATTGGCAGTCCTTACCTTTGGCTCTGTGAGTTCAGGGGCTCTCCTCTGAGCTCAGGACAGCTGGGAATAGCCAGGGAGGAGTGCTGGTGATTGACTGTGTCCGTGGGGTTAAGCACACCAGGGGCAGCTGGGGAAGAGATCCATTAGGATTAGATAGCTTAATGACTCTGTAAGAATTCCTGACATACTGCTGCATATTCCCAGTGCTTAAATAGACTGAATTGACAGTGGCATTCTGTGCTGCCACTTCCTCAGTTGATTCTTTGATGAAATGCCATGCTAACAACCTCTCCTGAGCACATACACATGCATGTGTTGGTCTTCATGAGGTGATAGAGGCGCAGTTCACCACGTGTGGCAAGTTAGTCTGAAGCAGAGGAGATGGAGCACTTCCTGAAGTGTTTCATTCTCATGCCATTATCTACAGGCCTGATGGGAGAGCTGTGCATGGAGCTCTGTCTCATCAATGAGATTTTCAGCTCAAGTGGATGATTTATGTAGCAATATGCCACAAAGCAGACAAGTTGTCATTTTAGTATCTGCCAGTAGTAATTCAAATTTTGTGCTTGTCATACATGTCTTTTTGAGCTTCTAAACCTGCTTGCAGAGTCAACAAGAGAATGTTTCCCTCATTTTTTACCTCTGTTTAAGAGGGGGAGTGTTAAATCATTTTTGCATTGGTAAGAGCAGGAGTCCCAAGACACAGATGCTCTCTCAAGATGCTTGAAGTTAAGCACTCAGATTCAAGTGCATGGTTTAGACAACTTGAAAGTGTAGAAAGCAATTAGAGTTTCAGAGAAAATTAATTACTGAATCTAAAATACATTTGAGAATTGCATCCTTTAAATGTTAGTACACAGGAACTCACATGGACCTACCGAATCTCTGATTCTGCTTCCACACCAGCTGTGCCCCAGCACCTGGATACCTGTACCAGATGATAATTTACCATGTTTATGGTGAGATGTAAACTCTGTGCAGAAGAGGAGGGAGGAAGCCATCCATGCTGTCCTTTCATCTGTGCTGCTCGGGCTTCTACCGTGCTGCTTCACTTTGCACTCAGAGAGATATCAAAGTACACTTTTTTTGTATCTCAGCTTTCCCATGGCTCAGAAAGTCCATCCTTTCCTACCTCTTTTCTGTGGTGTGGTTTTATACCAACAAATTATTCCTTGAGTTCTCTGTGAGCTTCCCCTTCCAGGGCCCTGGTAGTTTTTCAGAAAGCCTCCTGAGGCTTCTTGGTTCATTCCCATCCTCATTTTACTGCACAGCCTATGCTAGGCTGGCTCTAGCCATGTTTCTGTGGATGTTTCCCTGCTTGTAGCCTGTGGAGTTATCCAGCTGGGGAGTGATTAGGAACTCAGAGTCCCCTTTGGGTTATGAATTCTCAAACAAGCATTTAGTCTGTGCATATTTGGGTTGAACTGATGTTGCAAATAGTGCTTTTCCCAGAGGCCATGTCTAAATGTGCTTGGTTCATGAATGCAAAGCTGGTGTGCACACAGCTCTTGTACATAATCCCTTTTACTGTGAAATTAGTTTCTTTGGTAGGCTTTTGACAATTTAGTCAAGAGCCCTCAAAGCCTTGGTTTCCCCACATGCAGAATGCAGACAGCACCTCCTTACACTTTAGTGAACTGGGAGGCTTCACTCCCTGAGTGCTGAAGCTACTTCAGCTTGTACCTGGAAGATGAAGTAGAAATATCTAGCTGAGAAATAGAAGCCCTTAGGTGAAAGTGTTTCAGAGCTCATGCCGTGCACGAGGTCAAACCAGCTGATCACAATTTTGCCTCTGGCTTTAAAACCTTTTATCTGTTAAATATATACATCCATAATTATACAGGTTTAATTATTTTATGCATATGTGCACTCTACTAGCAAGGCTCTGTTGTGGTTTTCCTACTGAGAATGTGGCAAATTTACATTCCCACATTGTGGTGCTGTGCCTGGACTGTAATGAACATCTTGATGAAAGAACGATGGCTGCTTCAAAAGCTGATTGGATAAAATTGGTGTCATCTTATTAACAAAGCTGCATTTAGGTGTAATTAAGTTATACTTACTTAGTTTAGTACAAGATCTGACAGTATGAGAATACTGTCATTAATTCCAAGTTGTGTTAACTTAATAATTGACACAGGGTAAGCTTCTCATAGTACTTGCAAAATGTGCTCATATTACCCAGGAAGTGAAAAGATTTTAAAGAAAACACTCTTATTTATAAAAGCATGCTCATAACACCTTTTTGTTTGGCATTGGGGTGGTTTTTCCAGTCGAAGGCCTGGATGTCAGGTGTGCTCCGATCCTGGAAATCTTCTGTTTCCGAAACCCAGATAATGTGGGTGCTGAAGTTCAAGCAACTGACAGTCTTTTACTTAAGATTGAGAACATCTTCAACTCCTTTCCTTAAATAGAACATTGATATTTTCAAAAGTAGTCTGTAACCAGCTTTGTTTTTGCAGCTGTCATTCACTCTGCTCTGTTTCCCTGTGAACACAGCACTGCTGCATTACTGCACACATTGTCTCATTTTCAGTAGCAAAAGTTGATGATCACTTCAAAGAACTAATTTGAGAGACTAAATTGATGTTTGTAGTGAATGTTAATTTTCTTCCATTAAGACACTGCAAATATAAATGTAAATATTTGTATGTATATGCACACAATATAGGCATGTCCTGGAAAAGCAGAAATGGTGAATTTACTCAAGTCCTCTTCCAAGGTCTTCTAAGGTTTCCCAATAAGGAATTGTAGAATGCCAAATTATAATAAGCAATGATCTTTTATTTATTTTGTGTTTTGTTTTTCACAGCTACAAGAAAACCAAGATGAAATCGAAAATATGATGAACTCTATTTTTAAGGGTATATTTGTTCATAGATACCGGTAAGAAAATGCATGTTCCAGTAGGCTCTGCTAACAAAGTGTGGTCATAAAGAAAGTCAAGGGCAATTTCTGGGTTGATTTTCTTCTGATGTAATAGTCTAGATGCTGCAAGATCACTGTCAAAAGTACTTGAAGTTATGGAAGAACATATAAATTGTAACCTCTAGTAATTACACAGTAGAGCCACAGTAGACAGCTTTATAGGGTTATGGGAGACATGGGCTTTGAATCTTCACATATTGAAAAGAAAAGTTGTCCATGTAGGGAGCACAAAAATGCCCTATCTCAAGAATAATCAAATAATCACTGCATATCATAGGATAGCAGTTGTCCTCCAGCCTGCATTTACTTTTGCATATCTTGGGTGTAAACAGCAAATCTGGAATATGGTTTACCAGAGAGCAGTAGTCTTCTAAAACAGAGTTAGGGTTGTTATGTGCCACAAGATGCCTCAGAGCATCTGCAGCACCTTGGTGCAACCAGCTCTTTAAATGTTCATTGACTTGCTGAAATCAAAAGATAAAATTCAAGGGTAGTAAACTATGTAATTAAGCTTTTAGATTTCAGTTGTGCTTTAAAGGTTTGTAATTTATGGAATCTTTTAGGAAAATGGCAGAAAAAAGGGTATATGAGAAGAGGGTTAGAGGGTGAAGAGGAACTCATAGTTCAGCTGGACAAAGGCATGATTGTAATTTGGAGAAAAGCATGCAGGAAGCCAGGAAGGTGCTCGTGCTGAGAAGTGTGTGAGTAGGAGCAGCACAGTGGGGTTGGAGGGTGTCTCCTCAGTACCTGAGCATGGAAAGAAAATTCATGGTGTATGGTGAGGAAGCCATGAGCTGCTTGGCAGCAGGAGGATGGCTATGCAGGGCCAGCAGGTAAATGAGTGTGCTTGATCAGTGTAGCACTCAGACCATTTTGTTAGGAGAGCAGTGTTCATGGCCTAGGTAAAAAAGCTGAAGAAATTAAATTCTAAGATTGTTTCCATTTTTACCCCTTCAGAGCTTAGTGTATTATATCAAACAAAAAGTTGCTTTAAAATATCCTCTTAGTAGGTCATGCTCTTGTGTGTGGTTGAAAAAAGACTCAGCCTTTTGGTGGTCTGCATTCTGGTGCTTTTTCTTTTCTTTTGAAATCCTCCTTTTTAAAAAAATTTCATGCCTCCTGCCACCACTAACAAGGACCTGATATTGCTGATGTTGAGTAACAAAGGAGAGGCCAAATAAATAAACTCCAGCCGTGCCCTGGTGAAAGGTGCCCATGGTGGCCCTGTTAGAGCAGTGGGGAATTGGCTGTCATCAGACAGGTGGTGGCACCACTTGTGCCACTGTTCAGAGAGGGCAGGATGAGCCTGTTCCTGCCCTGCCCCCAGAGCCACCTGTGTGAGCATTTGCCATCTCTGACCTTCTGGGGAGCCCCAAAGAGTCTCTTAGAACATTCACCAAACTGTGAGTGATGGTGCACAGCAGAGAGCACAGTGAGACTCCTGCACTCAGAGCTGGGTGAGAACACAGAAGGGGAAAATGCTTGTGTGAAACCCACCTAAGGGAAGACAACACCTTGAGGGGGTAAAATGTAAAGGATTTTGAACTACTATCTGCTTTCATAACTTGTTAATTTCTTGAACATTCCTTCTCTCAAATAGTTCAAATTACTTACAAACTTCCCATGACTTTACAGGCCTTAAACCATGCACAATTGGTGATGATTTTGAAAGAATGTTATTTAATTATTCCCAGAGAATAAGTCCCACCCCTCGATATGATTCAGACTCAGTCACAGTGATTCATGCTTAGTGACCTTTGTAGCTTAAATAACAACTCCTTGACCTAAACAAAACCCCCAAAACTGTTTCATTCAGAATGTGTCTTCCAACGAGCGTTGCAGTGAGGTTACACCTTCTTTCTGTAGATTGGCTTCCAATTTACTGGCAGATTTCAGAGCTCACTTCTCTCATCCAAAAAAAAAAAAGATTTTCAGAAATAGCTAAATAGCTTTCTAGGTATAATGCTAGTCTAGTGTGAACAGCAGATTTGGTCAAAAACTGAGATATTCTTAATAAGCATACAGGAAATGTATCCTCAGCCATTCGTTCTCACTAAGTTTTTGTGGCTTTATGAGATATTTGGTTGTCCAGTGGTTTTTCTTATCCTTTTTTTTAAAACCTTAAAAAGGGATTTTAAACTTTTTTTTTTTTTTACTGAAGTCAAAAGCTGAAAATTGCTTGCAAGGTACATGTATATTAAAATAGGAGGGGAGGTCTAGTTCTTCATTTCAGTTGTATCTGCATATCAGAGATGACTGAATTGGAGATTATTGCCACATAGCTGCTCAGATGCAATGAGTATTTATAAAATGCTCATCCCTGTCAACTGTTACCTGAGGTGTCAGAGTTTTGGTTTGGCTCTTACAGTGCCTAGGACTTAGCACTGTGTGTCCAGACACATCTCCCTTTCAGAGGGTAAGATGGAGAGATCTTGGATTTCAGTCCTTGATGCCTTGAATGGCTGCCTAGAAACAGAGACTGGACAGGAATAAAGGAATCAAGGAGGGATTGATTGGAAAGGCCTTCAGAGGTACACTCTGGGCTCCAGAGGCTCCTGCCTCAGTGCATCCCAACATGGACAAGGACAGCTCCCGAGTTCTTCCCACTTGGATCTCAGCATCAATTCCCCAAGAAGGAGCCAGGCAAGGATGGAATTTGCCCAAGCTTGCCCCCCTGTCGCCAAGATTGTGGTTTGCAGTTGTTGGGCCTAGGAGGGTCTGGGTGTCCTTGGAGAGCTGGAGAGGCTTTGTTGTGTGTGTGTGAGCATGAGAGAACAGCACTGAACGAGCTCCAGGGAACTGCAGAGTGACACTGGGCAGGACAGGGTTGGAAACATAGAAAAGTTAAAACCTAATGCATCATCCTACTTCACAGTATGTTTTTGTTTTGAGTGCTTAGAGAGGTTTTCCTCCAGATGTGACTGTCCAGGAAAACAAAACTGTTACAGTTTTAGTCTGGCAGACCAGACTGGGGATCCTCACAGTGATGGACACGGTGGGTTTGGGAATTTTTGCAGGGCATGAGCCTGTCCTGAGGTAATGTTTTGTCAGTACTGGCAAATAAGGTAAACATTGTCAAATCAAATGGCATTGCCATTTTTGTGGAGAAGATGCTGCTGTCTCCTTCCAAGGTGTTCCTTTGCCTGCTACAGTATAAATAGGATTATGGTGACAAGTTATATAAGAATTCCACTGTGGGAAACAGGACGTGGCAAAAAGGAGAAGGGAGAGGGGTTATTGGATGGCAGTTTGGTGAGGAAGCACAAACCAGTCATCACAGGGAAATGGAAACCTAAACCAAACCAGAAAAAAATCCTTCTCCCTGCACCTTAAATGTGTTATCCTAATGAGGCAAAACATACCTCTTAGGTGACAAGGAAATGCATTGTGTTTTTAGGTATGTTTGAAAAAACAGACAGAAATTACTGGTGTCACTTCAAGGCATAACAAAAAGAGAAAGCAAAAAGTTACATCATTCAATTTAAGTGAGTTTGACCTTTCTATGGAGTTTGAAAGCACACACTGCTCCCTTCCCTGCAGAGCTGTGCCTCATACTTCATACAAGTTCCTGTCCCAACTTTCTCTTGGGACAGGAACTCTTTGGGAAACACTGGGATCAGAGATACGTAAAGCTACATGTCAGAATCCACATCATGCCTTCAAACAGTAAATTCCTTGGTCTGGCAGGAGCGTTGGGTAATCAGCCTAGGAACAGGTTATTGGGATAGATATTTAAACATCTGCTCTGTGCAGAAGTACTTAGGAATGGGAGTGCAGTGTGCTAGCCCCTCCCATGAGTGGGATATGCAATGAGCATTCACCAGAACTTTTGGAAGTTGTCTCTGAACTCTTGTTTTTCTTACCCTTCTTCTTTTATGGGGTCCTAGTTCAGCTCCAGAGATGAGAGTCACAGAAAAAAAGAGTAGAACATACATTTTTGTCCTGTTCTCATTATAATTATGTCTTCAGAATGTTTCCAAACTGCCAGGCAGCCTGAGAGACAGGCCCAGTTCTGTCCAAGTGGCAGTGTTGTGGTCCTGTGCAGCTGCTCCACTTCCTGTCCCTTGGGTGGGAGTTTGAGCTTCCATCCCATGGAACACCTGAGGCAGTGAGTCAGCCTTGGTTTTGTCCTTGTTAGAAAGTTTTCCTGTAGACTAGCTCTCAGCCCAGCCCATTGACTGAAATGCCTGTACTTTCTGTTCATATCTGGTTTGCCTGTTGATTAATACCATGTTCTTCTGATGGTTATGTGCAGTTCTGGCTGTGTCAGAACAAGGTGTGAGAAGCAACATCTCCAGTGGTTAGGTTGGGCAAGCAGATGCAGTGAGAGTAGTCAGGCTCCTTTAGGAGCTTCCAAGAGGCCTTGAGGCAGTTCCTGCTCTGCTGGTCATCTCCAGGTCATGCCTTGGTCTGACTCAGCACTGGCAGTGCTGTAGGGTGTGAGCATCCAGGCACTGCACATCAGCCAGGTTTGCTTAGAGGGCTTTCAGTTTAGTTGTGATTAACCTCATGAGTGTGTGATTAAAGAGACTGAAAGAATCCGTGAGCTGGAGCTGACAACCACTCCAGCAACCCTGAGGAGCACACACTCAGCTCTGCACCTGGCATATCCCAAATATCCATCTGACACTCTGTGCCTTGGGTCCTGAATGCTTGTAATCACAATTCTTGTATGTACTTTGGCATGAAAGGTACACTGAAAGTGGCATTTGGAGTGGCACTGGTAAAATCCTAACACTGCTGTGGTTTGTTCTAAGGTTTATGGGCCTGCCTTGTCAACCCAAAATTTCAAAAGGAAGCAGAGAACTTCTTACATGAACCCCTTTTGTCAAATCTTTTCAGAAGTTGCATTGTGGAGGATCTTCTTACCCAGAGCAGGAACTTAGGCTGTGAATATTGTGCTGTGAATATTTTCACCATGTAGACCTTGCTTTACAGTTTGTGCTGAAAAGAGGGTTAAATACATTTCATGTCTAAGATTTGTAGATCCCATGTTAGTTTTCATTTCTGTGCTGGACTAGATTCTGTTCCTTTCTAGAAGCATTTGGCAAGTAATACAAGCTTACATCATCATGATAATTAATAATGCATTCATTATTCCAAAAGCACTTCCAGTGCAGGTATAATTAGTATTTATACGTTCTTGTGTCATCCACAAATGATGTGTATTTTCAAAAAGCTAAACAATTTATAGTGACTCTGACCAGAAGCTAAAATGTATTTAACTGTATAAAAATTAGAAGAAAAGAATTACAGTTTAATGACAAGCAATTACCACATCCATAGCAAAGGTACAAAGATTTTTTGCCTGTGTTTGATACAGCATTGTATGGGCATGGAGTCTGTGTTCATGATTCCTGCAGGAACACAAGGAACTCCGTAACCTGCAAGGTGATGTGGAGTAGGAAGTGGTGTCTCACAAGTTCTCCTGCTTCTCCAGCAGCTTGAGTCTGTTTGCTGGTCTCACATGCCTTATCCATGATTCTGTCTCATTTTCAATTATACTGGAAATGTTAAATTCTTATTATACTAAATCTCTTAATTAGTTGAATAGCTTTCCTCTTTATTTCTTTTTTTTTTTTTTTTTAATTAGCAGCTTGGAGTGAGTGTCCGTAGTGCTGAAGGATCCCTGAGAAGGCTTTTGATTCAAGAAGCAGTTTTTCACTGTCTGCCTAGGGAAGCTCGAATGCACTCTTAGAGAAAACATGTTTTTGCCTGCTTTTTGGCTGGCTGTGCTGCATGATTAAATGGTTGTTGACATTTAGGTTCTTTTTGGGATTGCCATTAAATCCTTCCAAAATCCTTTACAGATAGTAAATTTCTGAGGTGGTGAAATAACCTACTTGGATGTGAAGACTCAGGCTGTTATTCCCTAGTAAAAATGTCTTGTTGGCTACTTTGTGTTGCTGCAGATGTGGCTTCCCATTTTTTCCTGATTTATATTTGCTAGTCTTTTAGGTTTTTCCATAAGTCTTGCATTGTTCCACCTATATTTTGCTTTTAAAATAGTTTAAAAGTAACTCCATGTAAGAGAATTGCTAATCTAGTTCCGTGTGAAGCGGTGTACAATTAAAGACACACACACACACACTCATACATATATATATGACAACAGTCACAGTTTTAACTAAAACTTGTCTTCATTATGACTGCGTTTTCCATAAGGAATGCAGTTTTTAACCCTGGAGTGTGATATTTAACACACTGGTCCTTACACTTAAACCTGTGTGAGAAATCCCTGGTAGGAGCAGCTTGCTTGCTGCCCTGCCCTGCTCCTAATGCAGCTTGTCTCCGTTGTGGATTGCCCCTTACCTTGTTTCTGAGGTTACAGAGGCTTCGGGAAGTTGGACACACCAGATTTACTGGTGCTGTTGGGAAGCAGCTAAAATGTTTCTCATAGGCAAAGAGAGACAATGGCAGTGGATTGGTGGCATTCACACAGATGTCCTCCTCATGTTATTGCATTAAATGCATCCCATGCTGTTTATGCTTTGCTGCTGCTGCTGCAGCAGTACAGCTTCCTCCCTGCAAGTTGAATTCAAGTGCGGAGACTTGCCTGGAGAAGTCCCCCTGGCCATGTGTGATGCTGGTTCATGGTCCCTGTGGGAGCCGTGGGTTCCACTCAGGGTCTGGAAGGTCAGGGACAGCACAATGGCACTGGATGAGCTGGGCCAGCCCAGGAGGGAAGTACATAGTTCCAGTATGGAGTCACCAGGGGTTTGCTGCACTGGGGCTATGAACCTGTGCAGTGTCTTGACCAGAAGAGTGAGTGCATTTTATTTACATTTTGTAAAATTGATGACTTTTGGAAAAATGCAGTTTCTATTTTTGCAACTATTCTCTTGCTTGAAGCTTGAAATTTCTTTCTGTCCTTCCCATAAATTTCATTTTGGGGCTCTGTTGATCTGGTTTAGAATTAAATTGATGTTTATTACTTTTCCGAAAAGATTTTTTAAAAATAAAAATACAAAACGAGGAAATCGATTACAAGCAAGTCCAGTGCTTGCAAAGCACCAGACATTTCCTTCTTCTGTGCAGTGACTCTTTGTGTTCCTCTTGTATTACAGCTGAAATTTGGAACTGTGAGGCAGTGCCAGCTGGAGTGGCACAAGTGATTTCTCATGGTAACAGATGTCCCAGAGATGGAATTACTGAAGGGACAGATGGCCCCCATCCCTTTTCCTGTTGTTTCATTATTAGTAAAGATGCCATGCTCCATGTCAGGCAGGCAGGAAAGTGCCAATCAGATGGAAAGCATTTCCATCCTGGTCTCCTTACGTGATCTCTCCAGTTTCCTGCTACTCCTCCTAACCAAGCAGCTGATAAGTCTGCCTGAGATATGTCTTTGCTTCTTCCATGACTTGTCACAGTCAGAATGTAGGGTAAAAGCAAGAAAATGGGAAGAAACCAATGCTCAAGTGCAAAATTCCCATAGGTTTTGTTATAGGGGTGTTCATGGGGGGTGTGAAATGAGATTTCTTTGTGTAGCAAATTCCATTGTGTTCCTCTGGCTGGTGCCTTTGGCTAAACCAAATAGCTTCTCCCACCTTGCAATGCTTCTGCACCTCAAGCTGGAGACAGGGCTGCAAAGCAAATGTCAGTGATGCTGTTTCAGAAATGACTGTCCAGAGGAGGTTTGTAGCTTGGGTTCATAATTCTCTTTGAAAAGAGAAAGATTAAAGATGCAGTAGTCGACTAAGAAGCAAATTAGGGCGAGAATTTTTTTTACATAGAGGAAATGTAGGAGAATATATAAATACTGAAATTATTAGATAGATCAGTGAGTTCAAGGATGTAGAGGAACAGAAAATCAGTGAGATGGCAGTAAGAACAGTGACAGGCCTCACATAGTGAGGTTGATGACAGGTAAAAGCAAAATATTACAGCTGTGGCAAGGGGAATGAGAAGTATATGTGTCTTTAATCTGGCTAACCCTTGTTCTTTTCTTTTTCCATATCAGTGATGCTATTGCTGAGATTAGAGCTGTCTGTATTGAAGAAATTGGTGTCTGGATGAAAATGTACAGTGATGCCTTCCTGAATGATAGTTATTTAAAATATGTTGGTTGGACACTACATGACAGGGTGAGTATTGTGTGTTCCCACCCACAGCAGAGTGCACTGGAGGCAGCTGCTGCTGTGCTGCCCAGCACAGCACATCCTTGGCTTGCAGAGAGATTGTTCTGTTTCCTCACCTGCTATCTTTCAGTCAGGTCACTTCCAGGTACTGGCTTAAATTAGGAGGCAGTACTTCCAGTCTGCTTGGTCCATGTCCTTTTTCTGTGTTTAGTCTCCGTTGAAGTATCTTGATAGGAATCCTTCCTTGGGGCTTTTCTGTTGATTACGAGACTAAGAGAAGTCTCCTCAGAGCACCCCTGAGAGCCTGTGTGTCTGAAGCAGAATGGAAAAGAGATTTCCACGTGTCTTCCATTTACACTGCACAAAGGTTAGAGGACAAAACGAGATCTCTGGGTCCTCAACAGACACCACTGGCTCCACAACCAGTGGAGTTTTCATCGGTTCAGTTTCCCTTCCTTGAAGAATCTTTTCAAGGTTCTCTTTAGCTTTTTCTTCAGAAAATTGTTGAAACACCAGATGGAAGCAAAAGAGGTGCTTTTCTGGCTCAGCACAGTTCCTAGTACTGATGGCATCCACCCAGTTCCTGCAGCAAGAGGAGCCCATTCTGGGTGCTGAGAGGACTTTGCACTTCAGCCTGGGGGTTTTGTATGCCAGGCAGCACTGGGACTGGCTGTGCTCCCACTCCCACCAAAATCACTGGAATCACCTGTTTTACTCCAAACTCTTGCTAACACTGTCCAAGGAATACAAAGGAGACTTCCTGTGCTGTTGAAAAGTTCATTAAATTCCAGCATCCTGATTCAGACTATTCTCCTTTAGGAGCACTGCTGGAAAAAAATTATAAGTCTGCAAGTTCATTCTGATGACTAACTGATAGTCATCATAACTATCAGTTATGATGACTTGCATAACTGACAGTTAGCAGCTGATTCTTTAAAAATATTATTTTTTCAATAACTTCAAACATCATCTTAATATTTAGGCTCTGACTCGGTCACTCTTGTGCTGAATTCTGAACGAGTTATACAGATATTGGCTTTCACTGATGATAGAAGTCACCTGCTGCTGCTGCCAGGGATCTGTATCTTGCCTTCATCTGGATGAGCAGTTCACTTGTTAAGAGTATCCTCTGTGCTTTACACTAGACATGGGACTTCTTTCCAAACCTGTAGTTCCCAACATTTCCTTCACAAACTTTCCCCAAACTTTTACATTAGATCTCATTGAACAAAACGTGACCAGGAGGAAGATCTTGCTTACTGCTGCTGTCAGCCACGACCACTGTCTGCCCCAGAGCACTGCACTGTGTCTCAGTGAATGCTGGACATGGACACAGCCATGGCAGTGCCTGGAGGGACAGAGCTGCTGCTCTGTGTCCCTTCCTGGTGACACTGCTGTGCCTCACAAGCTGCCACGCTCCAGGAGGAGACAGCATTGTTCAAGTTAGCAAACCAGTGGGGAGGTCAGCTCAGGTTGGAGGATCAGGATTTTAGGTGTGTGGAGGGCTTTGTTTTACTAGGACTTGTAATTTAAATAAGTTGTCCCTTGAATACTTGCATTAGATTTTTGGGAGCACATTCTAAACCTTGTAGAACATTTCCACGAAGTAGCACCTCCGGAATGTCGTGGGGTTGCACTTCACAGCTCTCAGCCCCCTCCTGGTGTCCCTGAAGTCCATCCATTTCTCACATCACTCCTTTTACCCATCTGTGGAATCTCAGACTCTCATCTGTCACATCCAGCAATTTCTCATGTCTTGTGCAGTATTTTCTCACATCCTCTTCAGTTAGTTTAACCTCAGGCCAGGGTCTGGTCATCTGTCTGCAGCCCTAACACATATTTATGCCTCAGGTTTTTAAAAACTAACATGTTCTTTCATGTCAGAGAAATTTTGAATTACAGTGTTAAGGTAAAAAACTGAACCATTTGGAGCAGGCACAGTAGAATTCTATCAGACTGCTTTCCTGCCTCTGCTTTGTAGGATTTTTTGTTGCTGGCCACAGAAGTGTCTTGGGGTTCCAAGTCTTTAAATCACTATTTTGTTTAATGTCCCAGTCCACCTGATAGGTGGTGAGGTTTTATTGATGTCATGGATGCATCATCTACAGAGTGAGACAGACTGCAGGCAGAATTGGGCAGGTGTCAAAGGATGAAAAGGGAGAGAATGGAGAGAAAGAGATGTTTTGGGAGGCACAGAAAGGAGGGTGGAGGTGCAATAGGAAGAATATCTTGGAAAAAAGATGGAGTAAGAGCCAACTGAAAATGCAAAGCCTCCAGAAGTACAAGATCCCTTAACAGCATGGTTTTCATTGGCACCACCTGAAAAACCTCCCAGCTGGTACCCACATTTCTTGATTTTGCTGTGCTTTGATCAGGAGATAATTTTTGCTATAATTGGTATTTAAAAAATGAAGGCTGAGGCAATACCCATAAGCTATTTCCTCTTCACATGAACAGAAGTCACCCCAAAATTATTAACTTCTCTGGAAGTTTGCTGCTGCAAAAAGGAGACAGCAGTGCAGGAGATTCTTGAGCAGTTTCATATTCTACTTCAGAAGACATACAAATTAAACCACAGGGAGGAACAGTTCTTACACTTAGTAGTAGCTCCAATGTAGTCTTTCGGAGGCAGGATACAGAAGTTTAGGTCTCTAATTTGGAAAATCCTTATATTTTGTATATTAATTCTGTGTCCCAGATTTCAGACAAATGTCTATAGGGAGGGATTTTTGGGTTTTATAGATTCTCATTTGAATGTAGCTTTCAAGTTTTACCTTTCTCTCCTTTTAAGCATCTTTTTCATTCCCATGTATCTGGGAGCATAAATAAAAATGTATGAACTATGATATAATTGCATTTAAAAAACCCTCTTGAAAAGAAAAGTGTTAAATTAGACTGTTCAGTCTTAATTCTCACCTACTTCCTTGATGCATGGAACTGTTTTGAAACCATAATTGTCTCTAGATACCTGGACAGCCATGGTTCTTAAAACATTCCTAACACATAAGAAAATGCTTTTTCCTTCTTTGCATTCCTCTTATTTTGCTTATTGCCTATTTCTGTGGAAAGGGTGAACCCAGGGCCCAGGTGAACCCAGGCCCAAGATGTTCCTCTTGTGGTTGACCTCCTAATTAATGAATGAATTAATTAGTTAAATTAGTTAATCTCTTAGTTTACTAAGTCTCTTGCTGTCCTTCCTGTCCATCCCTGCTTGCAGCTTTTACAGTGGCATAAGTTTCTTAAGAATCAGCCTCACTTGAGCATTCCCACCCAATTACTTCCTTGCTAGGAGGTGTTAGGGGTGTTCAAAGCTCCTGTGAGCTGATGATTCTCACAGTTACCAAGAGCCATCTCGTGTGTGGCGTGTTGAGGGTCTGTGGAACACTGCTGCTTCTCCAGTCCAGACTGGAGTGCATCCACACACACCTTCACAGTTCCCTTCTCTGCTTCCTGTCAGCTCACTGCTCTTTAGGCTGCCCAGGGCGTTCCTGCCGCTCATCTCCACTGACTTTGTTTTAAAACCTTCTTACCAGGATTAGCAAGCTGATGTGCACGAGCTCTTCCCTCTCCAAAGAGGTGAATTCCATCCTTGACCAACAGTTGATCACATCCATGTAATTTTTCTTCAAGAAAGTTCTTTTCTGTACCTTGAAAGATCTTATGATAGATCCCTTTAAATGTAGCTTACATCTTATTGACTACTCTCTGCAGTGGTAGTCAAAATGATCCTTAGAAGAGAGCACAAGTGCTCAGAGGCTCCTCATGGATATGGAAAGATGATTTCTCAGGAACAGTTGTTCTTCATGGAAATTCTTCTGAAAATCCAACTTCCATGCTCCTTTTGTCTTCTATTTCAATTTTTGAAATAGGTGTGAAGGAGGAAAGAAACTTTAAAGTTGGGATTTATATCTTCTGGTTTTGTATCAGTCTGTGAACGTTCTTTCAGTTTTTAGTGTGAGCACTTTTTAAACACAGACTGGATTCTGGAATAGACAGTTTCAGAAATGAAGCCCTCTGGGTATCCCGTTTTATTTATGAAGTTCAATAGTTCATTTTAGTTCTTGAACAGTTTAAGGCCTTAGACTTGGTAGTGTCTTCACTTTCATAAAAGTAAATTGACACTGCAGTGAACTCTACAGATCATATTTGAGTAGATTTGTGTTTATAACCTTTTTGCTATCCACAAATATTTTTCAACAAGAATACGTAGTTTGCCAAGATGGTGCAGTAGAGTTGCCCACCTGCAGCACAGGGGATCCAGTCCCTGTCTTCATCAGCAGTGTTCCTGTAGGACACAAGCCTTGATCCATGGGCCCTGTGTGGGAAATGGACACCCCCATTTCCTGCCTGCAGCCCACCAGACCAAAGCAATCCCCAGCTGAAGAGCAGTTGGGAAGGAGCTGCTGCCCCAGCACAGCTCAGACACAGGGACACAAGCCACCCTTCTTCCCAGCAGCTCTGTGGGCTGTGGCTCAGATGTGTTGTTCCTGTGGCAGCCCCTGCTCCCCTCTGGAGGGTCTCTCAGGCCTTTTGCATCCTTCGGCCTGTGCTGTCCTGTTGTGAGGGGTGGGATGTGAAACATTTGGGGATAACAAATGCAGTGTGTGTTCCCTGTGTCCCTGCCCTTGGAGCTGCTCGAGTTGCAGAGCCCAGGCCCAGTCATTCTGAGCCCTCGTGTGCTGATTGTGAACACGAGCTGTCAGTCACGAGGTGCCTGTGGGCTCCCCCCTGAAGACAGACAGACACACTGCCTGCACCAACCACATGGAGATCCTACATCTTTGCTTTGGGTTTACTTGCTACATTCTTCATCTTTTTGTGGCGTCACTTGAAAGGGAAACACTAACAGACATGTGAGTGATGGCACATTAATTCTTTCTATATGCAAATAGGAAGAAATTTAATATTGTAGGTGACTGCATGTGGGTTTTGGTTTTTAGCTGAATTGCAAATTGGCTTTGGTCATTTGCATAAAATTTTAAATGTACATTAAGCAAATTACAGTATTATGTTTTTTAATATTCATGTGCATTTGGTTAAAGTATTCTTACAGCTAATCTCGATGTGTTTTCTTTAGCAAGGTGAAGTGAGGTTGAAGTGTTTGAAAGCTCTTCAGAGTCTGTATACCAACAGAGAGTTGTTTCCCAAACTGGAGCTGTTCACTAATAGATTCAAGGTAAGAGGAAGTACAGTTTTTGGAAGGAGTAAAAGTATCATCATCCTGTTGAGGTCTTTGGGTTGTGTCTGTGAAAAATAAACTCATTAGTTTGTGACAAAGTTTGTAACTGCACTACTAAAACTGTGTGACTGAATGCTGAAATGAAGCCAAATCCTTTTCACAAGGTTTATCTTGGAAGATTGAAGAGACTTAACCAGGATGATTAGTTGTCTTTATGTATTATTGATAGCTTATACATTGTCATTATTCAATCTGCCTGGACTTACTTAATTTTTGATTTATTGAATTTAAAGGATATATACTTACACAATCTAAAATACAGCTGAAAATAGCAGCCTGTAATGAAAGATTGTTTGTTACAGAGCTTTTTTTAGCTCAATATGTGCTTGTGTTTGGAGGGAGAGTCACTTGGATGTGCACCACAGTCCTCTGCACAGTGAACTGGCCTTGCTGCAGAGCAGGAGTTCACACTGTGCTTCTGAAGCCTCTGAGCTGGATTGGCCCTTCAGGAGAGAAGTGCTGGGGGAATATTTCATGGGGTTTTTATTAGCACACACTTTCTGCTTAGTATCTGGATAAGAACGTGGCTGTTAATTCACTTTGTGGTCTGACTGCTTTATTTTACAAGTGAATTGTCTGGAGGGATGGGTGTGGAAACACTGTTCCTGCTCCTGCTGGGATGCCTGGTGAGGAGAGTGTTCAGGCACTGCCACCATGTCAGCTGCTGCCTCTGCCCATGGCTTTTGTGTTCTACAGAACACACTGCTGTGGGAAAGGATACCCCCAAGGAAAAACTCATTTCTCTCATTTAAATCTTCGTTAGAATGCTGATGAAAAAATTTGTTTAGAAAAGAAACAGAGCTGACTGGTTTATTTTAACTTAAATCATTATTATAATGCTGATTAAAAATTCTGTTTAGAAAAGTGGAGATTTAAATATTGGTAAATACTCTGCACAAGACTTAAAACTTCTCTCTGTAGATTTTGTGCTGCTTCACTAGTTTTGTCTGCCATTTCACAATTAACTCTTCCAGTTAGATCTAGAAAGAAAAAAAGAGAAAATTTGTCACATTTTCCATGTATGTAAAAAATTTATAAAAACATGATGATCTGCCTTTTACCACATTCACTTGAAATGCAGAGAAAAGATGCTTAACCTGCAGTAAAGTCTTAAGTAAGGCTTTTTCCCAAAATGATAATTATATAATAGAGCAGACTCGTGATTAATAATCTCCTTCATTTAAGATAACAATCTTAAAGGGCAGATTAAATAAATATCTGCCAGGAATGAGCTAAGTATAGTTGACTAAAGTAGGAGATAAAACTGGATCATTTTGTGAGACCACTTACGGGCCTGCATTCTTCTAATTTTATAAAGCCAGTTTCTGGGACAGTTGCAGTAAAGACAAAGTTTCTCTCATAGCAGAGTGATGTCTTATCTGGCTACCTAAAACCAGAGGATAGACAGGAATAATGGAGGGATTTATTTGAAAGGTCACACCCTGGGGGTCCGGAGGCTCCTGCCCCAGTGGATCCCAAGATGGATCACAGGTCATGAGTTTTTCACACCTTTATAGGTTTGGGCCATTTGCATATCAGCACCAATTCTCCAGTTAAAACTTTAGCTAATGATGGAATTTGCCCAAGCTTGCCCCCCTGTCCCCAAGATTGTGGTTTGCAGTTGTTGGGCCTAGGAGGGTCTGGGTGTCCTTGGAGAGCTGGAGAGGCTTTGTTGTGTGTGTGTGAGCATGAGAGAACAGCACTGAACGAGCTCCAGGGAACTGCAGAGTGACCCTGGGCAGGGCAGGGTTGGAAACATAGAAAAGTTTAAACCTAAGGCGTCAAGAGAACCTGGCAAACAGGTTCAGACCTCAGACTGCTTCTCTAATGCCTCCATAAGTTTGGTTTGCTTTATCCTCACAGGACAACCAGAAAAATGGACCCTCCAACCCTGCTGCTTTTCCTATTCCCTCTGTGCAGACTTAGTTTTGTTTATATTTGCTGCTTCTGTAATTCCATTTATTTTTAAACAGGCCACTAAAGCTCTCATGGGCTTTTATTTACTTCTTTTTACTAGGAAATGTGCAGGATACTCCTTTGCCAGGATCCCATAATAAGGGAAAAGACTGCTTTGAGGCTGAACCTGTCCCATGCACCAGCAAAACTTCCAGGACAACTGGAGACACTTTGGGCAATAGTTACTCAGTAATGTACTCCAGAAAACTACAGGGACATGAACCTTTTCACAGCACAGACAATTCTCTTAAGAAAGCTCGGTTAGCTTAGGTAAAGGAATTTTCATTGCTGCCAAAGAAGTTCCAGAGGGAAGGGAGCCTTGATAGGAATTCATCTTTCTTCTGTCCCATTAAAGCTGGTTTTACTACAGAAATGTGTATCATTTTGAAATAAATGAGGAAAAGGTGTGCTCGAAGTCTCTGTGAGCCTAGAGAACAGACTCGTTTAACATAATGATTAATCACTTTCAGTTTCTGCCACATCAAGAGAACAAAAAGCTGGCATGGCCCAAATGCCTGCACTTGGATTTACAGCTGTGCTGTCAGGGATGTGGCCTTTGGCACCAGGATGGAGCAAAGTTCCAAATTAATGCTTTTTGGATCTCTGATACATCACTAAATGTCTTGCTGCCACAGACTCTACCACCACCTCTTTGAAAAATAATTGACCTAACTGCCGTTTTCAGTTCCATGGCTGCTTATTTATATTTCTTCATCAGAATTTAATTGACCTGCACAGTTCAGCTGGTGTTCAGTTCAATCCATTCAAACTGAGAGAAAGCTCTCTAGAGGTCTCCTAGCTGTTTAAAGAATAAATTAATTTGATCCAGAGTGCCTTGTGTTGGGGTGTTAATATTTCACCGCCTTCCAGAGAGCTGTGACAAGGATGTGATCCTGTCCCTTTTTCAAAGAAAAATGCCTTTTCTTTCCAGCATTTGGGTTTCTAGGAGTAGGTGATATGCTGGAAAATAAGCTTAGTCCATCAAAACAGAAATTTGTCCATCAAAGAGAAGACTTTTGTTTTCCATCAAGAAGTCCTGTCTGACACAGGCATTAACTGACCCCATATGGAAAAGCTGTGAATTAACTCTGCAGTCAGGGCCAGAGTCCCTCAGCCCTGACCCTGTGCTGTCTCCACAGCCTGGGAGCAGAAGGAGACATTGGCTCTTCAGTCTGCCTTGTTCACAGCCTAATAGGGAATGGAAAACTGATCTTCAGAGACACTGACAATGAGTATTTCAAGTTAAAAATGTAGGCCTGTGCCCTGTTCTGCTGCTGTACAACAGTACAGGGAATCTCTGGAAAGGCAGATTGAGCAGATGGGGCTTGGAACTTCCTCAGCCACAAAGTTACACCTTCAGGGGCACTGGGTGTGCAGGTCTTGCTGGGAAGGCTCTTGGGACCTGGCTGGCAGGTGCCAGCACACAGAGGTGCTGTTCCCAAGGCAGACAATGACCCATCTCTGCTGTTTATTTTAAGCCTGATATTTTTTGGGAAAATTGAGAGAATGGTCTTTTTGGATAAGGAAACCTCACGTCAGTTGGTTTCAAGGTCCCAAAGCACTCCAGATTCAGAGGGTACCTCCTGCTCTGTGAACAGGAGAGGGAACCCCCTCCCTTCCAGGCTTTTTTCAGAGATACAGGAGTTTTACACCTGTGTGCTCACTCCTGTGCAACTAGTTCCCTTCTTGATGTATCCTGGAATGTAAGACACACTTTGAGGGAATACATGAAATTCCACATTTAAGAGACATTTAAGATCAGTACCTCTGGCTGTTCTTTCTCTTGGTGCTGTTATTGCTGTTCCTTGGCCGGGACCTCAGGAAAAGCTGACAGCAGTTTTTTCGTCTTGTTCATAACAGAGTGTCCTATGTGGAAAGTTGTTTCACTGGGTCTCTTCATGGACTTCTCACAGTCTTTTAAACTGATTAGAACTACGTGAAATGTATGAAATTCCCCAGGAACCTAACAGTGATTGCTAGAGGTTCCTTCAGTCACAGTGACAAAAGGTGTCTCTTCAGACCTGGTTTTGTTGGGAAGTAACACCTGAAACAGCCACCATGCATTCTTTAAGTACTGATCTGAAATTTCTGTATTGAAATAAACATCAGTTGCTTGATGTTCCCCTTCAGCTCTTAAATGCATGGAATAGTAGAGAAAAAAGGTGAAAACCTTTATTTTGACTTTCACTGCAGTCACCTTACACTTCCCTTGTTTCTTTCCCAGTCCCTGATTTTTTTTTTTTCATATCCCAAAATGTCATAGAGTACCTAGTCCTTCCTGAAGCAAGTTAAGCCCGAGAAATCAAGTTTTATTTTCAGATGGCCTGATTTCTTTTCAGTAACTTGGTCGGTCAAGCAAAGAGCACTGAGACACTGCATTTTATGGCTGGATGGAAATTCTCCCCTGATAGGAAGGACAACAGACACCAATCACAGCAATTTTTGCCAGTAAGCAAACTGAACCTAAGGAGAAAGAAACCCTTAAGAGACTTCTCATAACTACAGGGTCCTCAGAAGTTAGAAAATAATTTGATTTGACAGGAAAAGGATGTGCTTGTCTCCACTAGAAAGAGTATGGGAAAACACAAAGTCAAACCGTGGAATTCCCCACTTTCCTGGGGAAGCTCTGCAATGTAATTCTTGAGATCTGCTTCAAACTTTAAGATGTAGACAGGACAAAGGTCACAACTTTACAGGCAATCTGCAGGTGCATGAATTTAGGTGTGATTTTTTTCCACAGTATTCCCATATATGCAACCTGAAATCATTTGGTTTCAGGGGAATGAAGTGGGGCAGTTTTTCTGCTGTTGTTCAAGCCAAGTACGTGACTTTTCAGGAAGGGCCTGCTAAATGAACCCAACCCAGAACAGTGCTGTAACTCCCAAGTCTCCTCCATCCCCTCCTGGCAAACACAAGGATAAGGATGTTGAAGCACTCACTCCTGTTGTTCCACTGTGGTGTAGCACACAGCTAAGGGGTACATCAAAAGGCTGGGTACTATTAAGGGGCTCTCACTGTCTGTGTGCAGTCGAAACATCTTCCTCTCCAAAAGTATTTATTTAGTAATGTCTAGAATTTCCCACTGCTGGCTGTGTTTGTGCCTGTGACTGACCCAGAGTTGCCTTGCAGGACCGCATCGTGTCCATGACCCTGGACAAGGAGTACGATGTCGCTGTGGAAGCCATTCGATTGGTCACGCTCATCCTCCAGTGAGTGCTGCTGCAAACCCCTGTATTCCCCTGGAAAATCACTTAAAGCAGCAACATCTGAGTGACTTGAGTGCTTTGCTTGAAGTGAATGTGTTACTTTACACTTAGTTGAACTGAACATATAGTACAGACGTGAAGCTAAAGTAAGATATTTCATTTCATGGAAATATAGGAGACGAAGTGTAAACATGAGTGGATGTTGTGGAGCCATTAGTGCATCCATTGTGTGGAAGAATGCCAAAGGGCATCTCCACCTTTTGCCAAGGGCAGAAAAACTGTCCTCCCAAAATGAGTGTCCTTAGGTTTCTCTTGCTAGAATAACCAGTGCAGGGAGAGTTGACTGATTTGCTGGCGCAGCTGAAAATAGTCACGTGGAATGACACCTGCTCCCAGGCTTTTCCAGGTGATGCAATGGCTCCCCTGGGGTAAGGATCACCTCAGAAATCCTCCCATGTGCTGATGTGGAAGCAGTCTGTCCCCAGCAGCCTTGTGAGTGTACACCTGGAGGGGCACTGCTAGGCTTTTATAATGTATTTATTAAAAGCTCAATTAAAGAACATCTGGTTTACAAGCAGATGCATAGAATTTTTGCTCCATACTTTATATCCAGTGGCTCTACTTTTAAGAATGTTTTTGGATGTGCATAATTTGGACAAAAGATTGCACTAGCATTTCCTTAGTAAAGAAGTCTAGACTTGCTTTTTGTGTATGGGTCACTCTGTTTTAAAGAGATTAGCTTTGTAATATTAGCAAGAAATGAAATTTTGCATCTACTGGTTTATTTTTACAGTAAATATAACAAATATGATCAGAAATGGCATGTAGAGCACATCTCTTCCCTGCATTATTAGCAATTTTTGGGAACACGTTAAGTACCCAGTGCAGATTTTTTGTCCATTCCTGCTTTCTCTTTGGTTGCCTGTTGAAGGCACAGGTAAATGCATTTAGCACCAGAAGAGTCTGGCTCATGCTGAAGAGCACAGGGCAGTGTTCTGGCAGGTAGGAACTCCAAAAAGGTGTCTGGAGCAATCCTGATGGGGAGTGTCCAATTAAAATTATGTCTAGTATGCAGCCAAATTATTTAGAGTCCTGATACATAAATGGTTCTGATGGATGCCAGCAAAACAAGGATGGAGTTAACATCCTGATTGTGACAGTGCTGGTATTTTTACATCATTTTTGCTAACATTCAGGGACAGGCTGCCCAGGGAAGTGGTGGAATCCCCTTCCCTCGAAGTGTTCAGAATACACAAGTGGGTGTAGCACTTGGGGACATGGATTAGTGACAAACACAGAGGGCCTGGGTTAATGGTTGGACTCGGTGAAGATGGAGGTCTTTCCCAACCTAAGGGATTCAGTGATTCCAGGTTCTTACTTTTTGATGTTTGATGAGTGTTTGGTATCTTGCAATATGTGCATTGTAGTTTGTGTGATGGTCTAAGGAATAAGCAAGGGAGGGTTTGTATGCAGTAATTCTGATCTTTTCATAATATTGTTTTATCTCTATATTAATACAACTGAAGGAAATCAGGGAAATTTCCAGTCTTACAGGCCCTTTAAATACCTCTGTATTTTGAAGTTGAACCAAAGATCCTTGAAGTCCTCTTTCAACCATTTAGGATCTTGTGGGAATTGAACCAACCTTGTAGCTGTCCCAAGTGAGCTGTGGGAGGTGAGGGGATGGAAATGAAACCTCTGCTGTAGTTCAGGTGTTACTGTGACTCTTTCAGTGGGAGCGAGGAGGCTCTGTCCAATGAAGACTGTGAGAATGTTTATCACCTGGTGTACTCAGCACACCGGCCTGTGGCAGTGGCAGCTGGGGAATTCCTCCACAAAAAGTAAGTTGCCCTGGAATGAGACCAGGTTTGTGAATGCTTCCTAGAGAGGTAACATCAAAAAGCAAAGAAGCAATAGAGTGAAATATCCCAATTTAGCAAATCAGGTATTTCATTGAAACCAGAGACTTTATTATCTTGTTTAAGCAAGACTTGAGCACTCGAAGAAAATGAATGTATGTTTTTCTTGCTCTACAATTCAGATAACTTTTCCTAACTCCTCTAGGGTTAAATATACAAAGTCTGCCTAAACTTCTAAAGTTGGTTTAAGCCCTGCAGCACTTGCTGAATTCCTGCTGTGATCAGTACATATATTGGGCCTTTAGTCTGTGGTGGTCTACCTGATACATCAACAGTCATAATTTCTACCAAGTTTTAAGCCAGTTTACTTCAACCTTCTGAACTTGAGAGGTTTTTATGTAGCAATAATTACAAAATTTGTTTCTAAACTCACTGCCTTCCCCTGAAAAGACACTGAATTATGGTTACACCTCTCATGTCCTCACTGCACCAAAGGACACGAGCCAGCTTTTCCATGGATGTGAGTCACACCACACAGTAACTGTGACCAGGGCATTGCCACATCCTAGGAGTTAACCTCTTCTTTTTATTGTTTGTAGTTAAAAATCCTCCAGCAGGAATTTGATTTTTTCCCCTCATGGGTTGTGACATTAGAGTTTTTTATTATATGTGTAGAGGATTTATATCCGAACCCATATTATCCAATTTTTCATGCCAAGATATAGAAAACATCTGTTTTTCTTTCCAGTGCTCTAATTTTCTATGGTTTATTAGGGGTTTACAAGTCCACATTGTAATGGTAAGCTTTGATTGGTGGATTTTTGGAATTCCAGCTTTGTGATCAAGCACTATCTGTTTCAAAGAATATATGTGCAGATTTCCATTACCTACAAGACATTTTACTAGTTAGTGGAAAGGGTTAGGTTCTCTTTAAAAATATATACTAAAATTCCTTTATTTACCAACATGTGACAAAAAACTTTTGAAAAATGCCTCAAAGGTAAATAAGGACATATCTGTACCTCAGTGCACTTAGGATAAAGACAAAACTTCATTCTGACTTCTTTTACAAGGCACTAAACTGTGTTCTGTAAATGTGTCTCAAAGCTAACAGCACAGAGACAAGATTGTGCCATTCTTAACTAATTCTGTCTTGGTTTCTGCAAAGAAAATCTCCAGTTAAATAAGTTGGAATCTATTTGAGGCACTTGAGGTGTGATTTATGTCACCTAATTTAATACATTTCACTATCACTTTCTCTGTGATAATCATCAGACCTGCTCTCTGTGCTTAGCAAAGGAAAGCAAATAGTACAGAGGATATAAAGGATCAGCAGATACAGAGGGTGCCTGGCTCAGCCCTGAGGGGCAGGCTGTAAGGTATCTCAGCACCTGCAGAGGTGCTCGTTGCTTATCTGTTAAGATAAGCAGGGGGGTGAGGTGATGCTTTTAACTAAAATACAACATTTGTGTGTAACTTGTCCTTCTCTTCAGTGAATTACAGCAGTGAAATCAGAATTCTGTGTTTCATCTGTTAATCTGCTTTGTGGTTTCACTGTAAAAGCCAGGAGCAGCTTTCAAACTTCTCAGAGTAAAACAGTCATTGCTGTCACTGTAATACTGGCACATCCGAGGTCTCAGACTGAGAGGAGTTTGGGATGGGCCATGCATCAGGGAACTCAGTGCAGAGTGTGTCACCTCCCTGTAAAACCCCAAATAATGAATAGGAGCTGGTTTTATCCTCACTGCTGCTCCTGGCACCTGAGGCTGGCTGTTTGGTGGGTGTCAGGTTCGTTTGTACCATGGCCCAGCCGGAGTGATACAACCTTAACTCTTGGAGCACTGCTGCAGAAGTGCTGCCACCACTGTGAGGCTGGATAAGTTATAAATGCAAAACTGTACAAGTGATGCAAATATTTAAAACTGTGCAAAACCTTCAATATAAGTAGGTTTTGGAGAGCTTTTTCCTGTGTGAAATTCTTCCAGTGTTGTGAACTTGAAGACTCTGAAGATAAATTCATCTCTTCAGACAGGCAGAGGTCATGCCCTCTTTTCTTGAAAGAAATAGCTTGAGATACTTGCACTGTTTTATGAACAAATTCACTGTATCAAGAATGAATGCTCATCATATTCTTGCAGAAATGAGAATTGTTGTGATAGCCATGAGCTCCTTCTGCTTATTTTCAGGCTGTTCAGCAGACATGATCCCCAAGCTGAAGAGGCTCTAGCAAAGAGGAGGGGCCGAAATAGCCCAAATGGAAACCTTATTAGAATGCTGGTTCTTTTCTTTCTTGAAAGTGAGGTAAAAAAGTCATTTTTAACCTTTAAATGTTAAATAAAACCTGGAACTTAAATAGTGATTTATCAACATACAGGAATAAATTGTCTTTCTTTTCCTTTTTTTTTAATATTTTCAGAAATACTGTAAGCCCTTTTCCCTGCCCCTTCTTTTCCTTTCCATTAAGCAAATTGATGTGAAAGTCTTAATGGTTTATTTAGCTCTTGCATGTGCCCACTGTACTCACACTGCATTGCTAGTGCTGTGGTGGCTGCCAGGGTGCATTGCTGCACACAAATGTAAATGGTTCTTTGCTTACATAATCATGCAAGGAGGATACCTCTGGAGCTGTTCTGTGTGGAGTAAAATAATTTGAACCAGGATGGAACAAAAATTGCATTATATCTCCAATTCTGATCAGAATCAGCTATGAACTCACAGTGCGAAGGGCCTGAGGGTCTTTGGCTCAGAGCAGAGTCAGCTGTGACTGAGATGAGATGAGATGAGATATGAGATGAGATGAGATGAGATGAGATGAGATGAGATGAGATGAGATGAGATGAGATGAGATGAGGTCTTTCAGGCTTTATGCAGGTGGATCTTGGAGGCTGAGGGCAACAAGCATAGATGTGGTGACATGAAGTGTTTGATGAACACATCCAGGGTGGGATCCAGGGTGATTATTATAGAGATAGCATCTATGGGAAACTGTGTAGTACATATAGTAACAGTAATTCAGGTGGGGAATGGCAGTGGAGGGAGGGAAATTTGAGAAGATACTGTCAGGTACAGGATGTTCTGAAGATAAGAGGGGGAAAGGTTCAAAATTATACATTTGATTTGATAATAAATAGACTGAAAGGAAGGAATGACAGAAATGTTTCTCTAGAGAAGGGAGGGTTGCATATTTTGGGTAAAAAGCAAAAGGAAAGATATTACAGTTGGTTATTTTAATTGTTATGAAGCCTTGAACAAGAGACTTGACTGTGAGAATGAAAAGAAACACTCAGAGTTGCTGAGAAGGAAGGACAAAATTTCAATACAGTATTCTTGTTTTTTAGAAACAGCTCATAAACCTATACATTAATCTGGAAGAAATGTCACTACCTGTTTGAGCCTTCCACCTGCCACCTGAATGGATTTTTAGTTCCAGCTCCTTTGGAACTTAGCTTGTAAGGTCCAGTGTATTTTACGCTGCAGACACCTTAGATGTGAGTGTGTGAGATTGGAGTTACCGAGCACTGACCTTTACTGTCCTTCTGAGGAGCAGAGAAACTGCTGCACTCCCAAAGCCAGGATCAGCAAAGTGCCTCCCATGCTGCTCCCTGAAGGTCACTTTGCTCTCAGGGCCAGGTTTTGGTACTGTTGGTTCTGAGACACTCTTCAGGAACCACGTAGGGTATCCCAGCTCCAGTGTTAGGGAAGAGTTAGAGAGCCAGGAGTTGGCATGTGTGTAGGACGAATTAGTGCTGCAGCCTGGGGGTGCATTCAGGGGAGTGAACCTTGCCCAGCAATGATAACTCTGTGACATTTTCCCCAAGCTGTCAGAAACAGAGGAGGGCAATGTACTGACACCTCCTTCTCTGCACCCGGAGATGTTTTCTAGCTAAGGAATCAGTCACTGGCAAGCACAAACTGCGTGTTGTGCTTGTTACTTGTTGGTAGTAAAGATGAGTTTAGAAAACAGCAGAAGCCTATGGATTATTTTTCTCACTTTACAACAGTTGTGTTCATTTACATCAAAACATTTTTTGCAGATAAAGTTAGTGTTAAATCTGTACTCCTGAAATCACCAGGGATTTTGCTCCTTTTTTCTGAGCGCATAGCAACATGTATGAAAACCAAATGCTAGTTCAAAACAAGCACATTACAACTCTGATGTCTCATCATCTCTCGTTTTTGTAATGCAGTGAGAAAGTGAGGAAAGGTAAGTTTACAGCTTCTAGGTCAAAACTCTGGGAATTTTTCACAAACAAGCAGCTCGGTGCAATAGAAGCTCAGTTTGGTTTTTTTTCCATTTTCTGTTAAAACATAACCCCACTGCACTGTTATCATTCAGCTGGGAGAAAACCTGCCTGAGCTCGTTTCAAATGGAATGTTCTTTCCAACTAAGATACATGCTCAGGACACTCTGTGGCCACATGGTTGTGAAAGTTGAAGAACTGGTGCTTATACCAAGTGCTGTACTGATGATTGCTTTGGATTTTCTAGTTGCATGAACATGCAGCCTATTTGGTGGACAGCTTGTGGGAGAGCTCTCAAGAACTGCTGAAAGACTGGGAATGTATGACAGAATTGCTCTTGGAGGAGCCAGTCCAAGGAGAAGAAGGTATTGCCTTAACCCCATGCTTCCTTGATACTGCACAGTATTGTTAATTATTCCTTAAATACCTCTGCCACCCATAGTGAAACATCTTTTTATGTTGTGCTTTATTTGGAAAGCATATTTGAAGATTCTGGGTTATTCCATTTTTAATGTACTTTCATTCAAAAGAGGCAATTTGTACTCTATTTTTCTTTTTATTTGTACTCTGGAGGGTTTTTTTTGTCAAGTCTGCTGTACTGTGGTTCCCTAATATTAAAGGCTAAATGTTTAAATAACTATTTCAGTAAATTAAATAGCTAATACAATTTTGAATAAACAAGCACTTTCAGGTGATGCTAGTTAAATATGGGGCTTTTCCAGGCCATGTGAACACATAATGAATTCTCAAGAGTAAAAACAAAGGGGGATTATTTCACCATTAGTTTTAGATTTCCTTTTGCTAATAATAGACCTGTGTGCACAAAATAGCCAGGGCAGTTGGGGGCAAAGTGAACCCAAGGGTAATGAGTGTCATTCAAGATCCTTTATAATTCCTCAGGGTTCTCCTGCTTCAGGGACCTTCAAAGGGCTTAGGTGGTTGAAAAATCAATGTTCCTGGCAAGGTGTGCTTGTGTGTCCATGCTTCAAAAGCTGACCTTTTGGTATGCACCTGTTACAGTGGTGGGGTATTTACAGGGTAATCTCCTTAGGAAACTAAGCTTCCTTATTTCTGCTTAGCCTAGTGGGGTTTGATCCTCCAAATACAAGCAGAAGCACTTGCCAAAGAGCAGAGAATTTATGAGGAAGTGACAGTGTCCTCCATGATGCTCCCTTATTTTGTAGATCTTCCTTATGTTCCCCTTCATTGATCCTTTTCTCCTGCTTACATTTCTCTGAGCTTCTTACACTTCTGCCATGTCCATTTTGAGATTATGTGAATGGCAAATCAAAGAGGAGGCAGGAAAGCCTCGATAAATGTGAAAAAGTACCTTGTGTATGGTGTTCTGTGCTGCTGTGTGTGTTCCCCTACTGCTGTGTGTGTTCCCTATTGCTGTGTGTTCCCCTACTGCTGTGTGTGTTCCCTGTTGCTGTGTGTTCCCCTGCTGCTGCTGGGTGTTTCCCTATTGCTGTGTGTGTTCCCCTGTTGCTGTGTGTGTTCCCCTGTTGCTTGTGTGTTTCCCTATTGCTGTGTGTGTTCCCCTATTGCTGTGTGTGTTCCCCTATAGCTGCTGTGTGTTCCCCGTTGCTGTGTGTGTTCCCCTGTTGCTGTGTGTGTTCCCCTATTGCTGTGTGTTCCCCTGTTGCTCTGTGTTCCCCTGTTGCTGTGTGTGTTCCCCTGCTGCTGTGTGTGTTCCCTGGCTGTCCCAGCCGTGTCCCCATGGCACTGCCCCCCCAGTGATGCCCTGTTGTCCCCGCAGCGATGTCGGACCGGCAGGAAAGTGCCCTGATCGAGCTCATGGTGTGCACCATCCGCCAGGCTGCCGAGGCACATCCCCCCGTGGGCAGGGGCACCGGCAAGAGGGTGAGTGGGGCTGCAGCTGCCTGCCTCTCAGCAGAGCATGCAGGATATTTGTAACACCACAGATCTTCTGCAGTAGAGTTTTTTTAATTGGTGTTGGCTGTTTCATCTGAGAACTTGTAAGAAAAATACTAGAAATTCTGTTTCTGGACGTGTTTGGTTTTCTCTTTGCTTCATTTTGGGGTTTGCATTACCAAGTTAAACAATATAGATTTACAGCATAAAAGTATTTTTTTAGTATATTTTTGGATGTTCTTTTTATCGTAACCCTGCCTTTGTAATGTACCCACATCACCAGCCCCTGACATTAAAACTAGATTAGAGTGGAAAGTGTAGGAGCAGAGCAAACTACCTCTGACTGTCTTCCATAAAAATGAATGTGCTGCTAATATGGACATAAAATTTGCAGAGAAGTCAACAGGATCTTCATCATGAGGGTGTTTAAGCACTGGAACAGGTACTGGGAGTTGGTACAAACCCTTTCCATGCTTGGCAGTTTTTGAGACCTGACTGGACAAAGCCTTGATCCTCCCAGTGTGACCTCTGGGCTGGCTCTGCTTTGAGCAGGAGGGGTGGGACTGGGACCAGTCTGAATATATCTGTGGTTTTAGGCATCTGTCCTCTTTGGCCTCTTCCACTGAGAGGAGCCCTAGAAATTTCAGAACTTTGCATTCTGGCCAAATTGCCTCTTTAGTTGATTTTATAGCAGCTGTTACAGCACCAGTGGAAGGCCATTCCTAAGGCTGCACATGCAGTTTTAAACACTTGTATAAGTCACAGGGTCAGGCTAATAACAGTCTTTCAGCTGTATTCTCCATAAATAAAGCACCCATGTTCCAAGCAGTCTCAGCTTCTCAAACATATTCCCCTCGTTTTTGGTTGTCCCCATCTTATTTATTATAGACTAAAATGGAATAAACCCACGTGAACATATGGTACTTCTGTTAGCATCCATTCTAAATAATCATAACTAGTTTGTTAAAGAAAGCTACAGATTTAATAAAGATGAAATCTGGAGACAGTCTTGGCATCTCTATTGCTAAAATAATGCATTTACTTAGCTTCTTAATTTTTATGTGCCAAAGCAGATTAGTCTCATGTCCAGAAACATCATCCCAGGAAAAGCTCCAAGAAACCATCATTTTAAACATGCTTTATGTGCCTTAATTTATAAAGCAGGTTCTTAGGAATTCCTAATTTATGAAAACATTTCAAGGTTGAGGAGGGAATCCATGAAAACACTTACTCAAATTTACACAAGCACATCTTACCTTTTGTTACCAAAACTGTATTGTAAGCACAACGTTTTTGTCTCAAGCTGCAAGCCTTTCTAGCAGGCAAAGTGACCTTTAAATAAAAAACAAAAACAAAAACAAAATATGTTGGTGTTTTCTGTTTGGAGCACCAAATAATGTCAGTATTAACTTTCCAGGTGTTTTCTCTTTCTCAAGAGATCTACAGCTCAATTCACTGAAGTTCAGCAAATTGCTTAATTGTTTTCAATGTCTGTATTTGGAGCTAAAGAAAACACATCATTAAAACAAATTTCACCTTCTGAAGGATGATCAAAAGAGCCTGGAAGTTGTGCTGGGGACCCAGATCAATTCCAGTGCCAGGGAACAGCAGTATTTGGTCCCCAGAACACGGTGGGGCTGTCAGGGCTGGGATTCTTACCTGGCCTTGCACTGCTCTGAGCTGGGCTGGTGCTGCCCTGGTGGGTGTGCAGGGGCTGAGGCTGCTCTGGGGCCATCCCTGTGCTGTGCAAGTTGTGTCTTGTCCTGGTTACTGATCCATTCCCTTCCACTTCCACAGCTGCTTTGGGTTCCTGCTGACACAGGGCCTGGCACCCAAGCAGGATGCCTTGTGTCCAGCTGCTCCCCCTCCCTTGCAGAGCCATGCAGGGGTGACACTTAGCTTTTGCTTCTTTTCACTTAGTGAGCTGTGAGATGGGAACTGCAGGGATCTCTGCCTTGGCACTGGAGATTCATCTGTCTCATGATCCACCAACTTCTTCTCTGAGTTCAAACGGGAGCAGATTTCTAATTAAGCACTAACTATTTCTTGTGAAATAGTTTCTCCTCTGATTTTAGCTTGTAACCCTTACTGTGCAGTCTGGCTGATTGGCTATATGTGAATCATTAGCTAACTTGAGTCTTTTATTATCATTGTTTGTTTTCAAAAGTATTCTTTCCTTTCTTGAGGCCAGGAAGCCACATTAGCTTTGATGAAGCATGTTGGTTTGATTATTGTCTCTCTGGTCACTGTCTCAGGGGGGTTTTGCTCTGACAGCATTAGTGCTTCAGTACCTCCCTGTGAACTTGGATGTATGTTCTCACTGAGAATTCCATTCCAGTTTAGAGAGGAGGCCAGGAATCTGCTAATGAAAATCGTTGTTACAGTGGGTTTTGGTTTTGGTTTTCCTAATTACACTTCAGTTTGCCCTGAGGTCTTACATTAACTCTTGGTTTAATGTGTGAAAGCCAGAGCTCAGTACACTTGGAAGCAGTAGCAACACTTCCACTGACTTGGGTTATAATTGAATTTCCATCCTAAAATGATGCTGCTGTGTGGAGACAATGTCATACTGGGTGATATGGTATTTTCCTTTTCAATCACAGCTTCTTAGGACACACAGTCCTCTCGATCACTCTTCAGCCCAAATGTGCTTTGAGGTTTTTATTCTCTCCTCTTTTGATTTATTAAAAATACACTTGCATGGATTTTTGTTTGTAATACAATGTTTAGAAGAGTTAATGAATGCTGTATGCAGAAACTTTATTTACTGTAGTTATGTTTGATCACTTCCAGGTCTTGACAGCAAAAGAAAGAAAAACTCAGATAGATGACAGAAATAAATTGACTGAGCATTTCATTATTGCACTTCCCATGCTACTATCAAAGGTACAGTTTTCAACAAAATAAATCTTTCACTGGGACTTACAGCTGTCTTTAAACTTTCTCATTCTGTAGTGCAGGAGTTTATTTTTACTTCCCTGATGTTTGTGTTGTTTCCATGATGTTCCAGTATTCTGCTGATGCCGAGAAGGTTGCAAACCTCCTGCAAATCCCTCAGTACTTTGATCTGGAAATCTACAGCACGGGCAGAATGGAAAAGGTACCGTGCCTTGGGCAGGAAGGGTGGTTGCTCTCAGGTGTGCCCACTGTTCAGCCCCCAGTGCTGTGCCCGTGTTTGGCACGTGAGCGCTGCAGCCTTGGCTGCGCCTTCTGGCAGTGCCACTTTGCTCAGCGTTGTCATCCTGGTGAGGGGAAAGCTGAAGTTCTTTTCTGCTCTGCAGCATCTGGATGCCTTACTGAAACAGATTAAGTTTGTTGTGGAAAAGCACGTGGAATCAGATGTTCTGGAAGCCTGCAGCAAAACCTACAGCATCCTCTGCAGTGAGGAGTACACGATCCAGAACAGAGTTGACATAGCCCACAGCCAACTTATTGACGAATTTGTGGATCGATTCAACCATTCCGTGGAGGACCTACTGCAGGAGGTTTGTTTTCTTAAAATTGTTGAAGTTAACTGCCTAAAATATGCTAGGATAGACTAGAGAAAAACATTCCTAGCAAGCCATGAAATTATCCATCTGAAGATGCAGTGCAGCAGCAGCTATTTCATAATTATTTGGAGCCACTTCTCCCTGTGGAAAGTCCCTTACAGTAAATATTAAGACTTCAAATCCTTGATGGTGTAAAACAAGACTATGGGACTTGCTTCTGAAAAATTAGTTGAGTATTAAAACAGTCCACATAAGAAATTAAGTGGATGAATGGGTGAAAGATGATGAAAAATGCAGGGGAAGTTGCATTTACATTAATGCTTGTAGTGATTCCAGTAGTCCCAAATGGATATGCAGGCAGCAAAATCAAGATTGGATTATGTTTTGAATGGAAAAGAGGATTTAACAGAATATGTATAATGGCATATTAAAAGAGCCCTGGGAAGAGTAAAAGACACAGGTCTGAAACCTGGGAGTACCTGGGATTTAGTTGTAAGAATTTATCCTTCAAAATCCATAAGACAGAATATATTAAATAAGAATAGAAACTGTACTCATTTTTTCCTCCTTTGCAGCAATTTTAACTTTGTGTAGTACTGCTTAATTTGTTGTAATTTTCATGCCTATTAAACATAACATGAGAGCTGCACAGACCTTGTTCTTTGCTCATAGTCCTGCACTGCACTGTGGCAGATACATTTAATTTTTGATGTACATTTAGAGAAAGTTAAGCTAAGTCCCTGATTTAGAATGGCATATTGAGGGAAATATGCCCTTTTTTCCTATTTTTATGTAGCATGCCACATGCAGACACACTGTAAATGTGCCTTGTCATGTTGCAGAGTAAATAAAAATGTTTGCATAGCTGCAGAAATGTGCATGAGCAAAGCGTGGAAGCCTTCCACGACCCAGAGGAGATGGGGCACCACTCTGTATTCTTTCATAAAATACTTGGAGCTTGCTGTCTACCTGTCTGCCAATTTTGGTGTACTTCCTCCTAAGATTCCAATCAGAACCTGGAAGGACAGTCCAGAATCTGTGCTCCATCTCTGCCCACCCGTGTGTGCCAAGGGAATCCTTCCAGCTAATGCCACGTTACACCTGAGCGTGGGTGTTTGAGGTTCCTCACCTCTGGCCAGCAGGACCAAAGCCTGACTGGTGCAGCAGAAAGGGCTAAGGCTGGGCTGCCACAGAGGGGTCCAGCTTCAGAACCACCCGAGCTGTGCACACCCCATTGTTGCCCAGCAGCTGAGCACTGGAAATAGTGGCCTTTTAGAGGCCTCTCCCTTCTGGCCCTGCTCCAAAGGTCCCTCTGGCCTCACCCTTTACCCAAGGGGAGTCAGAGGAGAGCCCTGAAGTGCTGGGATTTATAAATGCCTTCCCAAGAGTCTTCTCAGGACAAATGGACTAGGAGAGAAAAAGATTTTTCCTGCAATTTTCCTGAATTTTGTTTTTTCTTTAGAACTGCCCTATGTCTGCTGTTGAATCAGGAAGTCAGTACCTGCTTATTCCCACTCCTTTTCCCTTCAGGTCCTTTTGTGCTCCAGTGCAGAAGGCCCTAAAGGATGCCCTGGGGCTGCTGAGGGGCACTGGGCTCCCCTGAGGGGTGTCCTTCCTTTGCACCACGGGGAGCACAGAGAGGCCAGCAAGGCCTCGGGGTCCTGGGGGTGCTCACTGCCAGGAGAACAGGGGGAGGCTTTCAGAGAAACTCTGTCTGACTGGCAGCTGAGAAATGAATTAAGAGCCTCAGATCTCTAAGGAAAAGCGAGTGCATAGGTCAGACATGGGACATAGAGAGCTGGAGACAGAACCAAGACAAAAATAGGAGAAGACAAGAAAGAAAACAGCAGTAACAAGGATTTAAAATTATGGCCTTTGTGATACTCCTTTTTAAGTGATATTGGTTTGAATAATTAATTTTAAGAAGTCTATTTCATCATTTTAAAGACATGTTACATTTTAAAATTTGCATACTGGTACCCAAGCAAGTATCCCACTGCTTTATGGCTTCTCACTGGGCTGATAATGAGAGCAACATTGATTGACCAGTGTATCTGAAAGCAGGAAGATGTCTTAATTTTTAGGCTTTTAGATGGAAAAGAAATTATCAAAATGAAATGGAGAAGAAGAATTGTTGCAGATGGGTTTCTTATTTTAGAAAATTGACGGGAATATTAGGGTTGTAAATACCTTATTTTCACTTGATTCACTAAGAGAAATTGCTGTTTGGTTTACAGAAAATACTTAAATTGTGTTGCAGCATGTTCATCAGCTGGTGATTAAAGCTGGTGGTTCAGTCTTTTTTGTAAAATAAGAACTCAGGTTTTGGTCTTGGGAATGATTTCTACTGCTAGAGGATGCTGGTTTTGATATTAGCACAGTGATAATGCTGAATATTGTCAGATACCTTGTTTATTTTTTAGTGCTGTGCAGTGGTTACTTAAATATTATGGAATCTGCATAGAAGTCACTGGAAAATTTGGAGACAGTTTTGATACCAGGATAAACCACTAAGAAGCTGCTCCTGCCTGTGCAGTAATGTACTGGGCTGAATTGCTGGGCTCTCCTCATGGCTTGCCTTTCCTTTGCAGGGAGAAGAAGCTGATGATGATGACATATACAACGTGCTCTCCACACTGAAGAGGCTGACCTCTTTTCACAAGTAGGTGGTGTTTTCCCTCACAAATTTGTGATGTTAATTTTATCCTTTCAGCAAGTATCAGCAGTGTCAGGTGTGGGGAAGTGAGAAAACACATGGCCTGAAATCTGAAGTGGAGATGGAGGAGTGGCTGGTGGTGTGTGTCAGTAGAACTGTTTGGATTGATCTGGGTCCTTGCTCAGTTTGTGCCATGACCTTTGCAGATGGGATTTGCAAGTGGCACCCCCTCCCTTGCACCCAGTGCTCTTGCACCCATGAGTAAGTTACTACAGGTCCTGCTCCTCTGTGTGGCACAGTCAGGGCACGAGGGACACTTCTCTGCCACAAATGCGTGCTTTGGGCCTCAGCTTAGGAGAGTCTGCAGGAAGCTGCTTCTCAATGCCTTTGAGCTACCTCTCCTCAAAATTACAGAATTAATTAGTAGTAGCAATAATAATAATTAATAGTTTGTGGTGAGAGCCCGGAAGATGCATTTTCTTCCTGCAGTTGAGTTGTTGGGCAAGTTTCCCTGTGTGGATTGCACAGGATCTCCCTCACCAGGGACAAACCAGCTTTTCAGGTTCCTGCTGCTCTCAGACCTATGGGCACCCTCAGCACGTGCAGAGCAACCCGGAGAACTTCACTGGAACTGGAAATTCTGGAGCACAGCACCAAGGCCTGATCTTTCCTCTATGAACTGCAGGAAGCATTTCCTCCTGGTCAGCATGAGAGAAATCTTCATGTGCAGGTGGCTGAGCCACAAATGATTTCTTCTTTATCACAGTGTGGGAGAGGACCTTGCTTCTGCCAGCTCTTCTATACAGCTGGGTTTTGTACTTCGTGATTTGTGATTTCATTTCTCTCTGTGTGCTTAGACTTCACTTATCCCAAATCCTGCATTGGATCGCTGGCTGAAGTGGTTCTGCAATCTCTACTCTTCGTTGCCCTTCAAGGAGAGTCCCACAAAGATCATTAAATCATTACTCATTTCCATAGTGCAGCAGGCTGACAGGTGCAAATGAGGTTTGCAGTCTCCCTGGTAACACGCTGGAGCCACTTCTGCCTTTCCTGAGAGGACCTGGGGAAAGCTCTACGTCACATCCAGGAGAGAAGCACAAATCTTAAGGCTTTCCTGAGAGGCTCCCATATATATTTTTTCCTTCAGGGTCCCAGGTCTGTAGACCATAAAGAAGCCTTGTAGTGATGCCTTAAATTGGCTACCTAGAAACAGAGACCAGACAGGAATAAAGGAATAAAGGAGGTATTTATTTGAAAGGCCTTCAGGTGCACACTTCGGGGTCCACAGGTCCTGCCTCAGTGGATCCCAAAATGGACGCCCCGGTGACAAGAGCTTCACGCTTTCATAACGATATCAATTCACCAACCAGAACCCAGCCAATGATGTGATTTTCCCCAGCCTGCCCCCCTCTTCCCAAGATGATGGTTTACATGTCCTTGAGGGGCAAGTTAGAGGTTTTGTTATGTCTATCTTAGCACAGACAACAGCATCAGAGAATAGCATTACAGCATTTAGCAAGCTACAGTTACACTAGCAGTACAGGATTTGTAAAAGTTAAAACCTAAGGCATCAGCAGAATAACACACAAATCAGGCTCAGGGACATCTACTTTCACCTTCAAAAAAACAGGAAAGAGCAAAGGATCAGAGCTGAAGAGCTGCAAAACACCTAGTGTGTATCATTTCTCATCTGATTGGTTATTTATGATTGTGGTTCAACAGGAATTTCTAATATCTGCTTGCATATAAAGAAGTAATGAGATCTTCATTACTGTCTTGAACATTGCGTGTGTGATCTCTTTGTGATAGGAAACAGTTACACCATGTGAGCCAGAATTTCTGCTGAACCTTTAGCTATGAGAGAGGATCTTCAATTCAGCATGCACGTGGAGTGTTCTGTCTCAAAGCACAGTGGCTGTGCTCTGACTCTGTTACTATCTGTTGTCACCTGGGAGTCAAAAGAAACGAAATCAGGAGATCTCCTGAACAGGCACTAATAAATGGTTGCTGGGGCTTTGGGAAGAAACAAGTCCCTGTCTCCTTCCAGTGAAACTCCAATGTACCATATCCATGCTTTTGTTCCCTTGGTACTTGCTGCTGCTTCATACTTTAAGAAAAAGCAAGATGGAAAATACAGGGTGAGGGATTATGAGAAAAGCCTTCCACCAAAAGGCTTCTATACTGGGATTTCCCAAGCCTGAGCTAATTCTCTTTCTGAGAGGGCCATGACAGCAAAGGGCTCCCAGCACACTTTGTGATTCATCAGAACAGGGATATCAGTGTATCAATACAAATTAAATTCATCATTACAAGGTTTTCTTCCCTTATTCTTTTAAGAATACAATAATAAATTTTCTTGAGCTCTTCTGAGTAGAACTCCTGGAGTATCCACTTGGGGTATTTTTTGCCAGAATCTCACAGCTACTCATACAATTTAAATACATGGAGGTGATTTTTTCTATATTGACTCCATTGTAATTCCATTGAACTTTAACACATGACACATCAGTGCTGTAGCAGTTTGTATGCTGCAAAATCTCAGCATCTGTTATTTACTTACTTCAGTAAATGCAATGCAAGACACATCCCAAGCACCCCCTCTGTTCCCCTGGATGTGCCCATTGGTTCTGCCTTGCACGGAGGACATAGTTTCTTGTTTAGAGACCAGCAGCATTGGTCTCATTGTCCAGTAGTCCTCAGATATGATACATTTGCTTCCTCCCCACTTCCACACTGGCTCCACAAACCCACAGGGACTATTGTAACTCTCAGGTAAAACCAGTGTGTGTCAGGGTCAGTGTGAGCAGTCAGGACACTTCCCAGACAGGTAAATTCATGGCCACATCATCTCTTCCTCTTTGAGAAACTCTTTGCTTAACATTTTGTCCAGTAGTTGACTAGTGCATCCCTCAGACTGAGTTTGTTATATACTCAGAAATTTGTTATATCCAGAAGAAGTGATGATAAGTGAAACCTCATTAGAGAAATTAGACTATCACAGCTGCTCAAAGCCCAACAAGGCACAGCTTCCCTCTCTTTGTGCCTCTTGAAGAAGTGAAGCAGTTTGGTGGGTGGAAAGGTCACCTCTTGGAAAACAAACTTTTCTAAGCTGTTTTTTGCCACACTTTGAGAAACTTTACCTCACCTGCCTCTTGTCTGGTAGAAATGTGCTCCAGCTGACAAGGCTGTCCATGAAAACTAAAAGAAACCTTGGATGAAATATTGGGGCTTATTTTCTGTAATCCATGAAGAGTGGATGGAAGGAACTAAGGGGAAATTCTGTCTTGTGTGAATTTTCTTCCTGGGAGCATCTCTGCCAATCTGAACCTCTTTGGAGAACTTGTGGTGCCCAAGGTACCTTTATAACTATAGTTTTGATGGCTGAGTATCTCAAAAGAGATAAAGAGGTACCAGAATACACCTAACTGTAATGTGGAGGCTCTGCTTTAAGGAAGTTTCTGTTGAAAAGCTGTGTGTAACTTGTACAGAGTTAGCATTGAGCCCTTCCTGAGCTCAGCTGTAAGGCCAGGCTGAGGGCAGGGAGCTGAGTGTCCCCAGCTGTGGGGTCACAGCTCCTGTGCCACCTGCCTGGGGGGAATTTCTGAGCTGAAAAGGCAGCAATGAGATAGTCTTCCCTTTCATATTCTCCATAGGATAATCTGTGCTGGTACCTGCCTCTGCACACTGAGGAGACTTTACAGCTTTAATTACAGTGCTGTAATTAAGGAGGTACCACTCTGCCTTGCTGGCAACCTTGTGATTTATGGAAGCAGCATCTCTGTGCTTAGTATCACCAGTCAGGACCAGCTCTCTGGGAGCCTCTAATTTATCTATGAAACAATTTTATTTTAGCACCTCAAAGACCATCTAAGTCCATGAAGTATTTTTAGTTCCAGTATTTTTTTTAAGGTTTCCTATCCTTCTATTCATGGATTTGGACTGGAAGTCAAGGTGCACCTTGGCTTTAATGGCACAGCCCTGGAGTGCTCAGTGCACTCTGATAATTATGTTTTCTCTGAAGCTCTTACCTAGACATTTTCCAGGGCTAACATGCTCCAGGATGAGAGGTGTTTCAAGGCAGGGCTTCCAAACAGGACATTGGCATTCCCAGTCCTGAGTTCAGCCTCTGTCCCTCTTGGAATGAGAGAGTTAGTGCTTCTGGCTGAGCAGAGCAGTTCATGATTTAACCCAGGGCATACACAGCAGGTGGGAGGAGTGAGCTTGGCTGGGTGATCCAGGGGCTGCCATGAGTCAGGTGCAAGAGGCTGCTGCATCCAGTTGACATTCCCACTTCAGTCTCAGTATCCTTTCTTCAGGTGAGTATTGTTATCAGCAAGTTTCTGATTATTCTGAGCTGGCTTGCTCTTTTAGACATGTATTATAAACTGTTTCAAATTATCTCCATTTATTTCCACTGCAGAAAAATGTTTTAAACTTAAATTTGCTTGCTGAGAGGGTATTTTCGTCTTTCAGGCAACTGATATTTTTCAGTTTTTTCTGTATTTCTCCTTTCTCTATTAAAAAGCTGTTTAGTGAGCTGTTAAGGTCTATAAGACTGTAGAGTATTTGTTCATAATGTCATTTTTATTCCTCTCACTGGTGAAACCAGGTTGGTGCAAGTGAAATGTGGAACAGTGGAGTGGGGTGGCACCACCATCTCTATCTCATGTCCATGTGTTATTGTATTGTCTCACTTCAGATATTCAGGATATTTGATATCTAGTGGTAATGTGCATTATTTTTCAAATACAGTAGAAAAATACACAATCTTATTTTGCTTAAAATCATTTTTATTCAGTAGGTATTGATGGAGTTTGGCTGTAGTTTCTGCTGCAATGCCAGGGAAGGGTTTTCTGGAGTTCTGTCAATGTTTCCAAAAGAGGAAAGATAACTTAGAGAGAGGGAGCAGCTACACTGAAGTAGCCTTTATAGGTGTATGGTATGGAGCGAGCTTATCTTGTCCCTACAAAAATCCTGTGTAGTGAAACATTTTTCCTGGGTTATCAGAAAGACTGACTTGTGCTTTTAGCATGGAGTGAGCTGCTGTGCAACTGCTTGGTCAGCTTTACAAACCACCAAAGCTCTCTGGGCTGGGTGTTCTGAGGAACACAACTAATCCCTCTTTATTTCCTCTCGTTCCAGTGCTCATGATCTCACCAAATGGGATCTGTTCAGTAACTGCTACAGATTGCTGAGAACTGGAATTGAACATGGAGCTATGCCAGAACAGGTACCCTTAACAACAGCTGCACTGCATCATGGGGGGTTCAAGGTTCTAAAGTCTGGTTGTTTAAAAATTCAAAAGTTCAATGCAGTTCAGTGATGTATGAGAAACAGAGTTCAGAATGAAATTTATAGTGTAGTCAAGGGCTGTGTAGGAGGTGAAAAACCTTGGATTCTGTGATTTTTGAGCTCCTTCCCTCACCTTTCTCATCTCTAAATGTGGGAATAGCTAATGTTCCTGGCTCTGAAAAGCAGTGCATCAATCCTGATGTTTACACTGAAACCCAACATTGTAGGCCTTGGCTGCACTTAGAATTATCACAAATGATTATTGTGCCTTGAAGGTAAGATGGAAGCTTATGAAAACCAGGAAACTAGAACATCCTAGTGGAGTTATTTTAGTGAACACATCTTGGACTTTGTTCCCTCAGAGATCTGTTTTTGTTTCTTATGGATGAGCACAGGAACCATCTTATATTCTCCCATGATTCCTGCTTCAACTGCAGAATTCCTACTTCAGCATTTAAGCACATTTTAAGTTTTGATTCAACTGGTTTCAGTTAGAAGCCAGTTGTTAACTCTAACTCAGCTTCATTTAGAAAAATAAATCATCATGAAATTCTGAATAAGAATTCTGTAGAAAGGACCCTAAGAGGAGGCATTGCCACACAGTGTGCGAAAGTCCTGGCTTTGAGCTCTGGGACCTCCTGCTCTCTCTGCAGCTGCTGCTTTGTGCTGGAGTTGTGCAACCTGGAGGGACAGGGCTGGCAGATAAAACCTGTCTGTGCAGCTGCCAGCTGTGCTCATTTTCTGGGTCTGACACTCTGTGGCTCTCCAATGCCTCCATAAGCTCTTAGGGGAAAGGTCCTGAAATCTGAACTCTGCTCAGTATTTCTTCCTGGAGGCCACCCTGAGGAGTTTGGCAGCTGTAGCACCTACTCTGGGTTTGAACTGTTCAATAGACACCATGGATGCTTTTCTGGGCACTGTGGATATGACCCAGGTCTTCTCCATGGGACAAGCTGTATTTCCTCCCTTTTCTCAGCAATTGGGCTACATGTTCATTTGACAGTGGAACAGATTTCCAGGCTGTTCAACAGTGAGGCCAGGTTTAGAGATATTTAAACAGATGCTTTTGACCTGAGAGATGCAGATGTTGGGTTGTACTTCTGTCACACTGTGACATTCCCTCTTGCTGTTACCCCAGTGCAGTTTTGTGGTGTTTCCCAGCATTTACACAGTAATTTTTCTCTTTTAGTAGGCTGATTTCTTACAGCTCCAAACAAACCAAGGAAAAACATGATACCCTTGCAAACAAAAAGTGCTACCTAAGAGCTGCTCCTGTCTTTTCACCACAAAATGCATGATAGATTTTCTGTGCAGTTGCTGCTGTGCCTGCTGTTTGCAGTGTGCTGGGATTGTGTTTGTTCTGTGTTACAGATCGTTGTCCAGGCACTGCAGTGTTCCCACTACTCTATTCTCTGGCAGCTGGTGAAAATCACTGAGGGCTCCCCTTCCAAAGTAAGTGGCCATTTGATCATACAGATTTTTTTGAGAGAACACAATTTACCTAAAAAAGTATTACATCCAATTTCTTTGTAACTTCCACTCTTGCCATCATTTGTTGTCATTTATAACACATAAAATGTTGACGTTCAGATTTGTTCCATATTTCAGGATCTGTTTAACACCATGCACATGTCTAAGCAATGCAAATAGTCTTTATCAGGATTTTATAGCAGCTGATTATTATATTTATATTGCTGAGGATAATTAATGCACTTTATTGTGAGTATTGCGGTTTGCATGGCTGATAAGGAATGTTGACATGAACAGCTGTGAGCAATACTGTTGATCTGTAGAGCACAGATAACTTAATCTTTATGTGTAGTTACCTTGCTTATCCTCTAATTACACCTTTTATGTTGCAGTGGAAATGGCAGGGCACTGGCAGTAATGATTGCTAATAAAAAGCAAGTGCATGCAAGGTGTGATACAGTCAGGACAAGGTGACGTGACTTTTCCAGGATCTTTCCTTAGCCCTTTTCTCAGTCAGAGGCCAACATCCTGTTTTTTCAGAGCTTTTTCAAAAGTAATGCATCAAATTAAAATAGTATGAAAACTGAAGTATTAATTGTACTTCCCCATCAGCATCAAAAATATGTTATACTGAAGTGCTACTCAAATAAGCATTTTATGCATGGAAAAGTGATAAAAATACCTAGTAAATTCTCTGAGTTGTTTTGAATACTGACATTAACTTTTAAAAATAGCTACTATAAAAAAAGGAATAATTGTTATTCTTTATTCTGGCTTTTGTTCCCATTTCCCCCTCTCAGCCTCTGTCTCATTAGCATGCTGGCAGTGTACAAATACTGCATCTTGGAACTCAGAAAACTGAATCCATCCCATTTGTTTTAAATGAACGCAGAGTGAGCACAGGAAAGCACCCCAAGGGCTGTGCTGGCAGCACTGTTCTCCTCAGGGAGAGCTGTCGCTGTGTGGGGAGAGGCCGAGTTCCTGCGAGGAGCGGCAGGAGGCCGTGCGCTGCTGCGGCCCTCGGAGCACCAACGCCGGTGCTGGCAGCAATCTCCTCCCGGCCCTGGCCCGAGGGGAGCTGGGCTGCTGCTTGCCCCTGGAGCCGGGTGCTCGGAGCGCCTGGCACGGTCTGCAGCACCTTCATTCTGTTTCCCCACCCGCTCTGGTGGGGCCTTGCTGCGGCTCTCAGCCGCTCCTGAGGGCTCCAGCAGCCCTGCCCTCCTCCCTGCGGGGCTCGGCCTCGCCTTGCCCTGGGGCAACTGCCCAGGCACAGAGGAGCGTTCCCATCACCCTAAACTGCTCTTCTCCAGTTTTTGCAACGAAATGCGGTAAATTGCTGCAGTATAGCACAGGTGGGGCAGGGACAGCTGTCAGCATTGCAGGAAAAAAGTTTCATGTTTTCTTGTGTCTCAGTTGCAGCAAAAGAAACGTACTTAACCATACTGAACCGTAACCTCCTCTGGGGGTTAACACAGAGCCTCTCTCTGCACGGGGCGTGGTACAAACTTTGCATTTTGGTGCCCAAGCATTCACGTGGCTGCTGTTACAACGTGGCCATGATGGCCCAGTTAAACTGAAAGAGAAAAAATCCTTTATTTAATTCAGTGGCTGAGATTTTCTTGTAGACAAGCTTAGTGCAACTGTATGGCTTTACCTATGTTTTCAAAATAGGATGCATTTTCATGAGATGTCTCTTTATGAGGTGAATGCAGAATAGCTTTGATCTTTTCTGTATTTCTAATCCTGTTGTGATTCATGTTAGACATCACATAGTTCATGGGAGTGGAAAGGAAAAGAACTCTGAAGGGTTGCTGCAGAATGGCCATGCCAAATACAAGTCAGTTTGGCTTTGCCCCGTGAAAATCATAATTACAGTCACCTAGAGAACTCTTAGCAAGTTGTTTGGTGTTCCACCCCAGCCTCTACAAAATAATGAGTTTTATGCATGCTTAGTTCCAGGGAAGCTCTGCATTGGTGCCCTGCAGCTCTTCAGAGTGGCAGCAGCCTCAGCTGAGAGTAAAGAGACAACCACAGACCTCCTGTGGCTGGAGCACTTTGCTGTCAAACTTTCCACTCTAGTTTGTTCACTGTGAAAATAGATCTGATCTGCACTGTATCTGGCATTTCATCCCTTGGGAAGTCATTTTGCCCATGGCTGGTTTATAAGTCATTATTTAGGCTTGGAAATTGGTGGATATTAAAGGGCATCACTTGTAAGGTGTAGGTAGACAAAGTCATTAACACGAGCATCTCAGATTGAAAAATAGTGTATTTCATGAGTATTTTAGAAGTATTCAGGCTTTTGCAGGATCATTTCTGGCACAGCAGTTTAACATGTAGGTCTGTGCAGGTTTCTAAGGCTGGTTTGCTGTATCTATAATGACCTCAGAGCAGAGAGGGATGATGGTGTGTAGCCTTAGGTGGCATCTCTGGTAGACCAATGGATAGAGCTGTGAAAAGCAGAGAGGCTTTTGGACTCACAAGCCTTTCAGGTTTGAGATAACAGCAGAAGATTACAAAGCAAAAGACAAGCCAAGAGCAATTGCTTGGTTTCTATTTAGACACAAAGCAGGTAAACTCTGTGACTGGGCGGGAAAAGGTCATTGGTACCTATAGAGGGGTGAGAGCAGGGAAAGGAGAAGCAGTAAGAGAGTTAGGAAGAGGATTAGTGGGGAAGGAAGGAAGATAAAATACGAAAATGGAGAGAAGAGAATTTATAATATGTCAGAAAACTAATCTTAAGTCTTTGTTTTTCTGTATCCTGTAGATTATGAATTTTTTCTTCCCAGGCTCATGTTTCAAAGATGATTTTTTAGCTTTCCCTTGAACAACCAGGCTGAGAGATCAGAGATGGAGGGATTGATTTGTAAGAAATGCTCATCTGCTGGCAGCTGGGTCATTTGTGTGACTTCATGCTGGCAGCAGTAGCTGCTCTGTTTCACCTCGTTAGGTCCCATTTAGGCAGTCAATGCACAGGATAAGGTATATGAATACTTTGGAGTTGTAAGTACAGGAATAAAAGGCGGAAACAAAACCAAGTATCTTGGCAAGTTTGACATTTGTTATCCGTGTGTGCTCTGCATCCATCAGGTGTACCTTTTACTGCAAGGAGTTTGCAGGTGGGATGGGGAATTCTGGTAGATTTCCTTCAAAGTGAATTCTTTGGCTGCAGTTCAGAATTGCTTGGTAATTTTTGTATCTTGTATTGATTCTGTGGTGGAGTCAACCAGAGACATACACTGGGAACAGAGTCATTTTGGAATGAAGTTATTTTTTGTCTGATGTTCAGATGGCTCTTCAAAAATACAGCCCTGTCCTGAGAGAGCTGCCACTGTTTGGGAACAGTCCTGGGCACGATGCCCAAGGCAGGGCACACTAATTGCTGTGTAAGGGATACCTCACACTACAGCTGTTGGGCACATTCTGGATCATGGCTCCCTTCCTGAACCTGAAGGTGTGTTGGGCTGGAGCCTCCATGTGTGTGGCAGGAAAAGCTCAACTCTTGTGGTTTAAATGAAATTAGGATCAAGTCATCTCATCAGTTTATTAACAGCACGTAATTGGCCTAGAGCCAGTGCAACACATCTCCAGGATAACTATCACCTCTGCAGAATACAGGACCAGAATATTGGACTTTTCTATAATGTTAATGAACACCTACAAATTCCAAAGTGCCCTTCAGCTATTCACAGGTTAGTGAAGTCCCTTCCCCAAGACACAAAGAGCTCTTGTTTGTCTAGGCTCTTACCAGGAGGGTGCTTTGCATGTTGCCCCTCACTGTGCAATATCATTTGTAAACAGAGCTAAAGGAAGTGATATCAGCATAAAAATGTATCAAAGCCATTTTAGCAGAAAGGTGATAATTAATGATTATTTGAATTATTAAGGAAGTCCAAATTCTCTGCCCAATAACAAAGATTTCACCAGTTAAATACAAGCAGAGAGCTGGGGCAGAGTTATTTTAAAACACTTTCTGAGGCTAGCCTGTGGAGAAAAGGGTGTCCTGTGGAGTCATCTTGGTGTCTAAAATCTGTATTGATTACTGAAAGGAAGGTTGCAGCAGGTAAGGATGAAATGTGTAAGTCTTGACATATCCCCAGTGTGATGCTTTAACCTTTGCTCTCCCCCTGTCCATGTCAGTGCAGGCTGAGGCTGTGTGGGCTGTCGGTGCAAACTGCAGCTCTTTGGGGTAACCAGCACTGAACTGGGGGGAGGGAGCTTATCCTCCATGGCCTATGGGAGCAGCCTGGTGTAGCCTGGAGGAAAACTCTTCCTCAGGTGAAAAAGGGTTTGAGGGGGGTTCCAAAGGAAACTGGTAATATCTCCCCTGGAGTTCTCTCATCTGGAGTGTGGGGAAGCAAGTGCAGTCCTGAGACAGGGGATCAGAACATACACTTGTTTCCATCTGGATTTCTTCAGCCACGTCCCAGGTGCCCAGGACATTGTACTGTGCCCTCTATGTGTATGTACTGAGAAGGAAATACTTGCAGAAAAATAGAGTCCTAAAACCTAGAACAGTAAAGCATGAATAGAGCAAACATTGAGAGGCAAGACAGAGGTGAGCCAGCTGTGAGTGAGCAGCAGCCAGAGCAGCCAAATGCATGGCTCTTGGAGTGTGATTAGTGGGCAGAGGACTTAGGAGAGGGGATTGAAAGAGCAACGTGGTGACTTGGTGACTTTCCATATTTATATGGGCACGGTGGCAGAAGGCACAAAAAGTCAAAGTCAAAAGGAAGAAAAGAGTCACAAGGTGCAAAAGGTTGGACCACGTTCCACAGTCGGCTTGGAAGCTGAGGGCTCTTCAACACTGTGAAGTTAATACTGCAAATAATAAGTGCTTTAGAGGAAAAGCAGTGAGCGCATAGGAAGATGGGGTTTGGGAGGTGAACATAGCAAAAGCACAGCATTTTAAAATTACTTCAGTGGAAAAAAGCTTTGATTTAAAGCTAGAAAGTAGCTGAAGAATTGTGGACATGGGTCTTTTGAGCACCCTGGTTTGGGTTTGGGTGATGGCACAGCCTCCAGTCCTTGCTCTCAGCAGCTCGTTCTTGTTCCTGCCACAGAGCAGTTAAATTGCAGAGTTGTGACCCCGTGGTTTTGTCTGACAGCCATCAGGATGGTAAAATGGTTTCATATCAGCTTTTCTGCTGTAGGCTCACACCTCGAGAGCCTGGGCTGTGCACCCCAGAATGCTCAAAGGCTTGGAAATTAAATTCTTTTTTTTCTTCCCATTTTCTCCGTTGAAAAAAATCCTCCCTCTGCAGTAGTCTGGGGATTTCTCCAAGCTCAGAAGAGTTCCAGATGGCTCCATTGCACTGTTCAGTTGGGCTTTCTCCTGCTGGCTGTAACTTCTCAACATGAATCTCTATCATGTTGTGCCGTCAGGAGAGAGGGTAATAAACACCTGCCTGTTAGTCACTTTGACAGAAAGAAAAATGGGAGACAAACTCATTCCCTTTTTAACCTGTATGTAGGCATTTTCATAGGTTTTAGTTTCTCTCTTGAATTCATGAACATCTAAATGGAAGGTAATTGTGATAAAAAGTAGAAAGCACAAAAGTGCTTGTGATCCCAGTTTTTTAAAGGGGTAAATCAGGTGATCATGTATCAGTGAACTGATAAGCCTGGCATCAGTCCTAGGTGGAATCTTGGAGTGGGAGATAGAAAACACAGTTGGTACAAAGCTGAAGGGCTGAGAGCTAAGACTGGAAGAAACACATCAATCTGTTGGTGAGAAGATTGCATTTTTGACTGAGAAGAAAACCTATTGAAACACCAGCGTCTGTAAGACATTAATACCACATTACATTTCAGGTGCATGTTTGGATTTAATGTAGCTCGTATTCAGCTCAGAACTGATCCATATATCAAAGACAATTTGTAGGTGAGCAATCCTCACACAATGGAATAGTTTCTGCTGCATTCCAGGACAGATCTGTTCTCTGCTAAGAAAAAGGTCATTTTTATCCATCATCTGGGGAGGCACTGAAATGGGGGTGATACAGATCTGTCGGTGAACAAAATAGAAGTTAAAACTTTAAAAAAGAGGCTTCCTAATGCTGCCAAATGGAAGGCTTATATCCAGGGAAAAAGAGCGGGGTGGTTAGTGGCAATGTTGTGGGTTAGAACAGAGTAGAGCTGTGGTACAGATTCTGTAATGGCAGGGCAATACAGAGGGAGCCATAGCTGCATCATCAGAGAAAAACTGCTCAGGAGTAGGAGGGTAAGGGAGTGCACAGACCTTCAGTGTCCCTGTCAGCAAATCCCACTCACCCCACTGGAAATGGTGGGAGGGTCAGAGCTTTGGGAGCACTCGGGGTGCCTGGGCACGCTGGCAGCCCTGCCTTGTGCTGTGAACAGGCACAGGGAGAACAGATGGACCACAAAAAGGCTCTGCAGTAAACACAGAACAACGAGAGCTCGTGGCAGGAAGCATAAGAAAGCTAAAAGCAGAACTGAGACACATGGACTGAACAGCCAGCATCAGTAAAACATTTCAGCAAGGAAAACACTGCCTGTGCATTAGGTAGGTTCTTCACGTTTGATTGGAGGTTGTTCTGCAGGACAGTCTCTCTTCCACTTGGAAGCTGATAGAGCTATCCTGGGGCAAGGTCTGCAGAGCATGGGCCAGGCATCCTGCTGCGAGTTCATCTCATTTCATTGAATTTGGGGTTCTTGTTTTCTTCTCAGTGATTGGTTCATCATCACTGTAAAACCAAGGGGCTGTTTCTGTGTGTGTTCTCTTTGAATAGCTTATTTCTTCCACAGCTTCTTGCTGAATGTATGAAATCATCACCATTTCTTTATTTTGCTTCCTCCTAGAAACGTCTTGTTAATTTTTATATACTTTCTTTTTTTAATGTTTGTTCCAGGAGGACTTGTTGGTATTGAGGAAAACGGTGAAATCCTTCCTGGCTGTCTGCCAGCAGTGTCTATCAAATGTTAACACTCCAGTAAAAGAACAGGTAAAGGAAATGTCTATCATGCTCTTAGAAAAGTGTGAGTGTTAAATTGTAGTAAAACTCAAGACAACACTGCATCAAACATAAAGTAAAATCATCTGTGCTCCTGTCTAAATAAACCTGAACAAACAGCCCAGAAGAGCAGCTGTATTAACAGCACTTCCACAGCACAGCTCATGACAGATTAACTTTTGATTAACAGTAAGGAAGCATTACCTGCATGCTCAGGGTCATTTCCAGCCCTCGTGACTCCAGACATCCAACTCAGTCACCTCAAATGAAAGAGTCTTCCAGTAAGACACTGATTAAGAGATGGAAATTGGCACTTTTGGAGGGTGACTGAGACCTCAGATGGGCTGAATCTTTCTGCATTTTTTTCCATTGAATCAAAGGGTTTGTTGCAATAATTTAGTGTGTCTCAGCAGGACACAGTAGCTGGTTTGTTAGCTGAGAGGTTATGTGAATAAACACTGATTTATGTCAATGACATTTTATTTGTCTACAAATGGCATTTCTATCAGACCTCCCCAGATTTTGCCAAGACACAAACTAATAACTGGGCTGTGTTTTTTGCCTGTGGTATTTCAAAGATAATACTTCTTAAAAGACAGTTTTATTTCTTTGCAAGATAGCTCTGCTTGGCATTTACTCGCTGTTCTGAAGGTTGCTAAATATAAACATTAAATGCTCAGAGATGTCAGTAGTTTGTGTATTTCTAAAAGACTTGTGTGCCATTGGCTTCCAGCAGATTTTACTTCAGTAATTGTTTTTTAATATTCAGAGTAGTTACTCCTGGCATATTGTATTAATATTATATAATGTGAAAATACTTTCTAGCTTCATGCAAAGACCTCCCTTCCAGCTCGAGCTGGACCTGACATCCTTCCTGCCTTGGCAAATGGCAAATGTTCCTTCCCATTCCTGCAGTGGGTTTGTTCTTGGGCTTTATTAACATGGGTGTGTTCTCTTCTTACCAGTGGTTTTTCATTGGTAATTTAAACTTTCTTTAGAAGCTCTTCGCAGTTCCCAGTTCTGGGGAAGTTTTCAAGCCTCAGCCAGACAAACCCATGCCCAACCAGGCCCAGAGAGAGCATGTTGTGTCCCAGGCAGAGTAGGCTGGACTGGAGACTCCAGAGAGCCCTTCCAGCTGATTCTTCTATGATTTGCTCTTGTTTTCTTCCTTAAACTATAGCTGCAAGACTGCTACTTACTCCTTTTTTTTTACTGGATTTTTTTTTGAGAATTATGTGCAAATTGTATTGTCTCCCATACTTGATCCTTACTCCAGACATTGTTTCCAGACAAAGTTGATGTCCATATCAAAGGAAGGAAAAATATATTAAGTGTTTAGAGAAACAGGACTGAAACATTTCAACTTCTCCACGAGTGTTAGAGGGAAATAAACATTCTGTGACTGAGTCCACTGCTGCCTTTATATTGGACAGAGCTCAGCACTGGCAGTGCATTACTCATCTGCTCTTTTTTTAGAGGTCTGCATCAGGGAGAGCTTCAGTTCTATTGAGTATCAAGGGAGTTTAGAGCAGGTGAGATCATCACTGGAATGAATCACAGCCTTTTGGATCAAGGGAATAAAATCCCAAATAGCAACATCTGTTCCCAAGGTCTCAGCAGAACACAGTTTACAGTGATTTGCATCTGTTCTTGCCTGAGTGTAGCTCATTCAGATTTTATAACATACTCCAAGAAATAAGGGAGCCACTGGGAAGTTCGGCACTTACAGATTTTATGTTGGAAGTTTGTAAAGTTTTCGGAACCCGAGGGCAAAAATAGAGAAGCTGTGATTTAAAAGGCCTCTGAAAGGTGCTGAAATGCAGACAGCTGGCTGTGACACCCCAGAAAAAGCCATCTGGGGGCAAAACAGTGTTATTGCCATGCAGGAATGAGCCCTTGGAAGAAAGGAAAGTAGTGACAGCTGCCTTCTTCCCAGTCTCAGGTAATGAGGGTATAACAGTAATAAGCATATACCATGGACAGTTCTGCCCAGGGTGGCTTTTGTTTGGATTTGAAAGCTGTGCAGACAAATTTGGATTTTTTTTTTGCAAGAGTTGTTGATGAAATTCTGCAGGAATTTCCTTGCTGTTTGTCTGCATTTCTGGGGTCTGACAGTGACTCTGCTTGAATTTTCCCTCGGTATTGTTATGTTTTTACTTGTTTGCTTTTTTTGACTGTTTATCTAAAGAGGTGTGTTCTCTTCACTACAAATTTGGCTGCAGGCCTTGGATCAGAGGTAGATTTAGAGTTCTTCTTGTAGAGAAGAAATGGAAGGGTAATATGGATCACCTAGGACAGGTAGTAGTACCTACAGTTCGTGACCTGGGAACCAAGGGCACAGCATTCCAAAGTAGGGGAAACCCTTGTGGAATACTTTCCACAGCAAACAAATAAGAGAACAGTTTAAGAAGCTGTTAGATAATAGCAGGGGATATCTGGAAATTAGGTCAATGGTATTTTATGTTTTCCTTACTTGACTTTTCCCTGCATTCATTCTCTGTTGCCTTTCAGGCTTTCATGCTGCTCTGTGACCTCCTGATGATTTTTAGTCACCAGCTGATGACAGGAGGTCGAGAAGGGCTCCAGCCTTTGGTGTTCAATCCAGACTCAGGCCTCCAGTCAGAACTTCTCAGTTTTGTGATGGACCACGTGTTTATCGACCAAGATGACGAAAATCAGAGCATGGGTATGTTTAGCTTTTTTTCATAACAAAGGGGAAAATAGAATTTCCTGATCAGTTTGTTCAGATGTTTTCAGAAGTATTCCTACTTTACTTTTGGAAGGTCTCTGCTCCAAAGTTTCTTACATAAGTTGTGGAATATGCTTTTGTTATACGATAATTATATTTAAGATTCTATCTGTGTAGTTAATTTTTTATTCACAGAGCAGAGCCTTGCATAGGCACTTGTGGCATTGCCATTCAGTGTTAGTGCTCCTTACAACTGGATTTTACTTGCTGTTGTTCAGAGCCACTGACTGCACATCTGAAAATCCAAGGCATGCAGAAGTACTGGTGCTTCTGACTTTTCTTTTGTTAAATATTTATAACTTAGCTCTTGTTAAAGGAGCCTCTCTGAATGTCCTGCGCTTGCGAAGTTAAGCAAGAGCATTAGCAAGTGTTCACTGTGGCCTTTCACAGGGTAAAGGAAAGAAATGACTCAGTTCCATGTGGATTATATTCAGGATCTGCTCAGGGCTATTGGTCAATGGTGTGTCATGTTCCTAAACTTCCCTGGAAGTTTTGAAGTAGGCAGGACTCAAGAATGATCACCTTTCCTTTTAGCTTCTTCTCCAACAATCCTTCTTGCTTCATGTTCAAGAATTGATATTTTTCTAAAAGCTCCCCTTTGATAACATTGTTTTAGAACTTAGCAGTTACTTACAAACATTCTGTTGTTGATGATGATTTCAGAGGGAGATGAAGAAGATGAAGCCAACAAAATAGAAGCTTTACATAAGAGAAGAAACCTTCTGGCTGCCTTTAGCAAGCTGATAATTTATGACATTGTGGACATGCATGCAGCAGCAGATATCTTCAAACACTATATGAAGGTACAGCTCGTGCATCCTCCTGTCCTGACTGAGCCCAGTCTGCAGTGTCAGGCCTGCCCTGCCATCCCTGCCAGGGCTGTGGTTACAGCCCAGACACTCCTGAAAGCTTTTTCAGCTTTATTTGATCCTTTGTAGTACTTTTTCCTTTCTAAATGGCACCTGGCACTGAACAGCAGCAAGCACAGACCTCACTCTCTTTGTAGCACATGTGCTTTATTTAAGGCAGCACCAAAAGCTGGTCTTGAGGTGCTGAGTATTTCCACAGAGGCTCCACTCTAGAGAGTTTCTTATCCTGCTCCTGAGATTCATCTCTAGAATCCCCAGTAAGTTACCTGTTCCATGTCATGTTCCACTGTCAGTCTCCCAGGCTTGGTGCTTGCCCTGAGGCAGCAGAGTTCTTGGGAGAGGAGATTGGTTCAAACAGGACAGCAGGAAAAAAAGCTGTTATTGGGTCTGTGGTAACTGAGTATCTTCTCAGCTTTGGCTGCTTCCACAGAGCTTTTAGGCCCAGTGAAGGGCAGAAGGACCTCAGCTTCTGCTGCCCCTGTACATGGGATTTAGCTGCCAGAACAGGCACATCAGCAGTCCTGCACTGACCCCTCAGGTCCTGTCCCACCTGTTGCTGCAGGGGATTGCTCAGCACAGAGGTGACAGTTCAGGGGGAAGAACTGGAGGACAGAGCAGGGAGCAGGTCCTTTAGACACTGTTTGAGATGTTGATGTGAAATGTTAAAGTTGACATTCTCCTGTTGGCACACACAGCACAATAAAATCCCAGGACACACTGTAGCCATCAGCCAGGGTTAGTCTTGCTTGGGGATTGTTTGCCAGAGTGGGAGTGTCAAACTGAAGCTGTTACTGTCCAGGTGAGTTCCCTCCCTGCTGCTCTAGGTTGGGCTCCTCTGCCCATGCCCCTCTTTCTCTTAAAACTGGGGGAGAGGGAGAAAAATTGTATTTTGATTAGTACCAAAGAAGGCAAAAGCAATATTTTAGAGGGAATGAAAATAAGTGCCTGCAAATGCAGAAATATTGATGAGGCTGAAAGGATACTGTTGGGAGAAAAAAATACATTCTCAGCCTGGAATTTGTAATGCTAATACAGCTTTTCTACCCAGATGGGGAGCACCACAGGCTGTGGCTTTCAGCAACCATTCTGTTAACATAAAGAGAATCAGCACTTCATGCTGACTCATTCCTTACTCCACTTTCAGGCTCCAGTGAATTCCTTTCCCCTCAGTGTACAGGGAGCACACACCTCTGTGCTGGTGTCTGTTCACATCTCCTTCTGGAAGGGGGGGTTGCATCAATATCATGTTGTTGCTTAGAATTGGCAGCCATGGGTCACTTTCATCAAGTGTTTAGGGCAGGAAATGCTCTTTTGTTTGGTTTTCAACATATGTGTAACAAAAGATAATAAATACAGAAGTTCCCTGCCTTATCACAGGGTTCAGTTTAAATTTTGATACTGAAACATTGCTCCCCACTCACACCAAAAATCTGGATTTGAGCAATTGCAAGAATTACAAGTAATCTTTCTCTTGGGAAAACTGTAAGAAATTGTATAAGAGGTTTGATTCAAAGGGTTTTTTTCCCTCATTTTTTTTAGTACTACAATGACTATGGAGATATCATTAAGGAAACCCTGAGCAAAACCAGGCAAATTGATAAAATCCAGTGTGCAAAGACACTCATTCTCAGTTTGCAACAGGTAAGAGCATTGATTTTTCTGTTAGAAATGCCTCACTGGAAAAAGCCCTGGCTGGGATTTCCTCTGGTGCCCTTTACAGGGAAGGAGAAATGCTGCACTTCATTGTGCTGCTCCCCAGTTCAAGCTGTCACTGCTCCTTTGTCTCAGTAATCTCTGTCTGCACAGGCCCACACAGGCAAAGCTTGGGCAGATAAAGATGGAAGGGAGGGAGGGGAGAGCCTTGGAGGCAGTTTGGTCCAAGCTGATTTGTGGTATTTGTTTATTGATCCCAAGTCAACAAGAAGAATTAGGATGGCTTTTTCTTCTTAGCATTTGCTGAAGTATTGCATCTTTCAAACTGCAAGCTAATTAAGTCTTTCAATACTGTTAGATATGTTTTTTCCCTGAAAATTTTGCTTTACATCAACCATAAATTACTGCCTGGTGATGAAATTCATCAGCCAACAGCACAAAGTGCACTAAATACCATTTAGGCCCTTGAAGTACCAGCTGTAGCCATTGCACAGAGAATCACTTCTACCAATTAGATGCTCTCAAATGAGCTGGGCTTCTCAAAATTTATTCCTAAGGGATTTCCTGTAGCAGTCTGGAAGCTGAGAGATATCTGTGCAAACCTGAGAAAAACAGATGTACTTCCAGAAGAGTCAGGAGTGTCAAAGCAGCCCCTGTCTGTAAAACTTGGAGGGGAGGAAGCAGGTGCTGCAGATCAGTCAGGCTGACCAAATTCCATGAAAAAAATAGAGAGGAGCTCTTTGCAAGTGCCTCAGAGTGGATTTATCAAGGAGGAATTCTGTCAAATTAAGCTACTGTCATTAATTATATAGTAACAGAGCTTGTGGAGATGAGAGAAACCTCTGCTGTCCTGCAGCCTGGTTTAACACTGGCACTGGCACTGTCTGCCAGGGTACTCTCAGCAATCAGTGAGGGAGATGGGGTGTAAATGGCAGTGCCAGGAGAGGTGGAACTGGCTGGAAAAGCACTGAGCACTTCCATACTGTGCTGAGAGGGCCCTGGGGGCAGCAGTGCTGGGCAAACAGGCACTGAGGCTACAGTGGAGGAAGTGCAATTTTGCTCCCCAAATTCAAAGCACTGCCTGATCTGATGGGTGGTGGAGGTGCTTTAGAGAACAGCACAAGAATGCAGGACCTGCTTAATGAGTTGGGAGAACAGTAGCTGGAATTCAGGGAAGGTGGGTGCAGAGTTCCACCAGAATAACTCCACACAAGTACAAGATGGGGAACAGCTGACAAACAGCAGTGGGACAGAAGGAATTCTGGCCAGTGACAAGGACTTGGTTATGGCTCAGTGCCAAAAGCCGTTGCAAAGGCCACTCACAGGTGGAGCAGGTTTAGAACCCAAATTTTTCTCAATAAAAGTGTTTCCCAGGTCACAGATGTCAACCTCTGAACTCTCTCTGCAGCTGTTCAATGAGCTTGTTCAGGAGCAGGGTCCCAACCTGGACAGGACATCTGCCCACGTCAGTGGCATTAAGGAGTTGGCCCGGCGGTTTGCACTCACTTTTGGCTTGGATCAGATCAAGACAAGAGAGGCTGTGGCCACACTACACAAGTGAGTGGTGGTAAATAAATTAGATTTTTATGTTACATCAGATTAAAACTCTTGGTTGGCATTCCCTTTCTAAAGGTACATAATCTCAACGGGCCATGGAATAATTATGTGGTTTTTTCTAGTTTAAATGGAGGGGTCTATGTGTATGTAGGTAGAAAGGAAACAAACTAGCTGCTACCTAATTATTTATTGGAATTTATTGGCATGGCTACGTTTGTTTATCTCAGGTAAAGCTGGTTGTGTCTAACAATTGAGGATGGTTCTTTGTTCTACACCACTGTGCATTCTGGAGGAACCAAGGGCTTTTATAAAAAGATACCCCAAAAATATTTTGGAAATCTTCTAAAGTGGACTGGAACTTTTAATGCAACTGCTGCATAGAGAAGTGTAGTAAGGTTCTGCTACATTTAAACCATGGCTTTGCCATGCCATAAAAAAGTTCAGGTGCTAAGGTTGGCTGTCTCAGAGACTCAGTCCTTGGGAGCAGGATCAGCAAGGCTGGGTCAGGATGCACCAGGCACTGTCCCCAGGCAGGCAGGAGCCAGGGGACACTCATGCCTTGCTGCCTGAGGGAAGGGGGAGCAGGCAGGAGCCAGGGGACACTCATGCCTTGCTGCCTGAGGGAAGGGGGAGCCTTCTTTTCAGGCACAGATGACAAAGCAGAACCGAGTTCTGGGGACTCAGTTCTCTGCTCTGGCTGCAGAAGTTGGCTCCTCTTTGATCTGACACATTCCAGGGAGCTCCTGCCCCTGGGCTGTGCCTGCCCACTTCCCACACTGGGCCAGTTGCTTCCTGCAGGGACTGGCCACGTGCTGGTCTGAGGGGGCCTTGCAAATGCACAGGGTTTTACATTCTCCTTTGTCCAAAAGCAGCTGTTAGCTAGTAATGGGGATCTGTGATGGGATCTGAGGATACAAACAATTTAATCCCAGCTCAGATTTGGGGTAACTTGTTTGGTTTTGGGGTTTTTTTTTTAATTTTGTTGTTGTTGTTGTTGCAAATGTCTGAACATGTTAATATTTCTGTACTGTAGAGATGGCATAGAGTTTGCCTTCAAATACCAGAATCAGAAAGGACAAGACTATCCACCTCCTAACCTTGCTTTCCTCGAAGTGCTTAGCGAATTTTCTTCCAAGCTCCTGCGGCAGGACAAAAAGACTGTGTAAGTAATGCTCTGGGTTCTTCCCAGGCTCTCCTAATCCCTGCACTGTGAGTTTCAGCTCTCTGAGGTTTCTGCAGTCTAACGGGGGTTGCAGAACACCCTGCCTGTGAGGCATTTCACATACATGCTTACTCATCCTTTTATGTTTTAAAATAATAAAAATAAATGGGAAAAGGAAAATCAGACACACCAATGAGGTGAGTTTGAGACCTCCCAAAATGTTGTTTAAAATTTCCCATGGGTATTGAAAGTAGAAAGTGCTTTTTCAGTCTAGAAGAAATTAAACATTAGCGGTGCAGGGAGTCTACAGGCTGTCACCACTGCAGTAACAGCTGCTTCTGTCATATATTTACAGAAATTGTAAACCTATATTCCTTGTTTCTTTCAATATATTGGAAGAGGACTGCAGACACACATCAGCCAAGCACTATGTGCCCAATGTAGAACCGAGTTCATTGAATAACTTTATGGCCAGTTAAAAAGTGCAGCTGCCAGATCTGCTGATTTATGGTTATAGGTGTCTTTCCAGTCACTTCCGTGACCACAGTGAGTGTTAGGCAGAAACATCAGCTGGAGTGACCTCAACTGACTCCTCCTGTCAGACCTTGCTGTGAAGGTTTGACAGATGTTTTTCTGTGAAGACATTTCTTTTAAAGGACTTTTCTGTTAGGGCTAACAACTATAAACATGACAGCTTTATCTGTGTAATAAGAAATGGAGCTTGGTTAACTTTGAATAATTTTTAATGTGTACATGCTTGAACCAATTTCACTTTTTCATTGTATCAGTCATTTCTCAATTCAACAAATACTGTAGGACAGATAGTTAAATGAGCTGGGGAATGGAAGGATCCAGTTGGGCTGCCTTGGCACTCCATTTGTGCATCTGCTCTTCATTGTTGTATCCTGGAATCTAGTCAGCCTCAATCCTGTTCTTCAGGACAGGACTTAAGGATAACTGGATTTTATGGCTTGTCTTCCTAGCTGCCCTGCATGGTGGTCTAAGGGCCACGGGCCTGTTTCCTCTTTAATTTGGTGAAGTTTAGCCTTTCTGTAGAGTCATCCCTTCCACAAGTTTCCAGTGTCTGACATTTAAACTTACATCATGCTGTACAGCCCTGACAGCTTTTGTTAACCTGAGCCGCTGAGTGAAATTCAGTTCTTTGGGACATTTTGTTCCTTCACCTTCCATGTTGCCATTTAAATTCTTTCTCAAAGGTTCCCCTGCCCACATATGTGACCTGTGGCTGCTCCTGCAGGACTGTAAGGATTGCTGTGGTGGAATATCTGTACCAGATATACCAGCTGAATCTGAAGATCATGAAAAGGAATAGGTCCCTTTAGGGCCTGATTTATCTGATCTGTGCCAGACTGCTATGTTGGGATGAGTTCAGCCCTGCCCCAGACCCCACGGGCTGTGGTGACCATGAGAAGGGCCAGCACAACTTGCTGACATGTAAGGATTCTGTGGAGGTGCCTCCACTCCTGCCCAGTGCTCCACTGACAGGGCAGGACTGGGATGCTGGATTTTCCCTTCTCTGTAGCTCCTCCAATCCACAGGGACCTCTCCCCCTCCGTAGGGGCTGCCTGTGTGCAGGAAGGTCCATGACCACCATCTGCTGGAGAAGTCCCATGTTCGGGATCACTTCCCTCCCTCCCTGCCCAGGGGCCCTCCCCAAACTCGGCCCTTGTCTGCAGCCAGAAGTGCTCTGGAGCCCTCCCAGTCTCAGGAGCATGTGGCTGCCTTGGCTGCCCAGGTTCTCCAGCTTGGCTTCCCTGCCTCCATCCCCGGATCATGCACCCGAGAGCCTGCAGGTGTCAGGGCCTTGCTCCACAGCACCCTCCCCGGCAGGCTCCAGCACACGCTGCTGTTCCACAGGGCCTCTGCTCCCTTCTGCTGGGCTGCTGGCTTTTTCCTCTGGGCTGAGAGAAGGGAGCAGCTTCCAGTTCAGGAGTGAAGCAGCAACACTGATTTAATTTCATTTTCCTAGCCTGTTATTCTGGCTACTCATTCATGAGTAACCTTCGGAACTGGTGATAGCCATTTATGGATTTATTAAAATCTGTGGATTTCATATAAAACTTTTCATGTAAGGTGCCAGACTCATACAGCTGGGGAGTAAAAATTTGTACTAACACCGTTACAAACCCACAAGGCAGACAGAGGCAGGGAAATCCTGAGTAACTAATGTAGGATAGAACAGAGGTGATTGTCCTTGGAGGCACTTATTTCCATTATTTCTCTCAAACACGCTGTAGGCTTAGACTGGACACTGACTTGTGGGTGTCAGATGAGGCAGAGGCTCAGCATGGTGCTCTCACTTGAGGAAATTCAGAGTTGATAAGAATTGTCAGTGTGAAGCTCCCCCAAAATGCTGAGCAAAAGATTCCTCAAGTTTGGCATCCAGGCAGTAAAGAACTCCAGGGTGGTGTAATTTTTTTCCTTCACAGTTCGGCCATAAACTTGCAATCTGTTTCTGTAAATGCTAACTGGAAGCAGAATCACTCCTTACTTTCCAAGACTCCTCTGCAGGTAGATTCTCTAAAGCCACAAAGCACTCAAGTGGCAAGGTCAGGTATTGTAAAATAGAGAATACACCAAGAATTTCCCATTAGTGCCAGGTTTGGGAGTTAGTATACACACGAGAAAGGGAAGGAGGAAGCATTCACAATATTCGATAAAACAGTAGACAGGAATCTACTGTTTCTTGAACAAAGTTATGCCATTCATTGGATCAAAAAACTGATGAGATTGTTGCCCTGGCATGAGCAGTGTGGCTTCTGGGCCTGTTCTGGAGCTGGGCTGTGTAACAACTCTGAGCTGCCATGAGCTAACAGAGAAAACGCCTTTCCATGTGGAATGTGTGGAGTTGACTCCCACTGCTGGCAACCTGGCAAGGTGGTAATGAAGGAAATTGTGACTGAGGGGTGCAGGAAGTGATGCTGAAGTACCTGAGTTCTCTTACCAAACTTCTGAATGTTTGGCTCTGCAGCCTGAAACTCCCTAGAATCACACTTACGTATATTTGCATGCTCATTTTAGAGATTACTTCTAATTCCATAATTAAGTAATCAATAGAAAAAGAAAACAGTTCCTGTGCCCTCCAGACCAGGAGGGAGTTGTTGGTTCCTTCTTTCAGTTAACACATGTGCATTGGACTTCTCATGGCAGTGGACCAGGTCTTCAGATGTTTTATGGAAAAACCAATGCTTGCATTTGACTAACCCATTTCTCTTGTTCCAGGATGCCAAAGGACATCCTGCATCCTTGCAGCACTGGCTCTCATGCTGATGCCTTAGGTTTTAACTTTTATGTTTTTCAAATCCTGTGCTGCCTGTGTGTAACTCTTAAGTTTTGTGTGGCCTGTGAGCTGCTGTTCTCTCCTGCTGGTTGGACATAATAAACCTCTCTGGATTTGGTCTCTAAGGACACCCAGATTGTCCCAGGCCCCAAAATGTGTAAACTAAAGCCTTGAGAGGAGGGGAAAACTTGGGGTGATTACATCATTAACCGAAGCTTTAATTGGAGAATTAACCCTGATAGGCAAATGGACCAAACTTGTAAAAGTGTGAAGAACTCATGAGCCAGGGTCCATCTTGGGTGGAGATGTGTGCCTTTGAAGGCCCTTCAATAAATGCCTGCTTTTATTCTCTTAGTCTTGTCTAGCCTCTGTCTTTTAGGCAGCCACCTCAAGGCATCAAAGCAGCCTGGCTGCTGGCACAGTGGCCATATCCAGGTGTCTGTAGGGATGTTGCTGCACCTCTGTACCCCTGTGTTTCCTTTGCAGGCACACCTACTTGGAGAAGTTCCTGACAGAGCAGATGATGGAGAGGAGAGAGGACGTTTGGCTGCCGCTGATCTCGTACCGGAACTCGCTGGTGACAGGCGGCGAGGACGACAGGATGTCGGTGAACAGTGGCAGCAGCAGCAGCAAGGCCTCCTCCGTGAGGAACAAGAAGGGCCGGCCCCCCCTCCACAAAAAGAGAGTGGAAGGTTGGTGTGGGCACAGGGCTCTGCCACTCTGGGGCAGAGTGGGGTTTGGCAGTTCCTGCAGAAATGCAGGATGTGCTGTGGGTGTGGCAGAACAGAGGCACCTGTTGTGCAGGTTCTGTTGGGCCTGGGCGTGTCCTTAGGGGAAGTACCACCAGAGCCCCCCTGTTACTGTTGGTCTTGGCCAAAACTGGCAGTCACCACTGTTAAAAGCTGTTACTGCTGGTGGGAGAGGTGTTAGTGGAGTTACCTGCTGTTTCTCACTCCTGGACCTGCTGGGTTTCTGCCTGTGCTTCCCTCTGGGTAGTTGTGAATTCTCAGGGATTTGGAGCAGATTCCAGGCAGAAATTTTGATAACACATCTCTCTTGTTGCATGGCCACTGAGGAACACTAAAAAGACACTGTTTTTGTTTAAAATAGTACTGATATCTAGTGTTGTCAGCATTTACTCTTTCTGGGACCTCAGATGTGTTCCTCAGGAATCTGGCTGTGACAGCAAATTTCTTACAAGGCTGTATCTGTTCCTGGTCCACCTTGTGATGTAGTGTGGACTTTTATTTGCTGTTCCACTATAGAGTAGGTGTGAATGGGATCCTAAACTTCAGGGGTTTTTCCAAGGTCAGCATCTATGACAGTAACCCCTCAGTAAGGAGTCTAGTGCCAATTTGCCTGAATATATAGCAATTTCCCAAAATATTCCTCAGAAGTTTGCCCATACAGCCAGGTCCATTCTCCACTGCAGCTCGTGTTGAGCAGTCCCTGCACCAAGTCCTGTGGCTTCTCACAGCCAGCCTCGAATGTAGGTACATAAAATACTGGCTCCTTCTTCCAGGTGCTGGTTTTTTTTCTTTCAGGATGCCAAGATTTTCACAGAATTCAGCTACTGAGGTTTTCTTCTTTCCTCTTTGTTGCCGTTTTCATTCTATTCTACTGTATTTTACCAATATTCTTTTTTTTACCCTGGGAAGTGCAGAACAATCTTTTCTTCCCAGTAAGGCAAATCTCAGGCTTAAGATGTAGATTTTGGGCTTTGTTTACCTCATACTCTTTTGTGTCACCCTCTTTCAGTGATCAGTAGAAAGGAGAATTATTTCCAACACTTTCCATTTGTGAATCTCCTTTTTTTATGTTTCTTTAATTTCCACTCTGAAAGATCTAGAACAGGAGAAAGGTTACTGCAGAAATTACTGTGGCATCAAAGAACCATATCCAGTCCCCTCTGGTTCATTTCTCACCTCAATCCAGCACAGACCAGCTTGGAGAACATTTCCTGTTGCTTCTAAGAGGAGATGTGCTCTGTGGCATTCCTTCACAATGCCTTAAGGAAATCAGTAGGTTTTTAGAAAATAATCCCTAACATAAAAATTATTCAGAGATGAATTTGAAAATTTAGACAGATGAATTTGAATTTTAGACAATGTGTATGCCTAAAGGGTAGTAAAAGGCAGAGGAAGAATGAACAGATCCATGGATCCCCATCTACTTTCTCACCACACATTTCCTCTTAGTAATGTGATCTTGTCAGCTCTGTTGTCATCTCCTGTCTTTCACTCCAGCAACTGAAGTTTTTTCTGTGTCTTTCTGGCTGCACACTTCCTGCTCTAACCCATTCTCAAGTCCTCCCTCTTCCCTCCTCTCTGCTTTGCTCCCTTCCCAGGATAAGCACAGGTTCCCACCCAGACCTTCAGTCATCTTTACATTATTGTCATTGAGTAAAGTGTCCCCTCCCTGCTCAGCTCAGTGCTTCTGACCATTCTAAAGGTCTGAACTGACTTGGATTTTGGGGGTTGTGCCCCACCTCACCTCAGTGTGTAACTGTATCTTGCTTGCTCTAGGTGCATGAGATGAACAGTTTCAGATTGAACTCTGGAACTGAAGATCACCTTGTTTGTTTATGTCCAGGATACCCAGGAGCTGGGGCTGTGCTGCAGTATGACTTTGTTTGCAATGGGGTTTGTGTTCACTTGAAATTGTTGTTATTGCTGGGAATAGCTGGTAGTGATACTTAAAAGAACAGAATCTAAAGTTAGAGCTGAAAATCTTCTCGCTCTGAACACGTATCCAGGTGATCCCTTAGTGCACACTTGTTTGAATGCTGCCCTGCATTGGTCAGAAATGAGCAGTGATTTCAGTGTTCTCTCTCCAGATGAGAGCCTGGAAGGCTCCTGGCTGAACAGGAATGAGAACATCCATACTCCAGGGACACTGCAGGCACCTCAGCTCACCTCCACTGTCCTGAGAGAGAACACCAGACAAATGGGAGAGCAGATCCAGGAGCATGAGTCGGAGCAGGGATCTGAACAGGATTTTTTACACAAGTAAGTGTTGGAATTTCAGTATCAAATACAGTCAGCCAGGCAAAGGAATTGCTTGTGGTTTATACTGATATTCTTAGCCTGTGGCTCCAGAGATGCAGTGTTGATTTGCAAAGCCACCTGGAAATGCCTTGACTACAGCTCAGCAATACTTGGATTATCTTCAGGTCCCAGGAAAAATATGTTGTAATGAAATAATAATAGAAATCCCTTATGTTAAAACTATCTCACAGCATAGCCATGCAGTTCTGATTAAATCCTCCAAATGCTTGTGTCCCAGGCTGGGTGGAACTGTTTATTTAGAAGACCTGTAGATACTCTCTTTTCTTTCCCCCTGCCCCATATCAGAGTTAAGCTTTTGCAGATACCCTGACTGATTTTTTCTAAATTAGCTCTGCAATCCCATTCCAGGTGCTGAATTAGTCACTCCTGATTTGGGGTAATTTCCCTAAATTATTTATTCTTTTTGTCCCTTTCCTCCCATTTTATCACCTCCATTTAGAGGGAAAATGTTGGTTATTTTCTGTCAGTGGTTGCAGGCCTGTGGGTGTTGCCGGCAGGTGCTGCCAGGATGCAGCAGGTGAGCACAGGCTGGGTGCTGGGCACAGCAGCACAGCCCAGGCAGAGCCCAGGTCACATCTTCCCAGAGCATCTTCCCTCCCGGCCCCACAGCTAGGGAGGGCTGCACTCAAGGCTCCTACTTGCCTTTCTGAGGTCAAGGATTTACTTCCCATCTCCTGCCTCCCCAGCTGGGGCCATAACTTCCAGGTGATGAGGAAGGTGTTGAGGCTTTCAGTTTCTCCTCAAGAATTTTCTACTCTACAGTAAAACCACACTAAACTTGCTGGAGCAGAACTTCTTTCAGTGCCCCTCTGATCCCACCCTTGGCTCGGCTCAGTCTCTCTGTGGCCATTCCATCACTCTGCAAGTGGGACAACTTCCCAGTGCTGTGGTTTCCTCCCAAGCCTGATGAGCAGGCGCTGCCTTAAGCTCTGGGAGACCCTTCCCTGTTCCTGAGGGAGCTGAGCAGGCTCTTGCCCAGCACCTGAGCCCCTTTTCCTCTGCCTCAGGCAGTGCTGTGAGCACAGAACTGTGAACCAGAGCAGAGAGCACCTCTCTCCTCTGCTCCTTTGCAAGAGTGGGATTCCACGTGGGAGTTCTCAGTGTGAACTGACAGTGGGGAATGGGAATCCTTCCCATTCAGCCCTGCTTGGCTGTCACATTTCCTCCAGGTCAGCTTAGGAGAGCTAACACTTGCCACTGCTACAGAGCTGCTGAACTGACAGGTTAACCATGCTCAGCTTTGGTTCTAGGCTGTTTTCCTGTGAGTTATCCCAGTTTATCCTGTTGGTCTTATTAGGGTGCCAGGGTGCATAGTACAATAAAACCTGGTGCTGCTCCAGAAGAGCTGCAGAGTTTGCTGCTGTTTCCTTGTGCTGCACCACACAAACTGTAGCAGAGGCATTGCTGGCTGGTGGCATCAGCAGTGCAGCTTGGAAGGTATTTACACGTGGGTGACGTAGTGGCCCTTAAGTTGATGAGGGTATTTGTGTAAAAACCATTTGGTTTTCATGTTGTGTGACATTTTTGTCAGTTACTAATTTGGATCCATTTTTGCTCATATTTTGCCTCATCTGACACAGTGAAGTGCTGTCCAATAATAACAAATTTTAGAGGTGCTCCCACTCCAGGTGCCTGCCCCTAACGAAGGAGCAATGTCGGTGTTTCCATACCTGCTTTATTGCAACAGTTAATTGATTTTTTTGTGCACGTACAGTGAGAGGAGACCGATTGTGGAAGGGAATCCAGAAGATGTGGACAATGATGGATGGGATTTAATTATCCTAATCTGAAGCATGGCCAGACACAGAACTTGGGAGACAGAAGCTGTCCCAAAATAGGCAGCTCAGAACTTACTGCTGTTGGTCCTAACTTGCTCCCTGTGTGTCAGTCCCCAGATGCAGATCTCGTGGCTGGGCCAGCAGAAGCTGGAGGATCTCAATCGAAAGGACAGGACAGGAATGAACTACATGAAAGGCAGAAGTGGAGTAAGGCACGCAGTGTAAGTGCTCACAGCCTGCTGCCCTCAGCAGAACCATGTGCAGGACACCACAGTGCACTGTTACCTTTCCTGCTGGGTGCCAGTCATTGCTGAGCCACTTCACCCTTGTGCTGAAGGCAGAGGGAGAGTTTGTTCTCTGACCATGGCCAGGCACCAGGCCCAGTGACAGGGTCCCCGTTCCTGTGTCCCAGCCTTCAGCTGTTCCCATGTCACAGGGGTTCCCTGACTTGTGTGCTCTGGAATTCCCTGTGAGCTCTGCCCACGAGGCTGTTCTGTGCCTGCACTCTCTATCCTTTTTGCCAAGGTGTCCCCCTGAGCACTAATGGAGGGAACACACCTGGGTGAGCACGGGGGCACCACATGTTCTGTGCTGATCCCACCGAGTCCTTCAGCATGGCCAGAATCCTTACAGCCTTTGGAACTGGGCTTGAAGGCACTGCTGGAGTGCCAGGGCTTTACCAGTGATCCTGGCAAACAGTGTCACTCCTTGGTACAAGGGCAAGCAAACATGAGGAGTTAGTGCCCTGTTCTTGTTGGGGACAGCTTTCATTACTGGTCACAGTGCTGTCAGTGGGACTTGCTGCTTTAGCCTGGGCCAGGGCTCGGGGGGGATTACATATGATTTTCCTCCTGTCAGTATTGCAGAGAGCCTGCTGGCTTTACCCTCAGCACCAGGGTTTGGGTGAAGGCATTAAATGATAGGATTTGAGCATTCTTTTTTAAGACAAAGATCAGGGCTGGGAAATTTTTCTGCCTGAAAATGACTCTCTCTTTATTTAAATCAGACGAGGTCTAATGGAAGATGACGCTGAGCCTATCTTTGAAGATGTAATGATGTCCTCACGAGGCCAGCTAGAGGACATGAATGAAGAATTTGAAGACACAATGGTCATTGATCTGGTCAGTAAATCTTACCAATGGCAAGTTTAAAACAGTTGAAAGCTAATTTAAAAGGAATTTTAGAAGTGCAAACAAACATTTCCAGAATTTTGAGCCTGACTTCTGGTTGTCTGAATGCTAAAGAGTGGAAATGATGTGGGCGCTCCCCAGAGCCGCCAGCTGCTGTCAGCTTGTTCCACAGCCAGACAAGGAGCATTGCTTAGTGATCCTTACCCCCAAGATTGTGTTCTTGGGGAGCAGCTGGCAGCACCATTACACACCTGGGACTTGTCAGCCTGAAAGGATCAGGTTATGAGTTACAGGCTGTGCCCACACGGCTCTTTGAGCAGCCCCAATGTGTCACACGGGCACAGCCAAGGGGTCCCTGTAGATCCCTCTCCTGGTTGGTTTGATTTTGAGGAGCTGGGCTGGGCAGGGGACCCTTACTCGAGGTCTCAGTAGGTCACAGCCAGAGTCCTGCTGGCACAGCTGGAGGATTTACTCTTGTGCTCCTGGGGAAGGACACCACCAAGGGTTTAAGCTTCAGAAATATTTCAGTATCTTCAGTACCCTTTTTGTTGGTAAATCCATTTCTGGCCTTGTCAGAGCTCAAGTTTCACTATGAACTTAAAGCATAAAGACAGTTAAGAGGGAGTTTCTGTGCAGTCTGGCCTACAGTCCCAATACAGAAACATCCTTAAGTCAGCAAGAACCTGGGGCAAGTCCTTAACGATGAACAGAGTTAGAATTAGAATCCAGCAGCTTTTACCCCATCCTTTTAATGTCAAAGAGGGAGTGCTGTGCTGAGCCCAGCTTTGGCCCAGAGGTTTTGTGGCAGAGAGAGGGAAGGCGAGGGCAGGCACAGGTGGCCCTGTGGCCAGCAGGGTCCCTGTGGCCGGCAGGGTCCCTGTGGCTGGCAGGGCTCCCTGTGGCTGGCAGGGTCCCAGTGGCCCATGCTGTTCCAACCCCCGTGTGTTGCAGCCGCCGTCGCGGAACCGGCGCGAGCGCGCGGAGCTGCGGCCGGACTTCTTCGACTCAGCGGCGATCATCGAGGACGATTCAGTAAGGCCTGGCTTGTTCTGCTTGCTTTGAGCTCCGCCCTTGTCCCACCTCATGTAACCTCTGTCTTTTCCCCCTTTTCCAGGGATTTGGCATGCCCATGTTCTGAAGTCTGGCGAAGACCTTTTACAAACTTGGAACTCTATTGTTTAGAGCTAGAGGCCTATATACTGTGATAGCTTGTATGAAAACCACATTTTTGATGTGATACGGTTTGATTTTTAACCAAATGATTGAGGTCAACCCCTTGGTGTAGTGACGGAGAGAAGAGGAGCTTCTTAATGACACACGGGAATGTTGGCCAATCCAGTCACCTCAGAAGGGCTGACCTAAAAAATCATTTGTATCCCTGTTCTTGACTGTCCTAATACAGATTTTTTTTTTTTTCTGGATGAGGAGGAAGTTTTAAATTGTTAAGACAGCCGTCAAAATAAACACTGTTCTACATATGTTTTCTGAAAACAACATTGAGTGAAAACAGAACTTTTTAACTTTATTTTTCTGCTGTACAATTTAAAACAGTTTTAACATTTGCCTTTTTATGTTTTCAAAGCTAGCCATTTTTATTAAACCTATGCCTATCAGCCACTGACTAGCAAGGCTGCTGTAAGCAGGTCGTTCTGGCTACGGAAAAGTGTTTTGGAACACACTGGATTTGATTAACATTATGGTACGCTTATGTCCTCTCATAGGCATGGAGAAGAACACTCTCAGAGAAGAGGTTAGAATTCTAATGACGTGCATCTCTGCCAAAAAATTTCAGATTCTGATATGATAAACCCAGATTTTATACTCTTGAGAAGATTTATTTTTATTTATAATGGGACATAAAGTAAGAGATGTCCATGAAGCCACTTTTCCAACAGATGCTGTGTAACATTCATTTTATATAGCACATGGGGACACAAAAACAGTAAATTTTCTATTGGTACTTGCTCTGTGCATTTTTAGCAACTTATACCAGCAAATAAAGTATTCTCAGTAAAACACACAAACGGTTCTCAAGTAATCACTTTGCTGTTTTTACTACCTACTTCAAGCCTGCCAACACAAGGTACATAAACAGCAACTTTCCTATTAAAAAAAAAAAAATAGTTCAAGGGTGGGGGAAAGGATCACTTTAGCATACTAAAAGTAATTTTAACTGTACCATAAAACAGAGTCTACTTTCCATGCCGTAAATACCCTTTTCCGCTATTTTTGTAAATTAATTTTGCCAATTAGAAGTACTGTATGTGCTGCATAGAAATTTGTGCTTAGATGGTGAAGTTCTTAAGCTTACAATGGAATACAGCTACATTTTCAGTGTTAACTGTGCATATTGAGAGTAATTCTTTGGAAAAAACATGATTTTTCAAAAAAGCTAAAAACATCAAAAAAAATTCCAAAAAACCCCAAAACATTCATTGTACTAAGATATTTTTCAATGTCTTCAATAATTTGGAATTTCATTATGTTTCGATTTTATGACTCGATGTAGTAGCTGCTCCTTACCCAGCCTGGCCTGGCACCAGCAGTGCTGGCCCTTCACAGCTCCAGATCTCCAACAATTGGCCCCAAAACCTTTATCTTTGTGCACTCAGTAGCAGCTGAGATACAAAGCTGACCCACTTGGAGCACAGCAGTTTCAGAGGTGCTTTAGTTTTAGCAACTGCAGAATAATCACGGAGCTTTTTTTCTGTTTCAAGCTTACTGGACACCAACCCAACCCCTCAGTGCCCAGCACGGGCAGGGAAAGAGCCCAGAGTGACCCAGGCCAGCACCGCACCCAGCTGAGCTTGGCTCTCACAACACGTGCAGTTCTCAGACACGGTTGCCAAAAATGTTTGACCAGGTAATTCAGCCATTCCTCGGTGTGGGTTGGGGATGTACTGATCCCAAGAAGTAGCTGGAACTTTATAAACCCTGCTACCTCCCTCTGTGCACCCCCACAGCCTGGGGGCAGGAACGGCTGCAGGACCTGTCCCAGGACCACTCTGTGAGCATGGTAGCACAACAGATGCTGCCCAGTTTGAGTCGGAGTCTCAGACAAACCTTGTGCTTCACAGTCCTCTGTGTGGAAAACTGATTCCTAATTTAACATTGTAGAATACTGTATAACAAACATTTATTATCATGGTACCTGCAATGGGTCTCCAGTTCAGTTTGCAGTCAATAGGTTTTTGTATTATGAGTGTCTCCTTGATTGGTTTTGCTAGTAATTCTGTAAATTGTACATTTACAATATGAGGTTTTTTTTCCTTTTGTACAATTTAAAACTGATGCTTCACCTTTCATTTAATAAACTATTCAAAATCATGAGTATGATGAGCACCCTCTTCACTATAGTTTTCTTTTAAGTGCTTGTTTGGACCATCACATCTTATCATCCCATTTATTAGTAGGAATTCAAGGCATTATTAAAGGCAAGACTGACAGGTAGCTTTCATGTAGTCCAGGCTTCACAATCAGACCTGTATCTCACTCCCTTACCCACTCAGCCTCAAGAGAGATGGAAACCCTCTCTGGGCTTCTTTCTCCTCTCCACCCTGGTATGGTTTGGTGGGGGGGGGGGGTTAATGTGAGATTGCTGTAAATCTGGGAAGGCCCCACACCACGTGCAAGAGCTGCACTGCTAAAACTTACAATTTCTTGAACTGCCACAAGGTTGGAGAAGAATTTCTCTCTTCTGCCCTATACGTCTGAAGTGACCTGGAGTCTGCGGGAAGAAACTGCCATGGGAAAGGCTTGAAAGCTCTAACAACCAACTGGGCTAAATCAAGTTTTACAGATTCCTGAAACAAAATGTCCACATTACTCCCATGGCTCAGGGAGCAAGGTGCTATTTTTGTCCAACCTATGAATGATTTCATCTCTGTAGTGCTAAAGAAAACTGACTGGTTTATCACCTGGCCCACTTCCTAAAGAAAAATCACTGAAGTCAGTAGAAGGACCAAGATGCAGCAGCTGAGGCAGAGAGATGATCATAAGTCTCAACTACTCCCAAGACAGAGCCTGAAAGCTCAGTCTCCAAGCACCTGTAAGTTATGGCCACTCCTGCTACATTGAGGAACTCAGTAAGTAACCTGCCTTGCTGCTAAGTTCAAGGGCTGCTCATCATTGAAAGGATTTTATTTTGTACCTCTTGCTTTCTTAGGTGACTGGAATTCAAGGAAATCCTCAGGAGCCTGGTCAGAACAGCTTTCGAGCCTGTTTCCAGCATGTCCTGGTAGAGCAACTGCCTGTTTGGAAATGGAGAGGATCTAAAGCCCAATTCTTGTGCTGGCAAGGGATGGGAGAGAGGATGGAGGCTGTAGCAATACTGAGGTCAGGAGACAACTAACAAAGCTGTACTTTCCTCTTTGTGACTGGTGGGTTTCTCATGGACTGTCTCCTCCTGGCTCTGGGCAGGCTGAGGAAGCTGTATGTGTATCCCTTCACTTACCACAGCTTCTGCTTCGAAAGCAGCTTTACCTCTGGAAAACCTTGGGCATTACAAGCCCTTACAGTTTGCTCACAGTTAACTGAGAGCTCCCAGCACGGCCGTGACACCCAACACAGTAACATTTTGGTTGACCTTCCCCTGCTGCTGCAGCCAGCTCTGTTCCCTCTTCAGCCCAGAGCCTGTTCCTGCTGAGGCACAGACAGGGGGGTCACGCAGCCCCCCTGAACGTGCTGCTGCCAGGACAGACAGTGTGTCTGCAACCCGAAGGTGCTGCCTCCCATGCATCCAAAACCCTGGGAGCTGGGACTCCTGCTTGAAAGGCTCCTTTTAGATTGTGCTTTTAGATGATGTTTAGCTGTTGCTTTTTCCCCCCCCAGGTACAGGTTCCCCTTTGAAGCTCCACAGCTCTACTCACTGCCCTTTCCTGGGAAGAGAAGCTACCTGGGACATGGCCATCCCATCTCTGTCCTCCTTCGGGCTCGTGCTGGGGAGCAGCAGCAGCTACAGTGCAGGTAGGGAGGCTGTCTGACAGTAAATGTGAGTTACTCACATCAGCCAGGTCCCTGCAGCCTCTCCTGTGCCTGGCAGCTCGTGCAGCAGCACAAAATGTGACAGTGGCTGGTCCTTGCTGCCTTGGGGCTGGAGGGAAAATGCAGCTTCTGCTGAGCAGGTGAACACAGGCCCAGGGCTGACCAGAGTAACAGCTCCTGCAGTGGTTCCTGGGGAGGCTGGCAAATAATCCCAGAGATGCGAGGCTAGAAGGGGCCTCTGGAGGTCTCTGTTCCAGCCTCTGCTGAGAGAGGAGGATTTGCATGTCCCACCAAAACTGCCCTTTTCTGTCTGCTGTCCTTAAGAGGGGGCTGGCTGTGCTTCTCCTGTGCCACCCATCTCTGCCCTGGGGCTCTGAGACACAGCTGGGCCCCGGCGCTGCTGCAGGAGGGAAAAGCTGCCACAGGCCAGACCAACAGAGGAACAGATCAGCCAAGTCCAGGATCAGCAGATCCTAGTCTCCAGGGCACTGGAACCCAAACTCAGGATTTTCCTCTCAGAGTCAGTAGTGCAGGAAATGCAGTCAGACTCCAAGGTCTGTGGCCAGTGGAATACCCTTGAACTCCACAGGAGTTCAGCTTCCCAGCGGTGGGAGGTGGCTCAGCCCTGCCTGAGCCACCTTCAGGGCCTGTGGAATCAGGGAGCCAAGGGAATGTTTGACCTTGAGCAATTAGTAACAGCTCACCTGCAGCAGGCAGGGCAGGGTGTGTTGAGTATTAACCACCAAAAAGGGTTTAGAGAGGTGAGCTGGTCAGACCCCCAAATTAAATATATACTATGATTTATTGATGAGTATTAGCAAAATCAAAATGAAAAGAACAATTTCTATTGCCAAGCAGACCTCCATTAACCAGAGAGTTAACTGGAACTCTTGTTCAGGATGTCTCCCAGCATGGGCAGCCCCTGCTCACCCTCACAGTGGGATGTTGGCATGTTTCTTCCAAGGACTGGACTGGGATTTACTGGCCAGCACATCGAGGTCATGGCAGATGCGCATGCGGGTGGTCGAAGGCTGGATGATGTCATCAACAAACCCTGCAAAAGATTAAAACAAAAAAAAACCCAAGCTGACCAACCATGAAGTGTTTGCCTCCCAGCCTTCTGTATCTAGGCTGTAACAGAAATTAGCAAAATAAAACAATGCTTGGAATAAATAAGTTCACAAGTAACAAATTAACTCAATTTAAAATAGCCTGAGAAGGAAACATTCCTGAGTCAATTTTTAAATTTGGAATATAACTTGCCTTTTAGAGCACAGTTACTGCTGCAAAACTTGAAGCAAAAACAGTGGAAAAACTTTCTCCTGAGAGCTCTGGAGAACATAACTGAACTGGACCCTACTCTTTCTTCAGGCCACTGCTTTGCATCTAGGGCTGTGTAACAAACAGACTGTCAAAGCACCTGTACTATAAAGGAAAAGGCTGAATTTCTACTATCTCCACAACTGAAAATGCACTTTTCAGAGCAGTGCCCACTTTTCACCAGGCTCTCTGCAGCTGAAGATGTATGTTGTGTCCAGATGTTGTCCACATACACAAGCTGTGGTTAAGCATCCCCTTTCTAACTCAGACACAAGTATTTTACCTAAATAACTTACTTGTTAGTTAAAGGTTTACTCAGTAGCACAACTTCATGCAATGGCAAACCAAATGGACACAGTGTGGGAGACAACCATACCTCTCATGGCAGCAGGAAAGGGGTTTGCAAACTTATCCACGTACTCCTCCTCTGCATCCGCCTCCTTTCCTCTGAAGATGATCTGGACAGCACCCTGGGAACAGAAGGGCTCAGGTCAGTGACACTCCCTGAGCCCTCTGCCCTGCCCACATCACAGCTGTGCCCTCCGCGTGAGGGCTTGGGAGCACCCCCCTGCCTGCAGCACCAGGACACCCCACGGTGCTGGCAGGGCACTGGTGCTGCTGGTGGGGCACTGGTGCTGTCAGTGGGGCACTGGTGCTGCTGGTGGGGCACTGGTGCTGCTGGCATGGCACAGGTGCTGCTGACAGGGCACTGGTGGTGCCAGTGGGGCACTGGTGCACCACAGGGAGAGAGGCCTGGACTCACCTTGGCTCCCATCACAGCCACCTCGGCTGTGGGCCAGGCGTAATTCACATCTCCTCGTAAGTGCTTGGAGCTCATCACATCATAGGCACCCCCGTAGGCCTGGAACACAAACCAGGGCATGCACTCCAAGATGGCCTCGCAGCAACGACGGCCTGGATTGCTCCTGTAGCTTTTTCTAGTCCAGAGATAAGCAGCCGGGGCTGCATTTTACTTGAAGGAGAGCATGAGCGTCTCTCCACCTTGCTGCAGCAATCTCCTAGGAACAGACACTTCAACTAGAGCACCAAAGAGCAAGGAAGGGGGCTGCTGGTAACCCAAGCCCATTCTGCAAGGCAGGCAGGAAGGGGTCAGTGTGTATCCAAACGAGCAGGCCTCGACTGCACCCTGCACATGCACACAAACCAACCAGGCAGTGTGCTTCTGGAATTTCATGGCCAGGGAACACAGCACTCGGGCTCTGCAGTACTCCACTCTGGAACTGGAAATGCACCACACAGCAGTGATGAACAGATACTGCAGGACTGCAGAGCAAACTGCAGTGCAGTCCCTGTCAGGGCAGCACTGAACGCTGCAGTGAGGCTGCAGGATTGACAAGTACTGCATGGAAATACTTGCAACAATCAGAGAAGGCAAAGGAACAGAAGGTTCTTTTTGATTTTTGCAGAAAAACTAGCAGGAGGGGCAGAGCAGCAAGGAGAAGGCTAAGGCTCTAAGAGCCAGCCCCAGAGCTTATGGTAGTAGGGTGTTGGGTACCTTACGGAGAAAGGAAGATAAGGCAGAGCATAGCACAAGTCTTGGGAGGAAAAGAAGCCACAGGAATGTTCTACCTGCAGACACAGCAGAGACAGAGGCAGCCCCTGGTGGGTTTGCAAAGGGAAGCTTAGGAAGCAAGAAGGGAGAAAGCAGAATTGCTGCAACAGAGGGCATGTGCTTAGTGAGACACACTGGGTGACATGGGACAAGAGCAAAGGCATTCTAAGGAGAAAGCAGGGAGCAGAAACTGTAAGTTCTAGAGGGGTCCAGAGACAAGAGGAAGGAAGGAACTGAGGTAATGGTCTGGGAATAGAAGAAATGGCCTCTCATAATGTTACACAAAAAGGTATGGGACAGGTGGGACAAACAGAGATTTTTGATAGACAATGATAGAAAGCACCAGTGGGACAGGCAGACACAGCTTGGTTTAACTATAATTGCCACTAGTGGAAAGAGGAACTCTGAAGACTGCGGTGGGACCTGCCCACTTACCTTTCTGGTGATGACAGTGATCTTGGGCACAGTTGCCTCTGCAAAGGCAAACAGCAGCTTGGCGCCGTGCCGTATAATCCCCCCGTACTCCTGAGCCGTGCCTGCAAAGGACAAGGAATTGCTGCACTCCAGGAATTCCCACAACCCCATCGTCTGTCACCGGCAGCAAACCTGACCACCACCACAGCCATGGTAACACCCTGGAGAAGGTCATACCAGGCTGTGTTCTCTGCAAGACACTGAGCAACTCAAAAATCAGAGCAGCAGCTGTTTGTATGGAAGGTCACAGAAGCAAGCTCAGCAGATGGGACCTGCCTAGGAACAAAGTACACTTAGAGCATTTGCAAGCCTCCAGATGTGACCAGCAGTGGCAAACAGCCTAGAGTCACTTCTCCAGAAACCTCCTCTTCCAAGCTGTCTCTTTTCTACACCACACAGAAAGCAGCTTGGCTACTCTGCCATAGTGAGGACCTACCCTAGTTGTCCTTCATGGCAGCCCAGGATGATGGACCTCAGAAGACAGAGCGTGAATTCCACAGCAGGTGCTTCTGGAGAATGGTCACAGGCAGCAAACAGGAATGCAAGCCATCCATGTGACAGGATGCTCAACACCCTTCTGTCCCAAAGACAGGCTCACCTGACTGGACATGGAATCAGCAATCCCCTGTAACTTATTTTTAGGACTGAGAATTTCAGACCACTGGATATAACTCTTCAGTAACTTTATAGCAGTTTATTCACCTCCTGACTGTACCTTTTAGCATATGAGATAATCCCAAGTACTCTAAGAGGGTTCTGTATGGATTTTTTTTAAATGTAAGTAAAAATTCTTTTGTGAAATTGAAGAACTTATTTGTAGTGTGTTTGCTGGCTTAACATTAATGCTTCCCCTCAGGTATAAGTCGAGTGTCTGAAAATTTCTGTCTGCTCTCAGCTGCAATTTCACTTCTGGTTCTTGCCTTTCCCTGAAGCCAGTGGGACCTGCCAAGCCCACAGACCCTTCCTGCAGCAGGAATCGAAACAGCCAGGGGGGTTCATCCCTAAAGAACAGCCTGAGCCCAGCAGCGACACCCAGCCCAGACCTAGGAGTTGGGGACACCCCACTTCTAGTCACAGCCTGTTTCTAATCCACACCTAGAACAGAGCAGCCAGTCACTTAAAATGCTTCCAGTGTAAGATCATTCAGGTATTTGAAGTATTTACACTGCCACCCATGACCAACTAACATAAACTCTTTTCTGGCCACAGATTCAGTCCCACCCTTGTTCTGGATATGTATTTTTATCCAGTTACAAGTTACGAACACCTTATGTCATCTCTGAGCACACCTGTGAAAACTGGCAGCTGCTCAAGTATTTGGTTCACTGATGCTGGGAGAGGTTTTGCACACTGCTGTGAGCCTGTGTGACAGGTGCTTTCTGCTCCTGTACTGAACAGGGAGATGGAATGATGATGCCACCCTCAGAATCTGTTACTTAGTCTGAGATTTCTAATGCTAATGGGCTAATCTTGCCAAATTCCTTAAAACAAAACAGTTTTGGATCATAATCAAGCCTCAGGTCTCCTCTCTTCAGCTTTATCTTTTTTATTTTTCTTCTGTTTATCTGCTTTCAAACCGACATTCTATTGTGCAATATCAAGTCACTGCTCTGAATTAGCTATATGGAAATAGTTCTGGGATTCTGAGCAACTGCTCAAATCTGGATTGCTGGAGTGTCCCCTTACACCATGCCACTGCCTGGCCCACATCAGAGGAGGAAGCTGAGCCTACACTGGGGAAAAAGGAGAGGAACTCCTGGTTAAAATGTGCCAACTCCATCGTGTTAAAGCAGGAACTAGAATGCTGAATAGTCACACTCTGATGCTTTGAGAGCTGCAGAGGCCTCAAGGTAAACCATTATATAACAGTATTAACATTAGATTTGACTGTATAACTTATAGTCTTCTCTTAACCTGTTTTGTAATAGGTTATTTTAATGTTACCTGCTCAGAGAGCCTGTGCTGAAAGCAGGCTCATCACAGCCCTTTCCTCACTGATGGACCTCTAAACACAGGCATTTTCCACTGAGGAGTGTCTTGGAGCATTGAAGAGACACAGAGGGGGCTGTGGATAACCGAATAAACGCCAGTGAAAACACCTTTCACCCTAGAGCTTCACCCTGTCCCCCCATTAGAGGCTGGAAAAGGTATTCCTTCTGGAGAGATCCTGGGGGCTTTGAATGCGTGGGGGGTGGGGTGAGGTGGTGCCCTGCCCCCCAGACCTGCAGTGTCTGCCAGCCATGGCTCACTGAAGGCATGGCTCACTGAAGGCAGCCCCCCAGAGTTGCCTGAGTGGCTGAGACCACAAGTCCCACCTGGGAGGAAGGCCCAGGATAAGCCAAAGCTTTAAGAAGCCTGACTGTGAGGCAAACAGGTTGTCCTTTAACCCTACCTTCATCTTGGAGTTTTACATCACTGGAACCCAGGAGTTGGTAGCTGTTTTTCTGTATCTTTCCTGTCTTTCTGTTTTTCTCCTTTCCTTCTTCTAACTCAGAATTTCCTTACAGAATGTGGCATTGAATGGGTTTAAAGGTTTTCTATGTTCAGTGGTCTATGTTGTGATAAGTGATGGTATGTTGCATTTACTCTTTTGCCAACGTTCCTTAATTTTCCATAGCTTGCCAGTAAATTTTAATGCTTTTTATCTCTTGAGAATATTTGGTTGGGATTTTCTCCTTTGTGTCTATCCAGAGGAAAAGAACCTTTGTTTAGGTAATGAGTAATTGGGGCTGTAATTGAGTAATGGGGCTGTAACACCCCCTCTGGGCAGCAGGTGCAGCAGGTTGAGGAGGCAGGTTTTCCTGCTGCAGCAGAGCCTGAAGAGCAACACGTGCCAGGATCAGCTGGGGGACTGCAGCAGACGTGGGTGGAATGTCCTCAGGTGACCCTGGCTGCCACCGCTCCCTGCCCAGAGTCAGCGGTGCCAGCTCTCCCCACATCCAGCCCCGGGGCTGGGGGACAGCACTGGGCTGCCTCCCCTAGCCCAGCACAGCCTGTGCAGGACCTGCTGCTGCCACCCATCCCAGCAAGAGCTGTGGAGATCAAACAGCATCTAAAACCACAGCTCAGCATTTCCTGGGACACGGAGCCTTGGTAGAATACAGCGATGAGTGTAACTTCACACCACGTACAACAAGGGCAGCATCTCATGGAATGCAGGAGGTAACAGCTTTTGGCAGTAGGACAGAGCTTTCCAGAGTATAGTATCCCTGAGCCTGGCCCTGGCAAACTGGCCATCCCAGTGTCTCTACCAAGCTGCTGGAGACTGCAGCATTACCTGACTGCATGACCTCTCTCTCTCCTCAAGTAACTCCAGCAAAGCTCTGTGAATCCTGAACACTCTGGTTAGTTAGGCACTATTTCATTTTCCTACGATTTTTTGCACATTTCACTATCCTTTTGTGATGATTACTGTAGTTAGATTACAGAGTTTCTGTCCCAAAAAGTGGGATTTTAAAACCTGGTTTATTTAAGTCTACTGCAGCAAAGTCTCCTCAGAGTTCTGAAAATTGGTTTTTAACACCAACACCACCATGCACCACACTGAACTCTAAGGGTAAGGCATACCTGGCAGAAACCCAGGGACATCCACAAACGTGATCAGGGGGATGTTGAAGGCATCACAGAACCGAACAAAGCGGGCTCCTTTCACAGAAGAATTTATGTCTAAGCACCCTGAGATAAGAACACAGAAAAACGTGTTAGCAACTCCAGGGATATGTAATTCAAGGCAACTCAAAAATCACACTACTTTAGCTGTATTGTCTTCTTAAAACAAAGGAAAAGCTTACCTGTAGATAATGTGCAGATTATATGCCATGAAGCTTTCCTGGTTTAGAACTAAGATCACAGAACAGGCTACACTCAAAGGCTCACTTCATTTTTCTGACCCCTGTCTGCAAAGACTTTCTATCCCAAAATGTAACAGTTTAATTACATTCTTGTAATTTAAAATAGTTTTTCTGTAACTTTCTCTTCATTCATATTTTTCAGCTCAGTCATATTGAAAAGTTACAGAGTTGTCCATTAAAAAACCCCAAAAATTAAACAGTCCAATAATATTTTGAGAAAGATAGGCATTTTTGGTAGGCACACTGCAAAGTGTTTCAGTGTTTCACTGTTTCAGTGCCATTTAGAATTACATTATGCACAACCGTATTAAAACACATTTTGTATCAAACAAATGAAACATTATATGAAGCATTAAAAAGAGCTGTTACAACTTAAAATACTAAAAGAACATTATATTTATATTAAAACCTTCTGTCTGGTATCTTGATAGTGTTATCTTGTAGAAATGAAATGAATGAAACACCATACTAGGTCATCTGATTTTCCCAAACAAAAAGACTCAAGAATGAAAAACAACAAGGAGTAAACCAGAAAGTTCTGATTGGAAAAGGTCATTTCAGAAATTACTAAGTTAAGGAGAGAAAGCAAAATCTGTGGACATTTAAGAAGGGTGATCTTAACTAGAGCTGCACATTGTACCTCCATATCCAAACCACGTGAGGTCACAAGTTCCATACTTGTGCATCTGAAGGCTTTGCACTGTTCAGCTACAGTGAGATAACAAAGCTCCCTCACCCTACAGATGAGTTTTAGGGATTTTACTGCCATGGAAGAAGTGTGTGGTTTCCATGTTATGATTAACCCAGTTAATTGCAGGCTGCTGCCAAATGAGTGGTGCTCTTCTACCCCACCCTCATCCCCCATGTGCTGCTGCTGCTCCTCTTGGGCTGGATGCAGCCTGGGAGCAAGATCGCCTTGTTGAGCCACTAAAGAAATAAGTCTGCAGTTCATTTCAGAGCTCACAGCTGCATTACAGTGAGGTGGAAGACAAAGCAAGTGGTGGAAAACCACAGAATGAGTGGAGGAGCATGCAAACCCATCAGCTCTTACACATGCAGAGGAAGAGACAGAGGCAAAGCACTGTTACAAGTCTCACACTGGACTCTAACCTGAGGCTACTTTGGGTTGGTTGCCCACAATCCCGATGGTCCGTCCATTCATCCTGGCAAACCCAACCACGATGTTCCTGGCATAGGTTGGCATGATCTCGAAGAATTCCCTCTCATCCACAATCTGCAAAGGGCAGAGGCAGGCAGAGCCCATATGAGGCCAGACAGAGGTGCATAAACACACATGCAAACACAAACTCAGTTACCTTAGTATCACAACTTTTAAAACACAGAACTTGCAGAATTTTAAAGGAAAGAGAGGGAGGGAAACCTTTTCATCTGTACAGCCTTCACTGCAAGAATTAACTAGTCCTACATTATTGCCAAAACTGTCAGTTAAGTGTTCCATCAGGGAACACCTTTATGACTGAGGGAATCCTTTTTTCCTGGATTAGAACAAAATGCAAATCAGATGTTACAAACTTCTTTCTCGCATCTTAATTAGCAGCAGACTTAGAGACCATTTTCCAGTGATAAAACAGTACTTCCTGGAGCTCAGAAGCTCCCCGTGACACATTTGATGTAATCTCTCTCTTTCTTGGCAAGCTCAGAGCCCTTTCTTGGGGCCCAGCCTGCTGCCCTAGAGTCAGTGCTGGACATGCCCTAGGGAACGCAGGGAATACAGCGCCCAGCCAGCATCCACCTGGAAGCACACACCCATGTGGCTGCACTTCCCTCGGGCTGGAGCTCAGTGTGTGCCCTGCCGAGGGGCAGCCCTGGTGCATGAGGCACGATCAGAACACACACGTTCAGGAGATCAGAATTATCCGTGGAGCAGTAGCGACACCTACACATGGCTGCCTGGGCTTCCAGCAGGATTCCCTGCTTCCATCTGTTTATGGCAGCTGTGCCCATACTCAATGCAGCGTGCCAGTCATTTCAATAGCCTCAGTCTCAAAAGAGTAGTGAAAAATATAAGTAATATAAAAGTGGTTTTATTTCTTTCATTAATACTTCCCAAAATCTTTGGGAGGGCTTGGGGTTTTTTTCCTAATTTGCCTAATGATTTTTTTTACGTGCCACTTTTTAACTTTCAGTACACACAGTGCTGAAATTCACAGTGGAAGAATCCAGGGATTAAAAATACCCTGAGCTTGCTTTCGCCACTAAAATGAGTCTAAATGCAGCCAGTTGCAAGCACTGTAATTTAAAAAAAAACAGACATATGTTTTCTTATACTCTGCATGTACCTAACTGTCTCTTAGCATAAACAGGAAAGGGTAAATCTCTGCATTCTGGACACTTTATTACTTTTATATAGAAGTGCCAGAATCAAAGACAGAAGCACCAAGGTACAGGGAGGGGCCAAGCAAAAGAACTCAAGGGGGGTTCTGACCCCAGAAAGAACTGAATTGCAGAATCTTTCATCTGTGTAATTGTGTATACAGCATAAGATGTATACTGAAAATAAATTTTGGGATTCTGCTAAAATCTTTTTTTTTCCTTGCAGGTTTTGTTGCCCATTCACAGCTACTACACAGGTAGAAATAGTCACTTGTAAAGACTGAAATAAATAACAGTATCAATATTTTCAGTGCCATTCTGCTGGTTTCTGTCAGTTATTTAGACATAGAATGTAATACATGCATCTTTAATCTGAACACTGTCAGACTTACGGAATGTATGATATCCAGCATATCATAGGCTTTGGTTGACTCACTTGGGACGATGGTGTCCAGCTCCGGAACAGGACGGTCACTGTGGAGAGCAAGTAAGTGTGAGCAACAACACTGACAGACCAAATGAACACCAAGACCAACAGCTCAGGTAAACATTTCCACCTCTCAGAGATTTTGGAAAACTCCTCCAATATGGGGAAGAGAACCGGTTCTCTCCATCTCGGGCACCTGAGCAGCCTCCTTCTGAAGGAGACCCCTCTTCCACAGGCATTGTGCTTGGGAAGCCCTGAGCAGCACGACCCGGCGGGGCTGTGGGGACACGGCCGGGAGGCTGCGGGCTGCAGGGGGCACTGCCGGCCCGCGGACACACGGCTGTGGGGAGGCTGTGGGGAGGCTGCAGGGGGCACTGCCGGCCCGCGGACACACGGCTGTGGGGAGGCTGTGGGGAGGCTGCAGGGGGCACTGCCGGCCCGCGGACACACGGCTGTGGGGAGGCTGTGGGGAGGCTGCAGGGGGCACTGCCGGCCCGCGGACACACGGCTGTGGGGAGGCTGTGGGGAGGCTGCAGGGGGCACTGCCGGCCCGCGGACACACGGCTGTGGGGAGGCTGTGGGGAGGCTGCAGGGGGCACTGCCGGCCCGCGGACACACGGCTGTGGGGAGGCTGTGGGGAGGCTGCAGGGGGCACTGCCGGCCCGCGGACACACGGCTGTGGGGAGGCTGTGGGGAGGCTGCAGGGGGCACTGCCGGCCCGCGGACACACGGCTGTGGGGAGGCTGTGGGGAGGCTGCAGGGGGCACTGCCGGCCCGCGGACACACGGCTGTGGGGAGGCTGTGGGGAGGCTGCAGGGGGCACTGCCGGCCCGCGGACACACGGCTGTGGGGAGGCTGTGGGGAGGCTGCAGGGGGCACTGCCGGCCCGCGGACACACGGCTGTGGGGAGGCTGTGGGGAGGCTGCAGGGGGCACTGCCGGCCCGCGGACACACGGCTGTGGGGAGGCTGTGGGGAGGCTGCAGGGGGCACTGCCGGCCCGCGGACACACGGCTGTGGGGAGGCTGTGGGGAGGCTGCAGGGGGCACTGCCGGCCCGCGGACACACGGCTGTGGGGAGCCTGCAGGGGACATGGGACTGGTGGCAGGACCAGTGGGCAGCTCAGGGGCGGCGGCGGCAGAAGCAGCAGCAGCTCTCACCAGCAGCGCCCGGTCCCTCCAGCTGGCCAGGCAGAGCCCTTCTCCCGGGGCGGACCGAGGCTCCCTGTCACACCGGCACCTCAAGAACTGCACACTTACCCTGCCCTGCCCACGCTGTCACCCGGGGCTTTGAACACATTGAGCTGCACGAAACCTTTCCGTGCTCATTTCCCCGTCCCCAAACAAAGCAGAGAGTGGGGAAACACGGGGAAAAAACATCCACATTCTGTTTCTTCCCTTCACTGGCTGTGTTTAAAGACTCCTTCCTGTCTCCCTACTAATACTGACACATTTTCACGTGGAGTTTTCCTGTAACACAGACGCTGCCCTGCCGTCAGCAGTGATGGATCAGTTACCCCAGCTCCGATCACATTACCATCATTAGGGACCCACTCAGCAGTGGCACCCACTGGGTCTGAGGATTCAGTCACAGCTACAGTGCAGGGGTGTCAATTTTTATGAGTCACGACTGAGAAGGTTTCAGGGAGTATTACATTTGTGCTATTCCCTAAAACTACTGATCTCTATTTCTTAGAAATGGTGTTTCTATGGAGTTCTTACTGAATTACTATTTTATGAATGCCATGATTTAGTACATTTTTATAAGGCACCACAAGGCTCTAGACACACAATTTAAAACTGAAAAAAATCATGTGCAGTTTGACAAAATCAGACAAAAGTTGAAAGTGCAGCCTCATGGCTGCCTCTGTGCACCCTCAGACACACGGGACAAGGGAGGCACAGCCCCTTGCAGGGAACGGAGAGACACAGCTATTTATAGAACAAAGCTGACTGCAACACTTCAAGTGCTTTTTCCATATGAATACAAATATTGCATACAAACACTTCCATAAAATGATATAACAAAACCCTAATCTGAAGAAATTAAACTTCTTTTAACATACTAAACCCCAAGCTAAAAATGATTCTAAACTTTCTCATCCATAAAGTAGATACGGACGTGCTCCAAGCTGTGTCCTGCAACCTGTAGTACTCCAAAGGATGAAAGTGGGAAAATGAAATTATTGCTCCCATAAATTCACAGTGCTGAAGGAAATTTTAACAGCATTCAAATAGCCATCAGCCAAATGAAGACAATATCCAGGATACCACATGTTTGAAAATCTCCTTCAAACATCTACAGACACAGGACATCTGGAGCTTGCTGCTGCACTCATTGAGTTTAAGAGGTGGAGAGCTGTTTCTTACAGATCCCACTTAGTGGGACAGAATTGCTGCTCATTGTTAAAGCCTGTGACAGCTGGAGACACCCTCACCACAAGGACACTGGGTTTCATCCAATGCAGAAGTGAAAATGTACTTGGTTACCAAGAGTTGGCAGTAACCTCCTCCAGAAGGTTGTAGACACAGAGAGAGGTAAAATGCCATCATGCCATACAGCAAATGCTGTATTAGACACCCGCATTAGACACCTCCCAAAAGCAGGGGACATCTCACCAGGGACAACTGGGTACTGCAAGAAACTTGGAACTCCTTGGAACCCAGGCCACTGACAACAAACACGCACCAACACAAGCTTCAGCAACCAAGGCTGGCATTTTTCAACACCAAAACAACTTACCTACCTAGAGGGAAAAACAAACCAAACAAACAACCCCCAGCAGCCCCAGGACTTCACAATGAAAGCACCAGTAGGTTACATTTGATTTGCATCATCTGTGGCAATTTTTTGTGGTGGAAAACGATGCCATAAGAAAGCAATTACTCTAGAGGAATGGACTGGGACTGGAGCAGCTGTAAGAATCAAACACATCAATCCCAAGCAAAGGGAATCTATTAAGATGTCAGTATGTCCAGATGAAATAAAACCAATCTATGCATTAGGACAATAAATGGGAGACATACTGGAGATGCTGCTATAAAACTAGACAAATTTAACAAAGAGATCTGCCTTCATATGTATAAAGGCTTATAAAATGAAGTTCTTAGTACAAATTACATTTATTATATGTGATCCTCTAATACTGTAGCTCATGCCTTGTAAAAGATTAGTTCTTTTTTCTTAAGGGAGACAAATATCTTATACTTTAGTAGCTACAACATAACTGACAGCTTCTCACAAATAAACTGCCTGTTATAAAGTACATCGATTTTAAAAATGGACTGTTGTTTCTACAGTGAAATTAAAATACCAAAATCAAGTCTGTAGGAGCAATTATCCCAGTAAAACTTTTTGAATGCTTACAAAGATCATGATAACCTCAAAGATATTTCCCCAATTTAGCAAATAATACAAGAGATTTGCTTTTGTTTTGTCACTATCAAACCAGAGCAGTCGAGAACAGAACAGAACCAGAACCAGCACAGTTTAATGAACTCCTAAAGATCAACGCCTCAGAAAAATTAGGACTAGTAATTAATTGACCTGTCTAGCCATTCTCTAAAAGAAAATAGCAAATTTCTTTTTCAAAAAAGTGAAAAATGTATCTCAGGGACCAGCACAGTGATTTGTAAAATCAATCCAAAAGCACCTCCCCAAACTGTTACACAGACACTGAAAAGCACAGTGAGGGATGAAGAGAAAATAACCTTCCAGACTCAAATGTTAAAATTCTCACACATGAAGAGCTCCAAGACTCATCACACACATGTGAGGAGCTGAAAGGAACAGATTCAGGCACCACTCCCATGCAGGAGTGCAAGCCTCTTGAGGGTTCCCTAGGGAAAGGGAACTTCGAGTACAACTGGAGCTTGGGTCAAAATGCTTTTAGTCCACTGACATTCTCTGCCTTTCAGTCTTAGCAAGGCTCTCTGCTCAGTGTCCCGTGCTGGCACTGTGGCTGTCTCTCCAGCTCCTGGAAAAATTCCCTGATAAATGTCCAGACAGTTGCCATTTTCCCCCTCTTGAAACAGCTCAAGCCCTTTCTGTATCACGTTGCCAGCTCCACAATGAGCCTGAAACAAGTACCTAACACACAAAGCTTTCTGCCTCCTTGTTGCTTGCCCACCTCTAACCCTAATGAGCAGAACTCATCCAACAGACAGAACTGACAGAACAGGGTAAGTTCTTCCTGCTGCCACTCACTGTGCTGTTTCCTGCCTTTCGCTTGTTCCAAGGGACTGGGCAGCCCACCTGGACAGAGACTGCTTTTCCCCATGTTCAGCACACAGCCTGCACAACAGCCCTTTCAGAAAGCAGAATTGAACCTAACAATGAACACATGCATGTTGGAACACTTCCCATATTCACATACCAGAGTGCAGAATTGTCTGCCAAGATCCCAGGCACAGAACACCCATCTCTGTGTGCCCCTTAAGCCAGAGAAGCCATGAAATACAGTGCTCAGAGAGCACCGAGCTCAGCCAGGCTCCCCTTACCTGGGATCATGGCACTCGCAGACTGGAGCTGGATCCCGGTTGCTCAGGGGTAAATAATTAAAGAACTCTCGAAGGTTCAGCAGAGCATCGATGTCATTCTCAAAGGCTCTGTGTGCAACTCCTGCACAGACACAGCAAAGCACGGATGGAAATCATTGTGCAAGCTTTCCTTTCCAAATATATACAATAAGATAGAAAGAAGCAACAGCAAGAAGCTTTAAACTTGAGCTATTAATAATCAGGAATCTCAGGCCACCAAATCTTACCAACTAAAAATATCTAGAAAATGTGTGCTGTATCAGACTTCCTCCAGAACAGGTCTGGATTGTTGACGTCATATTTAAAATAATGTGAAGTGGTTTATCAGCTGGCACAGCCCTAAGCTGGACCCCAGCCTTCTGGAACTCTGTTCAGGTTACTGTGCTGCACCCAAGTGCAGCCCATTGGCCAATGCAGATGAGTCTAAGGGACAAAGCTCTGCCTAAGCACAGGATCTGACTACAAGTGCTTTTTATAAGGGCTGGATTTGTGCAGCATCTGTGTGTGTGGTTTTGGTTCATCATCAGCTCCATTCACAAAGAATTTGAGATCCCACAGTCATTGCAGTCTTGAGAAGATTCATGACTCACAAATGTTTTCCCAGAGGGGGAAAAAAGGGAAAGAGAAGTGCTTCATCTCACACTTCCACTTGGTTTATAGTTAAGCAGTTCAATCAATCACATTAGTGAGCAAACAAGGGACTGTTGAGACTCTTTCAACCCATGTGAATGTCTGGACAACAAACAAAAAACCCCACCCCAGGCTGAATTTGCTAAGCCCTGCCCCCTGACAGTCTTCCCAATTCTAGCATCTTTTGTGGGTTTGCTACTTTCTCTTCCAAATCCCAGAACTCTCTCACATTCCCACTTTCACTCCTTTGTGTTCTGTTACTAAACAGGAGCTCCAGGAGAGCATAAGCAGAGTCAGATCCTGTGCTTAGGCAGAGCTTTGTCCCTTAGACTCATCCACATTGGGCAATGGGCTGCTTAGCCAGAACTACCCTCATTTACTTTGAGCACAATGAGCACGTTCAGTAAAGCCCCCAGCTCTCACCAGACACTGCAGTGTGTGTCTTTGCACCCCCGAGCTGCTCCTGGGTGACATCTTCATTGGTGACAGACTTCACCACGTCAGGCCCGGTGATGAATAGGTAGGATGTGTCCTGGGGGAAGGGGAAAGCAGAAACAGTGAATGCCAGAGGCAAGCTGCAAAAGCACCAAAGGGACAGCCACAGCCTCTAGAGACTACCCCCAAAATAAGAACAGGGGAGAAACTTCTTTAAAAGGCTGCATTGCACTAAAAATCCACTGAAAATGCAGTTCTCCCGAAGTTATTTGGGGAAGTTTTTCTCAACTTTTCCTGCAAAATAAAAATCCAAAGCAGGAGATCATCTCAGAAAATACCCACTCCCATGTGGTCACTTAGTGTGTGATCAATGTCACCAGCAGCAGCTCAGGACACATCCTTACCTTCACCATGAATGTGAAATCAGTTAAGGCAGGAGAATACACAGCTCCACCAGCACAAGGACCCATGATGAGGGAGATTTGGGGGACAACACCAGAACACAAAACATTTCTCTGAAATAGGAAAAAAAAAACCAATCCGGTTTTACCAAAGAAGTGTCTTTAAATCTGTGCCCAGATTCTGCAAGAATTCACCACCATAAACAGGACTGTTTTATCTACTGGGAGACAAATACCTGGAGAGAACGTCTTGATGCAAATGGAACCAAAATGAGCTTGTTATTTCTGTTTTTCTCCTTTCCCATACGGTTGATTACCTATACCATGCAATGACTGCAAAGAAGGTAACATGAGCCACCTCAACAGATGCTGCAGGGGCAAAAACTGTACTGAGCTTGGAGTGGGAAGCAGTGGCTGTCCTGACATTTCAATGTGTAGGTACACTGCTCAGAGGTAGAAGTAAGCTCTACTGACCAACTGGGAGAGGGATTCTCTTAAAATCAGGTTTCTGCACTGGCTTGAGTTGTACACAAAGGTGAAGGGCTGCTGTCCAACACGGATGGTGTGTTGTCCAAAAACCATGTACGCTGTTTGGTGCTCAACTAGGTCACAACGACTTCTGTGACTGTTCCTCCCAGACTGCACCAGCGTAAAACCTGCCAGCATCTGACTGCCCTGACATCCCACCTGCTTTCCTACTGAAAGGACAGTCTTCTGTGCACACACTTTCATGCAAAGTATTTTAGCAGGCATACAGAATAATGTCATTTCTGTGAAAAAATGAGCAGGAGTGTGCCTAGGGGAAAAATTCTTGCATTAACCACAAAAATCCTCTAGGAACATAAAACTTTCACCAGCGCAATCAACATTGGACATCTCCAACCAGTAAAGTTAACACTGCACACTTCTTTGAACAGAAACTTCTCTGGCTTGCATGCCTTCTTTTCCCCCTGCCCCAAAACTCTATTTTATTTTCTCCCCTAACCCCCATCTTGACAGAACAGGCACTTCACTGCTTCTGATCTGAGCTTTTCGAGTTTCCTTTTAGTGCACAGTGCTTAATTTACTTTAAGTCCCTCTTTCTGCAGAGGAAATCCTTCTCCTTTTACCAACCCTATTGAAAATAACTGCTGTGTGAAATTGATAACATATCTGTATTTCAGAAGAGACACAGGGAAGATGACAGTGCATCACAACCTAAAAACCACTGAACTATGGTGTGCCCACCTGTCTCAAACTGACAAATGCTCAGAGAAATCACATCCCAAAACAGACAGCTGAAAATTTAGGTGCAAACCAAGAAATTAAGTAGATGCTTGGGGTTTTCTTCCAATTAAGCAAATTGCCTGTTCGTTCATTCTCACTAGACATTGGATCACAGAGCCTTACAGAGCTCAGCATTGCCCTTGTTTAAGACACAGGGACGTTTGCCCAAAGCCAAGAAAAGAACCAAGGTCTGGGTTTCACACGCTGCTTTATCCATTGGCTGAAACAGAACAATAACCTTAAAGTTTACTTACAAATGCCCACTTGCATGTTTTGCCCACCTCTGTGGATGCCAAGCTCCCTGTCCATGCAGCAGCCTACTCACCAAAAATATGTCTGCATAGCCTGCCAAGGACTCCACTCCCTCCTGGATACGGGCTCCTCCAGAGTCATTCAGCCCAATCACGGGTGCTCCAACCATGGCAGCTTGATCCATGATCTAGTGATGAACACAAACTCCTCAGTGTTGACCCAGCTAAGCTAAACCCCAAAATGTACATCCCCTAAAAGAGTATCTGTCTCCCCAGCCGTGCATCACCACACTCAGCACCGGGTTTGGATGATGCAGTGGGAGTGACACGGAGTCACAGGAGAGGCACAATTTCTCCCTGTTCATAAGGGGCCTCAACTGCACCTCAAATATCCCCCCAGATATGTCTCACCTGCTCCTCAAAGTTTGTTGCAGTGGTGGCTGTGGAATCTCTCTAAGCTATAAACTCTAATGCTTGATTACCCTTCTTAGAACTTCTTTGGGAAGACTAAATTAAATCTTTACTCCAGAAATTTAAACATTACATTTCTCTTGATACACAGCAGTGAGGGAGAACAATTACCTATTCCTGGCCTTTACCTTTGTGAACATTCAAGTAGCTCAAATCTCCCTTCAGTCTTCATATGCATCTTCATGTTTCTAGGCTAAGCACCATCAATTCAGTCCCACATCATGTTTTCTAGGGCTCTAATCATTTTGGTTACTTACCTCAAGATTCATACACAATACTACAACAGAGGCTTAAGTAGGACTGAATTCCTTACATTCCTTGCACAAAATATTCCTGAGTATTGAATTCCAGTAAAATGTTTGCCATTTTCATAACACTACAGCATGGGCACATTATGTTAAGATCTGTTTTAACATCAAGATCTGCTTTAGCTTCTAAATAATTTTCATCAATTAATCCCCATTTTGAAGTTGCTTTTCCGTGTCCTGTCAGTCATTGTTATAAAATTATTTCAGACAATCTTTAACTTGCTAAGTGTTTACAGTTCCAGTCCCATCTTTCAGAGTGCTTGTAGCTATAAACCTTTTATATTATATTGAATTTTATATTGCCTACGAACACAGAAATGACACTTGGTGCCACTCAAGTCAGTGGTATCTCAGGAGACCCCAAACTCTAGCCCAAATAGGAGTTGATGTAACTACCTCTGTACAGTCCTAGAATTCACTGACACATTCTGCTGTCCTCCAGGGGCTTATATATGGACTTTCTTTCCCAAGGTTTTTCCAAGTTCTTCCTAAAACACACATCAAAGACTGAGCCCCAAAGCAACTGATGCCCCCAGAGCCTTCCAGCTTTGGAGCCCACCAAGAACAGTACCAACCAGGAAGGACCCACATTTTTTCTAGTTCTGTGATCAGCACTTCCCCTGCTGCTTTAGAAAGAGATAAAAAAAAAAACCTCACAAGAAAGTATCCCATCATTCCAGTGCCATTCCATCCCTCCCCAGTACAGACACCATAAAGCTACAGTGTGAAAGGGTAATTCAAGTCCTTCCCAATATCAAGACTTGGTAAAACCAAATGTTTTCTATCTAGCCCAAAGTCTTCATGTTTTCTAGTTTTATACCCACTCACTCTTGAGGAGCTGATGCCAAAGAGTAATTATTTCCACAGCATAAAAGGCCTTGTGCACCAAAAATCTTGTTTCTGATTCCATGGCAAGAAAATTCAGGAAGACTTCCCAGCTCACACCACTCAACACTCATGCATGAAAGAGTTCTTGTCTCCCCAGCCCTGCGATTCACAAACTCTTCCAGCAAGACAAGCAGACAAACAAGAATAAATAGTCACAAGTGTCTGATAAGAGAAACTCTCAGGATCAAGGTGACCTCCAAGTTGGAAAACTGTTTATCTTCAGACTGTTTACTTGTTACACTTGCTTTTTTTTAAATATTACACGCTTTCACAGCACACTATTTAGAGAGAAAAGTTTCTCCGAATTCATTCCTCATTTCTCCAGTGCACAATGAGTAGTTAATTTATATTTATGCTTGGCAAGTCTCTCATCCTCTGTAGTAGAGTAGAAAACATAACTTAATATAACCAAGTGTGTATTACCTGGAAAAGCTCTCTCACACTCAAAAGGTTTCCAGAGGCACCTCTCTCAGGCATGGCACATGCCAGAGCCCACTAAACTCAGTCACCAAACATTCTCTCTGAAGTCATTATCACAACAGACTGAAAAAAGGATGCTGGCAATTTTTTTTTGTTTTCTCCTGTGCCATATTACCTTGCAGATCTTCTGGGCATGAGCTCCAGATAAACTGCCTCCAAATACAGTAAAATCCTGAAAGTAAAGAAAATTTTCAGGTTAGGGAAAGAATAATTTCAGTAAAATATTGTCAGTTATTGCCAGTAAATAATAAATCTGACAGTGCTCTATACTTGGTATGCTGCTTCAAAACAAGTGACTCCCTCAGTGCAGCCTGCAGATCATCCCAGCTCAATCAAAGCCTCCTCTACAAGGAGGAAATACAAACCTGGACATGTGTCACCATTCTAGACTCATGAGTTATGTCCAAGAGTTATTATTCTTCCAGGGCTGCTGTTGGGACTATGTTAGCCAAAAGGCCTAAGCAGAAAGATCTCTAACAGGCAACACGAGGCCCTGGGACTGATTCAAAAGAAAAAGGGGATATTGACACCTACTGGCACAAACAGAGCCCAGAGCTAACTCCTGCAGAGTTTCCCTGCTGCATTCCCAACAAGTCTTACTCCCAAGGAAGCCCCAAAAGCTGTGTGGACAGAGACAGCATGGCTATGAGGAAGTTAAACCAAAAAGCTTCAGCATCTCAAGAGGCAGCTCAATTTGGAGGGAGAAAGGTCTTTAAATACAAAAGGGGAGGGGTGTACCATGAAGGGGCACACTTAAATTCTACTAATACAAAAACTGCCCACTACTTGTGTTCTAAAATGAAGGTTTGTCTTTGGCTCCTCTCTTATGTTCAGGCCCATGTAACAGCGTCTCTCCTTGGAAGGAGCACACATCCAAGACAAAAAAGGCAGAGTGTATGCCTTGCTCCAAGGTAACACAGCAACAGCCACTCTGGCCATGAGAGCACATGGAACAAAGAATACTTTGTGGCCCAGAACAGAGCAGCACTTATTAATGGTCTTCAAGAAAGCCTTTCTTTCACAGTGTTATGAGTAACCAAGATAAGTCTCTTCCTAAGATGTTTTCTCTAAAATATTTTTATTTTAATATAAAAATATTTTTTAACATAAAATGTATATTTTATCTATTTATATCCTATCTATCACGAGCTTTTTGGCTTCTTGTCTGAGGGTGTTTTGCTTCCTCCCACAGGTACATTGCTACATGGCTACATTGAACTATTGTGAACTTATTTCAAAGGACAAGTTCACACTATTTAAAAACAAGTAAAACTTTACCTGACTGAAAACATAAGCTAGTCTCCCATTAATCCGTCCACGGCCAGTCACCACACTGTCACCAGGATACTGCATTAAAATGGATAAATTAATTGAAAATAATATACAGAAAAATCAAAGCAACAATGATGTCCACTAAAATTTCCACAAACTCCTACTAAGACAAAACAAAGACTGATTTTCTGGGAGGTCTCATTTTCCATGTTTGCAGTGGGGACTCCACAAAGATTTTCCCCAGCCCTGAAAAGGAAAACTAGAGGTAATATCACACACTCACTATGTATTAAACAAAAGTGAACTTACCAATTTCCCTTCAAACTTAGCACATCTGGAGTTAAGGCAAATCATGCCCTCAGAGATGGGATGTACCTTTTATCAGGACTAGCTGATGTTTTTGAAAAGATAGACAGAGTGCACAAACCTCTGAGGTGTTGATACAGGATAAAAAGCAACCCTGGACAGGTCGAAAAATATAATTACAGTCAGCTCAAATGCTTGAACTTGACCTGCCCCATTTTTTACCCTGTAAATAAGGGAAGAAAGAACTGGACAAGCAAATGGAGCTTGTGAGTCTTAAAATGTGTTTAATCTATATTGCATCATTTTCTAGAAAATAAAGTATATAGAAGTTTTTCAAGACAACAGTAGAAAAGGAACTTTACTGGGCTGTCAGTAAAAAAGAGAATTTTAGGCACTGAAGTGCTTTTTGTCGTTTGGTATTAAAGAAGAAAAAAAGGAAAGAGAAAAGGGAAGTGCTCGGTGCAGGGCCCACTCTAAGGGCTGTTTATGCACAGGTGTTCTGCTGTCAGGAAGGTCACACCTGCCTGGGGCCTTTTCTCAGGCTGCACACACAGCACTGCTCCCAGCCCCTGGCACAGAGAACTGCAGCACACACCTGTACTTCAGCCACTGCCACATGCAGGTGACTCCCAACAGCCCCAGCAGCCCAGAGAGAGGCCTGGATGTGAGCACAAGTCCTACCCTACCCTCAGAAAGTTCCAGGGACTCTGAGAAATTCAATGCTAAACTAATATTCCAGCTCAGTGGCCACAGTTAGGTCATCTGTTGAGAAACTGTGCTCTGTAAACACAATCTGCAACTCACTGAAGGGTGAATTCTGAAGCACAAGAGAAAAAATTAACCCTCTTGTCACACTCAGGACTCTGCTGCTCCTCCTACTTTCAGAAACAGCAATTTGTTATCAACAGTGTGGGATGCAGCATGGAGTAACTTGATGGGAGGCAACACGACAGTTATTTGAGTTTTGCTGGGGAACAGAATAAATAATTAGAGGAAAAAACATGATTGTTCTGCTATTCCTTGAGACGGCAGGAGGTCCAACACAAGCTCCTTTGCAGCACCAAGTGTCATCAGCCTCCTGTCTGACACAACAAACAAATCCTTCTCCTTTTCTATTCTTAGCACCCCTGCTGGAACCCTGCTGTCCCCTCCCTCATCCATAGGCTGCAGTCCTACAACCTAAAGGACTGAAACCCAATGAACTGGTTTAAGAACTGCACAAACAGAAGTTGTGGTCACTGTGTGAAGCACAGGGCACACACAGAGCATCTCCTCACCCTACAGCACAACCCACAGCAAACAGCCTTTGGCTACAGGAAGGTTCACAGTGAACAGGCACATCTGCACCAGCCACTGACTCCCAGCAGCCCACTGGTCCCTTCTACCAAACCACAACAGAACACTTTTCCCAGGTAGCTCTTTATCAGGCATCAACATTGTGGTGAGAGACTGCAGGGAGCCATGGATTTTCCCTGTGTGTGTGGAATTCCCTGTACCAGGCTGGTTTAGGGTACACAGCCACATATCTGGAAAAAGCCTCAGCATGCAGGGTGCAACTGGCTAATAGCGTAGTACAAATGCTGGGACTTCCAAACATCCAGATCACATTGTAAGGCCCTAAAGGCTTTTATCACTGTAGTTGGGCAGGCATAAATATGGATCTGAGTTATTTCATCCAATAACTCAAATCCTACCTCTAGGGAGGGAGAAGTATCTACCCTGATTTGTTCCTCGTATCTGATCTGATTGACGAAGTTGCACCAACAAAGCTCTGCAGCCTCCTCTACTGTTTAAAATGCAAATCTAAGACAATTCCCAGGAAGGTATTTGAACCAAACAGGTGACCTTATAAAAAAGATATCAAGTTTAGACAACAGAAAACTCTGTAAGTTGTTAAATGGAAACTGAGAGTAATTAGAGCAAATCTACAAAACAAAATTATACATAAAAAGAAAACAAACAGAGGAAATTACATGTGAACAGAAGAGCCCATTTTCAACTAGTGGGCTGGCTGCACAGCAGAGGGCACTGAAACAAGAGTTTTATGAAATAAAACTACCTTATTCTTACTGGAGTCCATCCCAAAGTCAGTACATCTGTGCTCCACAAACATGTCATATTCATCAAAACTGTCAGGATCCAACAGCAGCAGAATTCGTTCCCTTGCTGTCAGCTTTCCCTGAAACAGAGCAAGCAACAATTAACAAAGCCATCAGGTGGTTCTGGGTGTTTGCTGACCCCCAGCAGATGCAGTTTAATCAAACAAAACCTCACTTGATCTGCTACATTGGGTCCATTAAGCAACTGCAGGCCTCCAAAGCTGGAAATTGCCTATGTAGTGATTATCCTCCACAAAAACAAACCTAATGCAAGCCAGACTGAAAAGAAGGCTGACTGTTGGAGCAGCACTACCACAGGAGAAAGGAAACAATCTCGGAGACTTTTCAACAGGATATAAATGGATCACAGCTATTTTTGCCTACACATTTAAATGCTGCTATTAAGGCCTTTGTTCTATTCTTAACCAGGGAACCCTTCCACAGCTAAACCAGTCCTCCCCAACAGCTGAGGGTCCAATTCACCACACTCAATATTTGATTGCAGTAAATAAGAGGGAAGAGGAAGTGTGACAGCCTGCGGGGATCTTCTGACAAAATCCTTCTGTTCTTTTTTCTGATGGACACTGGTATGGGTAAAAGTAGGGTAAAGGGCCAAGAACATAATCAATTTACAAGATATGCATGTCCCTTGCTCAGTGCTATGCAGCAATAAATGACTGCAAAGTTCTTTCTATTTTAACCTACCAAAAAAATCTGTTATTTCCAACCCAGGTAAGCATCTGTCTGCAAAGAGCAGGGCACCTGGGTTGTCACCTTTAGGGGATGATGTGACCCTGCATCAACATAACATTAGAACACAGCTCAGCTTCTCTACAAAACATCTGACCAGTAGGCCAAAAAGTTCATGATATGCAGCAAATGCAGGAAAGCCTAATGTAAGCCACAGTTTTAGTTTACATAAGCTGTTCAAGGCCCTAGACATGCAGAAGTGCTTGTATATTGGTCAGTGTCCTGAACATAACTCAGCGAGACTGAACTCTCTTCAGGTGTTGTATAACTGGGAGGGACACTGCTGACAGGCAAACTGATACCTGAGGGAGTCTTCACGGGAATTGCCATTCCCACCTCCTTGACGCCTACAAGCCACCGTGGTACCACCAGGACCTTGCACCAGACTGAAAAGGTGTCCCAGCAAGAAGCAGTAAACAGAAATAGGAAACCTCTGCTGTCACCCCCATCAGCACTGCCTACATGCTGAACAATACAGGCAGGAGACTAAAAACTCTCCTGTTGTCAGCCCTCCCACCTGTCTTTTCCTCTGCCTTATTTCCACTCTTTGCTCTCATCTCGGAGATCAGCTTCAATTTGCAACAGCAGTGTAAAGATGAAGCTGTGCTCAGAAGTGTTAAGCAACCTAGAATTAATTTGCCATCACATTGACAGGCAGAAGTTGCAACTTCTGTCTACACGACCTCTCACACATATCACAGCCAACCTCGGTGACCACTCTGAGATAAAGGAATTAGTAAAGGAATTGTTCTTTTTTTCTACCCAGAATAACAGACAATGCAGCCTGTAGCGCTGCTTGAGCAAAGCTTCCCGCAAAGGGGCGTCTGCAGCTGCCACGCGAAGCCGCGGTCC
>VZTN01021371.1:1241391-1313494 GCA_013400515.1 Erpornis zantholeuca | reverse complement strand
GGTCACAAGGGCAGGGAGGCGGCAGGGGCTGTGTCTCAACAGCCGCGCACGCTGCGAAGGCGGCGGTGGCGTGGAGAGAGTGTTTGCCTTAAAATGCAGCGCTTTATTATGGTCACTGCTTCGTCAAGGGTACGGCAGTTTTTAGTGGTTGTTGAAATACCCTGGTGTAGTGGAGTTAATCGCTTTTAAAAAGCGATGACTAGGAGCGAGTGTGGTGGAAGATACCCAAAACAATATACAAACCATAGAGGCAGGGGAAGAGGAACTTCGTAATTTTTTTTTCTCCTCCTTGAAACGTAAACAATAAGTAATTCCGATTGAAAGCCAGGAATTTTGAGCTGACAGAAACAAGAATTGATTATTTTTTTTTGTGCCTAGTAGATAATTCTTCTGTAACAATAATAACCACAAAAAGCAAACGGGCTGTAAGTCTGCTGGGCTTTCCTCACTCCCACCCCCAAAAGAGAGCGTTCTGTATGCTGTAGGCAAAGGCACTATCCGGAATTTCGGTGTTACAGTCTGGGGAGTACTGGGAAGGAATTGCATTCTGCTGTGTTTATGGAGTGGGGGCATGTGTCCATTCCAGGGAGGAAGCTCTGGAATAAACTGTTAGGTTTCCTTGAACTTCCCTTTGAAGCCTTGGTCAGTGTCGGGAGGGGGCTCTGAGCTGTAAGACTTCTTGGTTGTTAAATTTTTTTAATTCTCCTTTTTTCCATGTGGTAGTTTTAAGTCCTTCCCTGATTGTGTTTGTATTTTCCTGACTGGGTGGATTTATGCCCACTGTGTTTGTCGATACCGATGCGTGTGATACCCTAAATTTGAATTGAATCACTGGGGTTTAGAAAGTAAAATACTGTATTTATTTACAGGATCAGGATTTAACTGTCGAGGCGGCTAAAGTAGCGTTAGATGCTTCCTATGCGCTCGCTCTTGGCTCCTCCCACTTAAAGTCTTTGGAAATAGAGATCTGTTTGCACTGGGAAAGAGGGAGCCCGTTCCCAGGATCTCTGCATCGTCATTTCCTGAAGTAATTTGTCTTAAGGATTTTTCCTCATGGAACCCCGATGCCAGTACTGATGCACGTCTGCTTTGTAATTCTTGTCACCTTAGGCCCGGTTAGGTCCAACCCCAGCCATGCTTTCTTACCATAAATTCTTCCTGCTTTTGGTCATTCACTAGACTGCTTTTGCCAAAAAACATGCAAATACTGGTCTGATTTTTTAAATAAGATATTTGCGTTGCTGTGCTCTCTGGCCTCTTCACTTTTTAGCCTGGTCTTCTGGAATGTGTTCTTTGTTCTCCTTCCCATGCCTTCTTCCCTTCTTGGCCTTCTGCAATCTTCGTTTTACACTGTGTGCTGATGGAATTGTCTACCTTTAATTTGTCCCTGCCCGAATTCCTGAGCTTTTTCCCCTTTCTTCAGCTTTTCTTGCTTAGCTTTTCTGTCACTCTCCGTTTGGTAGAGCAAACCTTGTTTTTAGTTTTGTTTTCTTCTGTTTTCTTATGCCTCTATGAATATTCCTATTCACAAACTACCTCTTGATGGTTCCACTTTCTCTCTTGACCCGTTACTTTCTTTGAATATTAGGGTTATTCCTTTGGTGTATATTTTTTTCCTACTGTGGCGAGCCGTCAGATAACTGTAGCTGCTGTTTATTTCAAGTATTTTGCTTACAGCTGATTACCCAGTCTTATCTCTGCCTCCTGGACTCCTGTTTGTGGTGTGTCAGTATCCAGAGACCTCAGTAAATTCCACACTCTGTGTGAAGCTGTGCAGTAAAACAGTTACTGACGTGTCTGGAGCCTGAGGTGGTCATGGGGGAGTGGGCCTGCCCCACACAGAACTGCCCACTCTGGTGCTCCCAGTGTCACAGATCTGCAGTTCAGACTGGTAAAGGCCAGTCCACCTTTTTCCATTTGCTTTTTGTGTTCCTTGTCTCTTAGTGCTAAGAGCTGTTACACCTTTTACACCCTCTGCATATTTAAGGTCATTAAACCCTGTACAACCATCAAAGGCCTTTTAGCTTTGGTGTTTTAAAAGATTAAATTTAAGTACTGAAGTAAAGGTTACATTGAGAGATCATGACAGTGAGCATTGTGACCACCCAAAACTCTGCCAGAATCCCAGAATATTCTGAGTTGGAAGGGACCCACCAGGGCTCTGGAGTTAGTGAATGGCCCGTGGAGGGACTGAACCTTGGTGTTCTCAGCACCCTGCTCTGACCAGCTGGCCTAACTGTGCCATGTGGCTTTGGGTTGGGTTTTTATTGTTTTAATACTTAAAAGCTTTTCAGATGCTCACTTCTTTCTGCCCTGTTTGTCTGTTTAGGCCATGAGATCCAAATACCTGGCTCTGGGTCTGTGGGCATGGAACTTGGAGTGTTTGATACTTTCTTTGCACAGATCTTTGTAAAGTGCTGAGTGCAAAGGTTTAAAAACTGCTTTGTTGGAGAAAGGCTGCAGGAAGTATAGGTAGTGTTTAAAGTCTCAAGTGTTGGACTTCTAGGAATTCCCTTGGGAAGTTATTCCACAAATTATTATGTCATCAGCTTTTCCTCAGTGTGTAATCTCTCTTGAGTGCATTCTGTAATGTTTTGTTATGCTGTAGGTATTAATTCCATGGTCAAGATTGTCCCTTTAATTTTAGGGAATGTTTTTAGGAGGAATGGGTGCCAGCTATATAAATCAGCTAACATTCCTGGGTTCTCATTGCACGAGGCATAAGCCAGCTAATTTCCTTGTGATCTGATAGTCTTTTACACCAGCTCACATAGCAGGGGGTGGCAGAAGTTTTTGGACCCACATAATTATGAAGTTCTAATTAAAGGTCTGATTTCAGATTCAGATTGGCACACATGGAGATGCAGCAGTAGAAAGCCAAAATGTAAATACAGGATGGCACTGTAAGTCAGCTGAATCAGCTCTGAGTGGATTCAGGGTCTCCCCTCTTGCCTCATGATGGATAAGGGTTCAGTTCTGTAGCTGGAACAGCCGTGTGTGTATTTCTAGGATTTAAGTGTGATCATGTGACAGTTTCCTGGACAGTGCTGTAGGTAATACATCATCCTTTTACAGGGATGTATAAGATAATATTTCCTAGAGCTTTTAAAACTTGAAAATAACTGCTCCCGAGTGTGCATTAGGCAGAAGGGCTGTGCCTAGTGTGTTTTGAGGATGTGAAACACAAGTTTCAGCCTCTGGAATAAAGTGATTATTATTAAATTACATATTAATACCACATTTAGTTTAAAAATAGCATAGTAGAATTTATGCAACAAACTTCTGTGTTTTAAAGGTGCTGTCTGTTGGGGTAAAGATCTTAGCACTGCCTTTCTCTGGTTCATGATACCATGCAGGTAACTGCAAATCATTGGTCTTTTCAGCATTACCAGCCTTCCCTGAAATTCAGTTGAAATGCTTGTAAGAGGCACGATTGCCAGTCAGATCAGCTTAGCTGATCAGCTTAGTTTATCCATAGAAAACTTCCTCCTGCAACCCCTGAAAGATATTTCAAAGGTATGTGAAAGGTTGTTTTTGCTGATTGTGAGAGTGCTTGGAAACTGGCAGGGCTGCAGGACAGCGTTTTATGCTTGGCCAGGAACCCAGCTGGTGCTGGGAAATACAGGATGAGAATACAGTTCTTGCCTTAAACATCCTGTAATCCCAGTAAGGGGATGTGAGACAACATGTGGCTTTAGGGAGATTAGGGGTGGGAGGAACAAAGAAACCCATGGCAGCACTGACTGGTACCTCACAGAGCCCCATCCGGTGTTCTGAGGCAACTCTTGATAATTTTAGCCAGGGGGTTGAAGGCTCAGTGGTGCAATAGCATTGTGGAAGCAACTCCCGAGCATGAGCAATGGCATGGATTGCCAAAAAATAAACTAAAAACTGTTGACTTTTTGTTTTTCTATAGAAAGATTAGTGTAAGGATGTTATTTCCCTCCTGCTCTTGTGTAAAAGCAAGAGCCTGTTTTGAGGGGTTTATACAGCCAAAGTAAGTTGAATGGAGTGTATAATATAATTATATATTATAATCAATTATACTTAGCACTAGATATGAAATGTCTCCATAGTTGGTTGTATACAGTTGTGTAAAAGTTTCCACTTTTGTGCCATTCTGTCCATGTGAAGGCTTCTCCTCCTCTTCCTCACATCTCTCTGAGCTAATTCTCCTTTGCTTCTGCAGTTCCTGTGTCCCCCAATGCCCTTCTGTGGTCGGCAGCTCTTGAGGTGTGCTTCCAGGTCCCAGGCAGAGCTCTGTGCTGTGGGCTGCACTCTGTCCCTGGGAAATGCTGTGAACTGGGCCTGGACAGTTGGGCTGAACTTCTCTCAGAGAAGGGGAGATACTTGAGTGACACCTAAACTTCCTGGAAAATTCAGTTTCCTGTCACAGACGTGGAATAAGGGAGAAGAAACAAATTCCCATTATAATAAAACTTAATTATATGGATGATACTGGAGTTTCCATTTGGAATATGAGCCATGGCTGCGCTGAGCTTGACTAACAGAGTTTTAGAGTGAAAAAGTGTATTTTTTTGTGATGGAAAAGTTTCACTTAGAACTTCTACCTTGTCCATGCTCCCTAGGTTGAGGAGGGTGAAGGCTGATTCATGATCTATGTTGCCACATCAGACTTGCCCTTTCTGTTTGAAAATTGGTCTGGGGCTGTGGGGTTTTTTATTTTCTCCATTGACATTTTTCTCTTTCCTCTGTTTTCAGTGATGAGAAATACTGTAAATAAAACTGCCGATAGTTTTTTAAAGTACGTGATTTTCCCCTTAAAAATGTTGTGAATGGTTGCCGAAACATTTCTGAATTTGTGAGAAATTTGAAAAATAATCAACATCTCTGAAACAACCATCAGGGAGCATGGACTAGGGGACTAAGTACTTACCAAATACGTTCTTCTGGAGGTATTCTGTTTGTGCTTGGTTTGGGGAGCAGTTGTCTATAAAGTGTCCAGTCTCACGTCTCTGTATGCACCAGTTTTTACTCAAGAACATTTTGGGTGATTTCCTCTTAAAATCTCCCTACTCAACTCACTGTTTCCTGTTTTTAAGCCCTGTGTGTGACTCCTGGGAGAACTGCTTTGTCAAGGTTGTCTGCATTGTACTGCAGAAGTTTTGATAACATAAAGTTCTGCCAGTAGAATTTAAATTGGTTTCTAAACTAAAAATACTCCTCTGCCTTAGAAGAAAATTGAGTAGGAAGAGAAGGAGCTGTGGTCCCCTCGGTGGCAGCTGGTTGACAGTGGCTTCCAGAGGGGGTTGCAGGGCTGTCTTGTGCTGGGATTGGAGAGGAGCATTCCTGCTTGAGGAGCTGGGAGGTGATGGATGCGTTTGGTGGTGCCTGAGGATATTGATTAAACTGATTGTGTTCCCGAGTGTTTAAGGAGGAGTTAATGTGTTGCCAGGAGGCATCTTTATTGGGATGGCTGAGCTGTCCTGGTCCGTGGGCACGGAGCACTCCACACGTTCCTCCGCCTTTGTTTTCTTCGCTACCTTGTGATTTACACGTCAGGTCGTCTAAATACGGACCGAGCGTTCCTAGATACTGTATTGGAGCCTCTCGGGAGGCCAGAGAACATTCCCTGGGGCTGGGCAATGGCTTGAGAAGTGATGCCAGCACAGCCTTTCCTGAGCACGGAGCAAAGATTTCCGTGCTCTCCTGGAGGAATTTCCCCGAGTCCCCCTTCGATGTAATTTGTTATTCCATGTCTCCTGAGCCTCGCAGTCACAGCCCACGGCTGAGGCCTTGGGGAGCACACTTCACTCCAAGGTCTGATGTTCGAGCCTTTCTGTTTGGTGCGGAAAAATGGTTTTCATTACTTTTTTGTTTGCTCGGGGAATGCGATGAACTTGATCTATAACTTCCAAAGCAAGTTCTAACTCTTGTGAGTGTTTCTGCAGCTTAGAAACGTGTTATTATTATATACCCAAAGGAGAAATGTTAACTTTGCTGTTTGAAACTTCTCAAAATACAGCAGTCTTGTTGGAAAACATCATTATGTGAAAATTTTACGTTGCACGGTGAAAAAGATTAATTCATCCATCTTTTTAAAGCCTCAAAGTTTGAACTTTACCTCCTAGTTTGTTAAAAATACATTTAGAAATTTTCCTGTCAGGGATTTTGTTAACACAAAGACTTTCAAACAGAACTATAACTTTGACATAGGACTTAGTAAAAATGTTCTGTTGTTTCTTATGCGGGGGGTGAACTCAGAGAACAAGGCAGTCCCTTCTCCACTTAAAATGCAGTTTGTTGTCATTTTTTTTCTTGAACTTTAGCTAAAGAGTTTGACTGTATTTCTCGAAATATGGAGAAAAATAGTCTAACTGTCTTCTGATCATGGTTAAATTGGGTTCCCATGGGGTTCGGGCTAAAACAGTGCAGTTTTTATTTTTTCAAAGAGTTATACAGTCATTAATTCATTAGTTACAACTGTCCCACATCAGTGAAATAATGTCTTTAGCTAATTTTTCATAGTTCTGTGTTGATGGAGGATGCTCAGAAATGTTCAGTAGCCAGCAGAATGTTTTCTCTGATAAAGTTTTGAAACAAGTATTTTTAGTTGATTTGGGGTTTTTTTTAGTGCTTTATTGTGTCCCCCACTATTCCATTTCACCCAGTGGGGAATTTGTGAGTGTTTGTGGATGTCTTTGGTTAAATTCTGGTGGTGTGATTGGGATGATCTAAGGGCAGGGTGCTGTTTGCAGGAAGAAATCATTTTATATAGTTCACAGCGAAACTCTCAGTTTCTCAAAGTTCTGTGCTGGAAGTCTTGGGGAACATTTATTTATTTCTATTTTTTGGCTGAATTGAATAATTTCTGTGTACTGAACCTTGTCTCAGGGCCCATGAAAGGATCACACATGTGTAGTGTTGTTGTTGTGAGGTGCCCTTAGCTCCACGCCGTGTTCTGTAGCTGTGGGTTCAGAGCTTTCCCTTGGAATATTGCCGAGGTTGTTCATGTCTCAGGTGAGAGCGCGGCCGGATGTGTCCTGGGAGTGTGCTCTGGGAATGGGTGGGATACCTGGGCCACAGGGGATCCAGCAGTTTCGGTGAGAGGAGCTGCCCAAGTACCTTCTCTACCTGGGTACTACTGCCAGAGCAGGGGTAGGACAGACATTGGTCTGGGGAATCTGGCTCCCGACTTTGGTGCAATTTTGGTGAAATGCATCAAGTCCAAATGCACCATGGTCCAGCCCACTCCGAGTGTAGGTCTGGAAGTGGGAGTGTGAGACCTTTCCCTGCTGTCGTGTCCTTGGCAGCTGGCCCTTGCACTAACATCTGTGAGTCTGAGTTCAGTTTTCTTGTTTTCTAGGAAGTACCCAGATCTCCCACTCATCTAAAACAGATCCCACGCATTTGTTGTGTTCCTCTGCAGATGGCTGACAGACCTTTTTGCTGCTCATCATATGGCTGCTTGTCTGTCGTCAGATAGTTTTGCAATTAGTGCTTTTAGGGGGTTTATCCACCTCGGGAAACACTGCTTTTGTGAGGGTATTTTCTGTTGTGTTTTGCTTTAAAGCCTCGTTGAGCTGCTCATTCTTCAGTGGGCTCCAGCTGGTAATTTCTTGGGTGAGGAGATGCTGTGTGGGGTTGCCGGGAGCAGTTCAGGGAAGGTGGTGGGGAGAGCAGGGCTTTTCCTTCCCGGGGTGCTGCCACTGAAGCTCTGGAGCTGTGGGTGGAGGGGTGGCTGAGCACAGCCCCCCATGCATTGGTGTCACAGTCGGTGAGAACCAGCTCTTATCCTTCAGGAGCTCCTGAGCTCTGAAGCTTGGACGTGGCAAAGTTGTTGGAGCTTCCTGGCTGTTGCAAATTATTTTAGTAGAAACAATCAGATGATGTTTAATCCCGAAATGAAAAGGCTGACAGCAGTGCAGCTGCCAAAGCTCCAGCTGTGGATATGAGTTTGGGGTTCTTGGCGTGTAGAAGTCTGTGTGTGCCTCAGATGGGCAGAGCTTCCTGTTCCTCAGAGCTTGGTGGAGGCTCAGCATTTCTGTTTCTGTAACCATGGTTTAAAAACGAGCTCGTGCTCCCGGTGCTGTTTGATGGGCACAGATTGGTGGGCGAGCCCCAGTGCTGGCTGAGCACCAGGGCGCTTCTGGTGATCCCCGTGCAGCCGAGATCAGAGACTTCTGCCTGACGAACGGTGGAGATGAACCTCACAGATACATTTGTATTTGTAAAAAAATTTGGCGTATTCTTTTCTATTTTAGTTCATGCAGTGAGGATTTAATAATGACATAATTCCTAAGACTTTGGGTTGTTGGAAAAGCCAAGATAATTTTCAGTGATTAATATTCCAGTAGCATTTTCAAGGACCCTAAATCAGATATTTGTGTTTAGCCCTTTCCTGCCTTTGCTGAGCATAGGTGAGAAGGCGGAGGTACCTGTTCAAGCCTTTCTACCCAGTGAATTTCAGCCATTAGGAGCACATTTGCTGGGTACAGACCCCTAACAATTGCTTTGATTCCCAATTCTTCTCCTCCCTTTGGGCTCAGAGACACAATTTGCAGATGCTTCCCCCTCCCTGTAGCTGTGAAATATTGCTCCTTAAGGACCACAGTAGGAAGTATTCCTTGTGGTTTAAGTGACCTTGCTCCTCGGACAGCCTTTCGAGATCAGCTGGGCTGTTTGTAAATAATATATTAAGAGTTTTTCCTTTGTATATGCCCCTCATTAATTGTAAGTGCTGATATTAATGTACATATTTGGTCAACCTTTCTGAAATCAGGATAGTTAAGAGCTGATGTGGAGGGAAAGTCTCTTATTGGAGGCTTTGTAAGAACGTGATTTTGCTCTTAGTTATTGATAAACCCCTTACATAAGAGGGTGAGAAAAGACAGGGCAGGGTTCAGTAACAGCAGGCTACAGAGGGTTGTAAAGCTGAAGGTGTGCACTGAGCAATCATGGAAGGGTCTAATGTAGGTGAATGGCTGCACAATGAAATGAAAAATTCAATTTAAGCAAGCATGGAAAAGTATTAACTGCAGGGCCCACCATGTTTATATCTTGGAGATCTATGTAAATTTTTACATTTCTAGACGGGGTAGCACTGATAGCTACGAGGCAAAAGTGAGATCTCAGCCTTGCAAAACCTCCAGGTTCCAAAGCAGCTCAGGTGCTGCTTGTGGGACAGTGCTGCTGACTTAGTGCCCCTCCCTGAGTATTACAATTTTATTTTATGGGAATTAGCATCTCACGGTTGACTTTTTTTTTAACTTGCCAATACTAAGACTGAGGAGAGTGATGGTGCCACAGAATTCATAAAAGAGAGAAACTTTGAAGAATGAATATTCAATAAGATATGAGTTGAAACTTAAAATATTCCCACAGCTCAGGCATTCCTAATGTCTCTCTAGTGTTGGTTGCCTGGCATTTACCGGGAGTAGAACTTGCTCTGTTCTTCCTGTCAGTGAGAGCATGTGAAGTGTTTTGTCTTGTCAGTCCGTCTGGTTTTTCCCTCAAAGCCTCCAGAAATTTAAATTTTTCTGTATCCTCTTTTAGCATTTGTACTTATTCAGGAGTTTCAGCCAAATTTTTTTTAGGATAAATAAAACTCATAGTTGGTGATGATTTTTTTTTTAAATCTAATTAAAAGTTAAGGTAGTATCTTGTTTATTTGATGCTGTCTCTGAAGTATTTGAATTCTGTAAAGCATCACAACTCAGCCATATTGTCCTAAGCAGCCAAGAGAGGCTACTGGTGGATGAGGAGTGCACCCAGCTTCTTTGTGTCATTAATTCATTGTGAATTAATTAATGCTGGCCCTGGGAACACTGTAGTCTCAAGGCTCTGAAGTGTCAGCATTGGCCAGAGCATGGCTCTTGCTGGTCCTGTTGGACTCAAGATCCAGGGGGGCTGGAGCATTGTTGGTGAACTCTCAGCTGAAGGACAGGATTTCTGTGAGGAGCTGGTGGGATTTAAAGGTTTGGTTTTGTTCTCGTCAGGGAACTTTTCTCCTAAAATCAACTCCCATCTTAGGACCACAATGGCCACCTCTGCCTGCATTGCTGTTTATGTTGTGTCATTTCAAGGGAACTTGGGAAAAAACCCAATAATTCCTCTGCAGGTTGGAGTGTGTGACCTCATGTTCCATCTGTGGGCTTTAAATCTTCCCAGCTTGATGTGCTGAGTGTTTCCTGCCTTCTTATGGTGGGGTCTTGTCACACTGTCAGGGCAGGGCTCACTCTGTGCCACTGTCTGTGCCACCTGCCAGCTTGCTGAACAACTGTATTTCTCTCCATTTATTAAAAAAATATTGTTTAATGGCAACCTGAGCATTGACTCTCAGGATTTGTTGCTCAAAACTCAGTTTACATCAAGCCACATCTACTGAAAGATGGCTCAGGTGGAGGGCTTGGAGCAGCCCCTTCCCAAAGAGGAATCAGGGAATGCAGGTGATGCCTTAGGTTTTAACTTTCATATTTTTCAAATCCTGTACTGCTAGTGTAACTCTGAAGTTTTCTGTAGCTCGTTAAATGCTGTTCTCTGTGCTAAGATAGACATAACAAAACCTCTAACTTGCTCTTCAAGGACACCCAGAAACAAGAACTGTAAACCTTCATCTTGGGGAGAGGGGGACAAGCTGAGGGAATCACAGCATTGGCTGGGTTCTAGTTGGTGAATTTATGTTGTTATAAAAGTGTGAAGAACTTGTGACCTGGAGAGTCCATTTTGGGATCCACTGAGGCAGGACTTCTGGAGCCCAAAGTGTGCATCTGAAGGCCTTTCAAATAAATACCTCCTTTTTCCTTTATTCCTGCCTAGTCTCTGTTTCTAAGTAGCCATTATTTAAGGCATCACAGGGAACAGGGATCAGAGAAGTGAGCAATGAGAGAGAACATCTTCGCTATTTGGGGGTTTTATCCCAGTCTGATTTGATATGTGCACTTTGCTGCCTCTTCCCAAACTGTTTAATTTTATTCACTTGTTGCAGCAGATTGTTTTCACTTTGGAAAATCTGGGTGGGAATTCCCTGATGGCTGCAACTCTTCCAGCAGAGGCTCCTTATGGGAGAAGGGTCTGATCAAAGCTGAGAATGTGCTGCTGGGAGGGGAGGGAGGCCTGTTGCTGGGGATGACTATAGATACTCTGCAATTTAATTTAGGAGATGGAATATCTTTCTGGCCTAGAGCTGCCTGGAAATAGCGAAGCAATACTGTCACTTTCTAGATATAGGAACTAGTTGGATTGTTTCTATACAGAATTTAGTTTCTCTTGTTCTTTTATATTTTATCCGTAGGTAATATTTGAGTTAAAACCAAAGCCACTCTCCCAGGCTTTTACAGTTTTGGAGATCTGCAGACAAAACCTTCCAGACTGTCATTGCTGGGGGTCTGAAACTTTCTGGGCTGTCAGGTGTGTGTGGATTCCTGTAGTAGTTGATTTGTAGTAGTTTTTTATTCTAAACAGTAAAATCTTGAAGAAAATCCTTTATTCTGATGGCTATGCTAAATGAAAATAACACAAAGTCTGCTGTGTCTTCTTCCCTTTAGGGGTGGATATTTCATCATCTTTACATTCCTTTTGGAGTTTTCCCTCTGCTCTGTTACCATTTGTTTTTACTAACTCCATTAAAATCTCAACAGTAAGTTGTCATGGGAGTTCATTATTGTAGTTTTGGTAAATTCATAGAAATCTTGTGAGTTCTGTAAGTTTCCATGGACAAAGCTGAAGGGGAGAAGGGGATCGGTAGTGTTGTAGTTGAGAATGTTTCTAAAGTCTGTAGCACAAAACAAATCATGGTGTGATGGTTTTCTTGTAATTTTATCTGATGTTGTTTTAAAACCAGGTTGGCAGCTGTGAGAATTTGGACAGGCAGTTGTTTGGATGGGATGTTTTCTTGTGAATAACTGAACTTTTTGAGGCAATTTTTTTTGATTATACAAAAAATTCATCCCACAATGGCCCAGAAACCTGCCTTAAGTCCATTGTAATCTTCCTCTTTCTTGTTCCCGTAGGAAATTTGCTACAAGACCCTATTGCTCCTACCAACTCCAATTGTCAGCATTATGTCTGCAAAACGTGTAAAGGCAAGAAGATGATGATGAAGCCCTCGTGTAGCTGGTGCAAGGACTACGAGCAGTTCGAGGAGAACAAGCAGCTGAGCATCCTGGTGAACTGCTACAAGAAGCTGTGCGAGTACATCACGCAGACGCCGCTGGCCCGGGACATCATCCAGGCCGTGGATTGCAACGCAGACCTGCTGGCTCTGCTCAAGGATGGGGCACCGCTCCACGAGGAGACGGAGAAACCCTCGGACGCGGCCCTGGCTCTGCGTCTGACGCATTCCCCGGTCCCTTCCACCTCGGAGCTGGCGACGGACGCGCCGGGGGGGTTCACGGTGCTGCCCGAGAGCACCCCCAGCCTGGACCTGCGGGGCTCCGTCATCAACGGGCTGCCCCCCTGCAACGGGCTGTCGGTGGAGAAGCTGGGCGTGAGCATCCCCTCTCCCGAGCACGCCAGCGCCATCGACGTGTGCAGCACCGGCGACTACATCAAGACCGAGGACATCCCCGGCAGCCTGCAGCCCGTGTGCGACACGGTGGCCACCAGCGACCTGTGCCCCGCGGGCATCGACATCTGCGGCTTCAGCGAGGACATCAAGCCGGGCGGGTCGCTGCTGCTCAGCGTGGAGGAGGTGCTGCGCAGCCTGGAGACCGTGTCCAGCACCGAGGTGTGCGACTCCAACCTGCAGCCCGCCTTGGAGGCCAACATGGCCAACGGCCCCTTCCTGCAGCTGTCCCCCCCTCCCCTCAGCCATAACATTTTCATGTCCACAGATGCTTCTCCTCACGGGCTCTCCTGCACGGCAGCCACCCCCAAGGTGGTGAAGCTGAACAGGAAGCGCTCTCGCTCCGAAAGCGACAGTGAGAAGGTTCAGCCTCTGCCCATCTCCAGCATCATCTGCGGCCCAACACTGGGAGCGTCGGCTCCCGTGACAGTCAAACAGGAAAACAAAATGTCTTTGCAGCCTATTGCGACTGTACCTAATGGAGGAACTACTCCCAAAATCAGTAAAACTGTGCTCCTGTCTAACAAAAGCATGAAAAAGAACTTAGAACATGCCCCTAAGAAATCCCACCCGAAAGCCAAACCAGGGGTGCTGAAAACAAAAGACAAGGCAAAGGAGAAAGTTCCCAGCAGTAACGTTATGCCAGGAAGCCCAACAAAAACTGTGTATAAAAAGCCACAAGAAAAGAAAGGGTGTAAATGTGGTCGTGCCACCCAAAATCCAAGTGTTCTTACATGCCGTGGCCAACGCTGCCCTTGCTACTCTAACCGCAAAGCCTGCCTTGACTGCATATGCCGTGGCTGCCAAAACTCCTACATGGCTAACGGGGAGAAGAAGCTGGAGGCCTTTGCAGTGCCAGAAAAGGCCTTGGAGCAGACTCGGCTTACTTTGGGCATTAATGTGACAAGCATTGCTGTGCGCAATGCCAGCACAAGCACCAGTGTAATCAATGTGACAGGGTCACCAGTAACGACGTTTTTAGCTGCCAGTACACACGATGAGAAAAGTTTGGATGAAGCTATAGACATGAGATATGACTGTTGAACCTTTCTTTCTTTTCCCTGCCATCCGCAGGGGAACTGCTACAGGTTTAAGGCAGCTATGGTTCTGTTTAACTTGCTGGAGCTCCTGCGTTTAGATCACTTGTATCAAGTGTTTTTCATTGCTATGTTCTGTGTATTAGTGTCTGGGAAATAGTTGCAGATAATGGAGGAGTTACCCTAAAACTGTTTTTAGTTCTTACAGCACCTCATAGTTTGAGATCGATTGCTGATGTAAATGATTTTATCACAAGATCTTTGACAAGAAGTATATTGACCTCATTGTACTTGTTCATGCTTTGTGCTCAGTCAAAGCTTCAGCTTCAGTGTAGCATCCAGATAGTGCATCTCAACCGTGCTAGATGATGGTATAAAAAAATAATTATTTGATGGCTTAAAGTCACCATGAGCAGGAAATGACCTGACATTCCTGTGGGGAAGGCAGCACTGAGCTGGGAGATACACTGTGGAAAGGGTAGGTAGTGGCGACTGGGAGAATTGGGTGTGTGCTCTACAGAACAGAATACAGTTAAAAAAAGATTAATAAATACACGGAGAGAGCTGGTGAGCCAAAAGGCATCTCAGGCTGCAGGCAAGGCTCAGGAGGGTCAGGTGAAGGCAAAGGTCGAGCTCCAGCTCGGATACCCCATCCTGGTAACGCCATCATCCTTGGGGTTTGTCTTCCTGACACTCGCACAGGTCACATCCCTGCTCAGTTGCCCCTCTGTGGCAGCACCTGTGTGTGACAGGTCACTGAGGGGCTGGGCTGGGGGAGAACATCACTGGTACCTCTGACTGCTCAAGTTCTGTTAGCACCATCCTCTCCCTTTCCCGAGTTCCTGCTGTTTTACTGCTGTTGCTTCTAGGGAAGAGAAGGGGTTTTTTGGGTTCCAGGGAGTCCTTGGCTGATTTTCCCCCCTGTGGTGCTGATCAGTGCCTGGGCTGCAGGGAGATTGCGCAGCGCTTATCACCACCAGGGGTTGTTTGATCAGGTTTGTAACAGGGGAGCTCCCACTGACAGGCACCTCCCAGCCAGAGCACAGGATCGAGGGCTATCAAAGGTCAAATTTTTGGGGTGTTTGCTAAACAGAATAAGCTACATATAACTCACTCCACCCTGAACCTATCTCATTTTTTGCTAAAATGTTGAAAGCAGCTTTTGAAAGGTCAGTGCTTTTCAACCTGGGCCAAAAGGCTCGAAAATAGAAACTTAACACAAAGTTGTCGAGCTTATCTGGAAAAGTGTTACAGTGAAAGAATTCCTGTTAGGAATTCAGCTTTGTGCAGAAATGGTTGATTTCAGCACAATCCCTAAATAAGAGTGCAGGCACAAGAGTTTATTTGTGCCTTCAGGGCTTCATTGGGAGCCTAAAAAGTTGAGATTGCTTTGTGAAAGCAGAAATTTCTCCTCTTCTAATGATAGAGCACAACCCGAACATGGGCTGACTCGAACACAAACATTACTGTCTGATTTCAAAGGCCATTCCTGTTTCAGCAGCATGTTAAATAGTGCGTGGATTTTTTTAGTTCCTTTCCTGCTTCCATCTTCCCCTTTCCTCAGGCAGAGCCCCCGTGGCGCTTTCCGGCCCGGCGCTGGGTGTGCTTTGATTTGGCACAAAGCACGTACAATGACGGTTCCTCACCGAGAAATGAGCAAAAAACCCTTTGGACACAAATGGCACCTCCTTTTGTTTTGTAGTGTACCATGGTGTCATTTTCTGTGAATGTGGTCAGAGCTTTTTGTTGGTTTTGGTTTGTTTCTCCCCCCGTCTTTTCTGTGGGGTGGGCAGGGTGGGGGGTTAAAGCCATAGGAAGAAAAATGTGATGTACGTGTCCAGTCTGTACTTTTTTGTTTTTGTTTTGCAAGAAGAGTTGAAAAATATTTTTGATAATGAGTAAATGGTGGAAAATGCTTCTTAGTATTCTTGTCTTTATTTGCCAACCCAAGTACCTAAGATCTGTGTTTTTTAGCCCTCATGAGATTTAACGATGTCCTATTAAAATGTATTTAGTTAAACTTGTATGTGATTTTTGTGTTGACCCAGAGGGATCCTACCAGTCTCTAATTTGGTGGTTTGATCGTGACCTACTAATGTAAATCTGTTTCTTAGTCCACTACGTGTAAGCGAAGTAGCGACCCGGAGTCTGGGAGTGGCTGCACAGCACGGGTTGTGTCGGAATGCTTTTGCAGAGCTGTTCAGTTTTGCCGAGATTGTTGATGGTACATTTTTAGGACTTTCATTAAATTAAATACAAAGTACCTTTGCTCCAGAAATGTGGGAGTATTTGGAATCTTTACTATCTCACTGCTGCATTCAATGTGGTACCAAAAGTTGGAGAATTTAGGTCAAGAGTGTTTCGGAGCGTCGACAGGAGAGCCCTGATGGTTAATGTAAAACTGCAAATGGTAGATTCAGGTTGTTTCTAAAAACATTTCCTTTTATGCTGCCACATTCTTGAAATGTATATTAAAATTCAAATTGATTTAATAAATGTTAGTTTTCTAATTCTATTTTGCAACTGCTGAAGGCATCAGTGTGGCATATGTTGAATTCACTGTCTAAATACTACTTAGTGTGTTGATGACTAATTCTGTAATTGTTTAAATTAGGGTTGGCTTGCTTTGGTTTCCTTGCCCTCCTGGCTAGTTGTTTGTGAGCTGAGCAATGGAAAGGATCGTCTTGGTGCTGACAGAAATTCCAGCAGCTCCAGTTGGGAAAGCATTCCTTCCACAGTGGCTTCCTGGTGTGGGGCCTTCCTGCCTTGGCTTGGGCAGAGAGCAGGCTGAGAACCTGGTCCAGCACAGCCCAGCAGGGACTTGTCCCTGCTGCCCCATCCCGAGGAGCTGGGGAGTCACTGGTGGGGTTCAGCTCAAGGATCATTTGAGCTCCAGCCTGGCTCAGCTGGGCTGCCCAGAATTCCCAGCGTTCGTCCTGCAGGGCTCTGGATCCAGGGAACTGTTCTCATCCTTAGCACAGAGGGAGCTGCTTGGGGATTTCTTCTCATAGAAGAAGTGTGCGACATTCCAGTTTTCTTCCCAATCCCCTTGAAGGCAAGGATTAACTTCCAAACTTTATTTAAAACCCTGCACTGTAGAGCAGTCAGAAAGAAAAAGCAGCAGTTTGTGGTCACATGTAATGGTACAAAATCCAGTGCTTCTGACCATCCAAATCAGAACGTGGATCTGAACGAGGAGCAGCCCTCTGCTCTTCCATGTGGAGTGGAATGGCACTTCCTGGGTATCACACATCAGGACGTGTTCAAACACACAACTCAGTGTCTGGGTTTAGAGAGCAGGGTGGAGCTCTGTCAAAGGTTGGACTTTGTGATCGTGGGGGTCTTTTCCAACCCTAATGATCCTCTGATACATCAGGGGTTGGGATTAAATCCCAGAGGAGGGGGGACAGAAACAACACATGAACTCCTGGCCGTGTCACCTCGCAGCCCTCCCAGCAGGAGATGTTCTCACTGCCTGGCTTGTCTGACCACGGTGCAGGTCCAGGGGCACTGGGAGCACAGCAGCCTCTCCCTGCAGATGTTCTTCCCTTGCATGGAGCTGAAACCATTCCCAGGAACAGAGGTGGCAGGGAACAGCTGCCTCCCCTGGGTGCCTTCAGCACAGCCCGAGGCTGCACCTGCCAGCCCCAGCGCTGGTGGTGCCAGAGGGAGCTGCAGAGTTCCAGAGAACCCGAAAAGCCTGTTTGCCAAGGCAGGTACTGCTGGCACAGCAGGGAGCTGCTCCCGCGGTGAAACTCCCAGAGTTTCAAGGAACAGATCCCACAGCTGTGGCACAGGGATGGTGCAGAGGTTCTGGCATAACCCAGCACAGAAGAATCTTTTTACTGCATGCAAGAAGCACCCCCTCCGCAGATAATTCTTATTTAAATTCTATACAAATGGGTTAGAAAAGAACTTTTGATTGCTAACTTGGAGAACTGAAAGGATACAAACGAGCACCTTTGTAAAGATCATTCCAAGTGTGTGGCACAGCTGAGGAAATCCCCTCTGAAAGGTAGGTGATGCTGTTTCCAGTGCTACCAAGAACATCACAGGCATATCTTTGGTCTTAACTACTTAAATTTAGAAATTGAAGTGCTTTTGCTACCCTAAAGAAACTCACCAAGAGGTTTCTGTTCTATAGACAGATTTAGGCACCCCTTGGTGAAGCAATACAAGAGCAATACAGTGACTCTCCCTGAGCATTTGCATATGAGAAATGAGAAAAGGCACTACTGCTTTGCCTTTTTTTTTTTTTTTTGGTTCATTGCACTTGCAAAAGATCCAGGAGATACTGCTTTCTTTTTTTTCAGGCCAGGTTAAAATGAGGGAGTTGGGTGTTTTGCTAAGTCATCACAGGGACGGTGCTGCACAGTGAAGATGCAGATGTGAGGCAGGTAAGCAGTCAGATTGCTTCATGCCAGTATTTTTGAGAAGAAAGCCTAGAATTTTGGCTTTGGAAGGCATTGCTTGCAGGTAACTGGGTGGTGTGAACTCACCAGTACAGGGAAGGAGAGTTTGGCACAGCAGCTGGAGATGAAGTGAGCAGTACCACTACCCCACCACCAAGACAGGTTTTCCTTTTTAAATTCAAAAGTCCTTTATTTGCCAAAAAAGAAGAAAATACAAAGTAAAAATACAAAGATCAAACCATGCCAGCACAAAATGTCTCCAAAACTACTTTGACAAAGTATGAGAACCTTTATTATTATTATTAAATATTCTGTTTCTAACCCCCTTCCCCAGTGATACAGAGAGAAGATGAGCACACAAGGGGAAGCTCTGTTTATGTTTTTCTTACAGTAGCTCGTGCTTGTCACTGAGGTTCAGTTTTGTTTGCATAGACCTAAGATACTGATCGAGACTCCAAATCCATACTATTACAATTATAATTGAGTTCAGCACTGCTCTTTCAGGATTATTTTGTTTGAGAAACTAAGCCCAGTACCTTAGAGTGTCCTGAGTCAGCTTCCTTACATCCTTGGTTCAGGAGAGCAGGAAGGCTTTGCATTCCCTTTTTGCTGTCCATGTCTGTTCTGCACTTGCCCCTCACAGGCAGGAGGGGAGCTGGAGCACTGCCCTTGGTTCATTGCTGAAAATTGGGATGCAGCAAGGACTACTGAGATTTTACAAGAAAGAAAGAAAGAAACAATCCAACTGGTACCATTCCAGCAGTAATACTGAGCCACAGCTCCATCTTAGTACTGCAGAGACAAAATATTTGTGATAGAAAAGTGGAAAGCAATGAGTTTGTAAGAACACAGGGCTTCATTTTGTTAGACAAAAGCAGACTAGAGAGAACAAAGAACCACAAATGTTTTTATCATGCAAAACTGAATTTTACTCACTTTTCTGACTATTCTTAAGGAAAAAGCCTTCGGTGTGAGCTGGATGTGCACTGAAAAATGCAGGATGTGTCCTTCCAGGGATGTAACATCTGAAGTGGCACTGACATGGAGTCAGGAGGCAGAGCCAGAGCCAAGGGACTCCTACAAATCTTCTGGGCAGGGATTCCAAGGCTGCTTCACTCTCAGAGCTGCCTGAGCTTGGGGGCTGCGGTGCTGCAGCTGAGCAGCTTTGCTGGCTGGGCACAGGCACCCTTGACTATCCCAGAAAAAAACAAAGAAGTAGGACAGGAGTTCCCCAATTTACCTCACTTAAATCCTGCAGAGTTACAAACCTTCCATCCAGAGCAGCTGGGGCAGGGCTGAGTCACAAATGGGGTATGTAGAACACCTCCTCTACTACTGCCCGTGTGCCTGCTGAATTGTGGTTGTTACCAGGTATTTCAGGGACAGAGAAAGGGTTTCCACTCCCATTACTGCAGCATTACTGCAGGTTTTGCACTGCCACCACGGCAGCAGTGCCTGCTGCAGCTTGTCCTTCCATTCACACAGAATGCAAAACATTTGCTGTAAATTGGGGTTTTTTTGGATTAGCTTGTGTTGACCTATCAGAAAGCATGGATTGGGTTTGGATTCACTCTACACTGTTGCAGCAGTACTGAATGGCTGTTTGTAGGAGAGAGGGACTGGGTTTGGGCTCACCAGAGCAGCTACCAGCTCCTGCCTCCATTTACTGACCCAAACCTTGGGAAGGCAGCTGGGGAGCTTTACTAGGCTCTGGGTTCCAACTTCTGAAAAGAAAGGCACCAGTTCAGGCTGAACTCAGGGATGGGTTGAATTAAAGGCCCTCAGCAAAAGGCAGATGAGAAGGACCCTGAAGTGGTGGGTGACTGAGGCTTTCCAGTCCTGGCAAACAAGACATGGCAGCACTGCTGCTGCCAGAGGACCTTGAGGGCTCCATTTCAGCCTAGAACAGGGTCAGGTTCTTCTTGTTCCTTTTGAGGAATCTTTGGAGAGATGTACAGGGACATCAAACTGAAAGGCCCCTGTGGCCCATGGCAGTGAGGGAAGGGTGAACTCCTGCTGTGCCCAGGTTCTCCTCAGAGCTGGTTACAATCATCAGCTGTGGGGCCTCCATCCTGTGTCCATTGCTGCAGTCAGTTCCTTGGTGGTTCTGCATTTGGGCATTTGTGGAATCACCCCCAGGGAAGGTTTTCCCTTTGAGGTTATGGCAGTGATGGAGCTGGGATCCAGACCTGCTGTGTGCTTGTCTCGTGCCAGGGGTGTCTCTTGGCTTGGTCAGAGTGGTCCCTGCTGCATGGTTCCTATGGGATGTGGCTCACCCAGCAGGTGTTTGCTAACAACATGGGCATCCACAAGTTTCCCAAATACCAAGTCCAGGATCCTGGGGGGTGTGTATGCAGCTGGTGAGTTCAACTGAAACCTTCCTCTCTTCCCGAGTTTGCTCGTGGGAGAGATTTGACCCCAGGGAGGCAGCAGCACATCCCCAGGCAGTGGGAGGCAGGCCTGGGGCTTCAGGGGGCCCTGGGAAGGGCCAGACTGTGCTGGAGCAATCAGCCTGCTCCTCCTCTGGATCCCGAGCCTGCAGGTAGCACAGGGCTCCAGCCCCGTCCTGTCCCCGGGGACACACGAGTTCTCCTCTGCCTCCAGGAGGGCAGCAGGGCCCTGCTGGGCACAGGGCTGGCATCTCCCCGCAGTTCTGGCAGGAGGCACAGCTCGAGGCTCTCACAAGGAGCTGACAGCACACACAATGCACACACAACAACCCAGCATCGCAGGCTGGGCACAGCTGGCAGGGCTCACAGCTGGCACAGCTGAGAAGGTAAGGCCCAGACCTGCCTGTGCATATGTAAGTGCTAAAATGAAGAATTTGTTGTAATCACCCCTGTGCTGAAGCACTGACAGTTCCTGCTGGCCACGAGGCACAGCTGCAGCAGCACTGTGTGTTGAGAGCAGAGGCATCACTTGTGATTCTAGGGAGAAAGTTGGTTTAATTTTGCACTTAAAGCAAGAATTCATTAGTTACAGCCATTTCCTCCCTGAGACTGGGAGAAAAATTCATTTTGGCAATAGTACACACTAATTCTTTTATGAGTTAGAAGATGGGGTTGGTTTTTTTCTTCATTTTCTCAGCTTAGTCTCTTGCCTACAGGTTAAAGAAGAGGAGGAGAACACAGGAATGGACGGAACTGGTGCACACCAGGCACAGCAGTCTCAACACAGCAACTGAACAGCAGCTATCTGTATTTGCTGTAAATACTCTACAAAACACTCCTGCAAAGTAGAAATCTACCCAGGCAAAGCTCTGGTCAGAGGCAGATCAGCACAGGAGGGGTCATAGGAGCAGAACAGGTAACTCCATCTCGGATTCCTGGAGAAGGTGACACGGTGGAGTGCTGGCTGTGCTCGCAGACCCCCAGCCCTGAGCCAGCCCAGCAGCCAGGGGAGAGCTCAGGGCAAAGCACAAAGAGGTTTCACTCTCCCTGTGCACAGGCACAGGCCCTTCGTGTCCAGGACAGGAGGGAAAAAACAACTTCATTGTGACCTGTGTTTTAAAAGATTTCTAGACACACATTTAAGTTAATTTGGCAGCTCTTTTGTCACTCCTGGTGTAAAGCCACGGGGACAGAGTGGCACAGGACAGAACTGACTGAGAAACGACCTCTGTGGATGTTACATGCAGCTGTTACAGGTAATCATTAGATGCTGGCATTTATTGCACGTCTGGGGACATAACAGAATTTATATATAAATGAAACAAGGTGCAATCACCATTCTCAATGAGTGTGGCATGATAACACATTGTAAAAAGCCTTTTCATAGAAATTACCTTATTGCAATTGCACAGGAAGACAAAAAGGGGTCTTAAGTTTCAGTGTACAAAATAAAGCACATTGTTCCAATGACGGATTTAAGGAAAACCCCCAAGTGCCTTGGGACTGAATGCTCTCCAGTTTGAAAGGCATGAGCTAAGTGTCTTCCATTTCTCTATGCTGAGAGATCTGAAATAACTAGTTTGTCTGACTTGTCTCCAGTTTCAGGGGGAGGTAAGACTTCATCCGTGTCATAGTCTTCTTCACATGATCTGCAAAGACAAAAGGTGTGTCTTTAAAAGCTGTATTTTGGTTTTCAGGACAGTTATTTCAGTGGGTACTAAGCCAGCTGGCTAAAATGCAGTAGCATGTGAGAGGTCAACCTCGAGGAGGAGATTCCTGAGGCACTGGGAAGAGGGTGAGAGTAATCAGTACTCTGACAGCTGTCATGGATCTGTGCTCCCATCCTGCCTCACCTGTAAGTTCCAGAACAAATTCTCACTGGTGTTCAGCATTAGAAAATTTGAATCCAGCTTCAGTAACAATTGTGATGGACTCCCAGAGCCTCTGTAGTTGAGTGTAGAGATAAAGTCATCCAGCCACAGCCCCAGAGGAGCCTTGGCTCATAAACACCTGGTCTAAAGCATCTTCTGGCTGAAGTGTGTTTTGACAGACACAGAACAATTGTGGCCATGCTCTCCTGTTTCTCTCTCCCTCAGCCTGAAGTCTGATATCCAGGATTGAGCATTTATGATCCAAGGGGGTCTGGTGGGAATTCCCAGCTCCAGCTGCACTATCCAGGCTGGTTGGGTTCCATGCCTTGCAGCACAGGATACTGTGAGCCTCTGGGGCTCTCAGCCCATTCCTAGTCCTGAGAAATGATGCTTTTGTGCTATTTCCCTCCAGTCACAGCATACTATGGGTTAGTTTTGCAGGGCTCCAAGAAATTAAAGTTCTTCTTTTTGTTCTAAAGCGAGGCTGCTCACAAAGGAAATGCCAGAGCAGGTGCTCCAATGGCCAGCACAGGAATGGCTCTCATGTTCAGCAGTAAACTGGGCTGCCAAAAGGTGAACTCCTTTGACAGCCCAGCATGGATGTGCCAGGAAGGAATTGTCTCCCCCTTTCTGTGGTGTTTCTCCCTTGTCTGACCCATATGCAGGCACAGCAAACCCTTGGGAGGCTGTCAGGGTCTGTCCTGCTGTGGGCAGGATGCTCCCTGTGTGCAGGGGAGACCAGCCCAGACCTTCATGGAGAACACTGTCCTCTCTCTTCCCTTAGGAAAGCACCTGCTTACTAATTCTGCCACCTTCTGGGTTCTTGCATAAGTGGGAGAAGGAAAACAACACTCTGGTCTGGATCCTGCACCAATACCTGTTCTGACCCTGTGTGCAAGGTTGCCAAATAGGTGCAATTTGCACCCTCCTCACCTCAGTGGGGCCTGTGGGGGCTGTGCTGCCCTGCCTCCCCCACTGGGCATGGGTTGGGAATGTTGCCTCAGCTTCTCTAATCTCTCCTTGGTTTAAAGTGATGCAGCTGAAGAAAACTTTGTATTTCCTTCTGAATGCTGTTCTCAGAATGTTCCTTTTGTATCTCCTTTTCCTCCAATTCCACCACCCTCTGGTTAGCCTTGACCCTTTCTCTCCTACACGTGGAATGTGACTTCTGCTGTGCATTGCACTCTCACCAGCAGCTGGAGCTCCATTGTAATCTTGTTCAGGCTTCTTTTCCTTCTGCACTAAACCCTCTCATGTCTGCTTCAAAAGGGGCTTCCCACTGTCCTTTCCCAGTGAGTTACATTTCCACTGTGCTGGTTTGCTCCTTAAAGCCCAACAGTGCCTGCCTTTCCCATCCTGGAATAACTGCTTTCCACCTTTATAGCTAAGGAGCATCTCTGGGATGCTTTTGACCAAGATTAGCACTGAAGGTAATCAATCCCTGCTGCTCTCCTTCCAGGCCAGTTGCAGAACTTCAGTCCCATAAAAACAAATATGGACTTGTGTAGACTTAAAGACTACTTAAGACTCAACTGAGACAACCCTAGGTTGTTCAGAGGAGAGAGATTACTCCACGGAATTCTTTTTCCTTCCTTCTGGCAAACACACGTTTTGGCTCTGGGTGGCTCAGCGATGTCCTTGTCCCCCCTTTCCCTTCCTTGCACTGCTGGGCTCTGGAAATGGAGCAGCTGAGCCATCAGACAACTGGAGGGTGACAGGAACAATGGCCTGAGCTGCCTATACCAACATCTTCTGTTCCTGTGCCTCTGTCCCCCGTCTGCTCTGAGCAGGATGCTCTGCACTGTGCCCTGGCTCCCTGTTGCTCAGGGGATGTGTTCCCACCAGCAGCTGATGAAAGATCCTCTTCCCTCTTTTCCTTCCCATGCAGAAAGATCTCTTTCCCTGAAGGCAGTGGTGGTCTCCATGTCCATCAGCTGGCTGAGGCTGGGTTCTGGGACAGTGAACCAAGCAGTGCCCACTGCTGCCCTGCCCTGCAGGGAAGGCTTGGCTTACTGCAAAAGCAAGGCTTGTATCTGCATCAAGGGCTTGTGCTGGCCAGACCTAGCTGTTGGTGCTGCCTCCAGCAGTGTGAGTGTCCATTCCCCAGGGTAGTTTCTCTCTGTGGAATCCCACACAGGTCAGAGAGCAGAGTGTGGCTGAGGAGGGCTCAGACCAGCTGAGGCTTCCAGTGAAACATGATCCTTTATTGTCACCTTGAGCAAGACCTTCACCTTACTTTTGGTGACTGCAGCTCTCAGTGGAGTCCATCGTTCTGGAAGTCACTGGGAGTATCCAGTGCCTTGATGAGATTCCTGTTCCAGGAGCTGGGCTCTCTCCTGGGCATGCCTCAGCCAGCTTTAGACTGACTGGCTTTAGAAACTTTCCTTCCAAAGATGCAGGGACAGGGCTAATCACAGATGTGGGACACACTATTGCATCTGTAATTGCTGAATGATGGTTGTTTCAGCAAAATGTATTCATAAGACAAAGATCAGATTTCATGCTCTGCCAGCTAACTTAGCCAAAAATCTTCCAGTCTCTCCCAGAGCTCACCAGGAATTGTCTTGGTTCTGTCCCCACTCCCTGTTTCTGTCATCCTCTAAACACAGCAGAAATAATGTATGTCCAAAAGCTCAATGGCTCTTTCTGGCAAATTTGTCTGGGCATCCAGCTCTTTGTTTTTCTCTTTCCCTTCTTCTTCCTTCATGGTCTGTTGCTATGCTCCACAAATCCTCCTGCCATGACTACAGAGCTTTTCAGGGGCTCTTAAAAGCCAGGTTGCTGACATGCTCTTTGCAGGAGCTGCTTCAGACCAGCTTCAAAAATCTGACATCACCTGTTGCTCTTCCCCTGGTTCTGGTGACTTTGGGAATTTGTGGTCCTGCAAAGCTTGAATGGCAGCCTCATGTTTCTTTTCTGTGCTGAGGACACAGCTGTTGCAAAGCAGCTGCAGGGAATGCAGCAATTTCATCTTCCATCCTGCCCTACCTCATCATCCATTGTGAAGGCCACAGAAAGGCCAGGCAGCTCAGAGGGGCTCAGGGAGCAGCCTGTTGCTGTTTGGATGCACAGGCAGAGAGGGGAACAGTTCTCAATAGCTTTGTAAATCTCTGTGCCTAATTAGTAGGTGCTACTGTTATCCCAAGCAATTTCCAGTGAGGGAAGTTTTGAAACTGCTGCAATCTTCTCAATACTCTACTGCCTCTATAAACACTGCTTAAGACTGGATGCAATCCTGAATCCTGCAGGATTAACACAGGGTAAGCATTCTTTGGGCAGCTGAGAGAAATATTCTCAACAAGGTGCCAACACAGACACAATGTAAAGGAAGGTTAGACTGAGTCTCCATTTATCTGCAGGAAGTCCTTACACACAGAGAAGTTCTGGAACAACTGCTCTGCCTAAATTCACTGACTAAAGATTGCTGGTGTGTCTATCCAGAATCTTACAGAAGGCTGAAAATTGAATGTAGGTATTGAAGAAACCAAATGTTTAAAAGAAAAAGTCTCAACAAACTTAGTAAATGAATGAAAATATTGAAGTATAACTTATGAAGAGCACAGACTTAAAGACACAAAGTTGGAATAAAGAAAGTCTGCTAGGTATAATAAATGTAACAGAGCTACAGCTTCTAATCTGTTACAGCAGGACATGGTCAATACATGGCCAACACCAGCAGAAGTAATTTGATCTCTGTTTTTATATGGTGACCAAAAGAAATAGGCTTTGTCCTTTTTCCCAGCTCCCTTCACTGGTGTGTGCAGCTGATCCAAGTGGCTGCCCCCCAACACTACTCCAATGCTGCTCTTGGGAGCAGCTGTCCCAGGCCTCATGTGCTCCAGAGTCCAGTCCAAATGCTCATCCCACCACTCCACTCCCTCTGCAGGCAGGGGCAGCACGTCCCCCACCAGAGCCCAGCTGGAGGCAGCCATGTGTGCCCAGGGCAGTGCCCAGGGCAGTGCCAGGCCCGTGCTCACCCCTCCTGGAGCTGCTCGTTCCCAGACTCCTCGGCCACCAGGATCTCGTACTCCTCGGCCGCGTACCTGTCCCAGTCCGAGGGCTCGGGGCCGTCGCTGTCCACGTCCTAAAGAGATCACACTGTCAGCCTCTAGGGCAGTAATGGAAACAGCCAGGCAAAAACTGCCTTAACTGAGAACGTCACAGCCATCTTAGAGTGTTCTAACATCTGCACATAAAGGACTGTGAAAAGGTACTTCTCATGGTTTGTAAAGCTCAGCAAGTGACCTGAGCTGCCAACAAACTGCACCTGTTCCACTTAAGAAATGCAACAACTGCACACTTGCTGTGCTCTGGCCCAGCCTGTGCACTCCCTACAAGACTGATGAACTCGGTGGTTTCAATTCTGTCCATCAAAGGTTAATTGTAACTGATCTTTTGAGGGACTCTCTACAGTTTGCTAAATTTGGGCAAGTTTTAGAGAAGATTACAGGATAACACCTCTACAAACACCTGGACCTCTGTCATTTATTACAGGATGGGGATAATCAGTTATCCCCCTGGTCCCACTTGCTTTTATGATGATCCAGTTTAAACACACAAACAAACAGGGTGGTTCTGTCTTGGGACATATTTAATCCTTGAATCCTGGAACCACAAAGTTTCTGTTGGAGATTGTGTGGGAACAGCTGTGAGGGAACCAGAGCTGGTTTTGGAATCCTCTCCACTTTTCTGCACTTGAGCAGGTAAGAGGCTTCTGGGAGATAGTCAATAAGCTGTACTTGTGAAAAAAGTGCACAGTTGGCTATTCAGTTGGATTTTCCCTACATGTAGGAGCACTCATCTTTAGAGTGTGAGATTACTTCGAAATAAAAGTGATTTATACCTTTTGCACTGCAAAGGGATCCCTCTGTTCATTGTCCAGATATTTCTCTAAATTGAAGAAGGTGTTGAAGAACACATGAGCCATTCTGCACCTCTTCAGGTCTCGCAAGGTTACTCTTCCTACAGAAAAAACCCACATGGTTGTGTCACTGAGTTCTTACAAAAGTTTTAGTACAAAACTTTAGTTTTGTACAGTAGGCTTCCTTCCCTTCACAAAATTCCTTCCCAAGTCAGTCAAGGATTTTAACATTATACAATTAATGGGTGTGTTTATTAAGCTTAGATCTCCCGTACCTATGGAGGCCTTTGACGTTCATGTGAGATATGAAGGAATGTGAATAGGGATGGTTCAGTTTTAGAGTGTCAGTACATCCCACAGCTGGAGTACACAAGAGTTGTTACTTCAGTCCCAGGCAGTTAATTCACGAGCTCCTTTGTTTTAGTGTTTCAGACCTCCTGATGCACAACTTCATGGCCCAATGTGCCATAACTTCTGCCCTGGGACTGACACGGGGCTCTGCCTGTGCATGGGTTTCACAGCAGCTTTACCTTCTCAATCCTCCACAAATGAAAGGGGGCAAAAGCTCTGCCTAACAGGACTTACCTTCCCTCTCTGGCTTAACGAGGTCCAGCATCTGGCACAGCAGGTCCTGGAAGGGCAGTGGCTCTATGCCCATCACCTCCATGCGCTCACACTGCTCCTCATAGAAGTACTCCAGCTCGTACATGGACAGCACCCCGTCCCCGTCCAGGTCCATGCAGCGGAACCAGTACTCAATGCTAGGAACAGAGCAGGGAACTGCAGCACTGCACTGGGACAGCCACACAGCACACACTGCAGCAGGCACATTGCTCCTACCCACCCCCAGGGCTCTTCTGCCACAGCCTGCCATAAACCCAGGCAGGACAAGACCCCTTGGGAAGGGTCAGGGCACGGGCCAACACTCCAAGCATCTCCTCTCAGTCTCCCAGGTGGCTGTGAGCAGCACAGCCATGCTCATGGCCTGTCCCACCTGTACCCAGTGTCCACTGTGCTGCAACCAGAGGGGCTCATGTAGGGCAGGGAATCCCTGTCTGGCCCAGCAGCAAGAGTTGGCCAAATAGAGCCAGCTCTGAGCCCAGGACACTGCAGGAACCCTGGTGAGGGACAAGGCACCTGTGTCATGCACTCCTTTGCTCCTTTATACACAAGGCAGGGCTCTCCGGCTGCTGCACTCTGCATCCCTCCTCCCCTCTGGAGGATCCAAGCCTGCAGTTCTGGATTCTTCTCTTGTTAGGTGTAAGATTCCTTGTGCTAACATGCACGTGTGTATCTGGATCACCCCTGCACAGCAGTTTCCCCCTGGCTGTACAACCAAGGCCACAGGCAGGTTTTACACAGTGCCACAGTGAAGTTTCCCCACAAACTCTCCTTATGCACCCACTCCACCTGTGAAGGGATGTGCCCCACTGCTGCCAGCACCTCAGGTGTGTGTGCTCAGAGGCAGTGCCTCATGGCATGAAGTGATCATAAGCACTGGTGACTACCAAGACATTTAAAATTACAAGAAAATTGCATCTACACAATTTTTCCTCAAGAAATGCAAATGATTTGACCAACCATCAACAGTAAGATGTTTTCTTCCTAACAATCTCCAGACCCCAAGCTGCTGTCTCTTGTAGAAAGTGGTAGGTCACACAAGTTTCCATATCTTATTTGCTCATCCCAGTGATTTTACTGAGACACAGAGATCAGTCTCACCTTGTAGCACTCCTTTTGTCTTCCTCCGAAATCAGGAGCCACACAAAATCCGCATAACTCATGCGCCCTTCCTTCTGAACTTCAGTGCCTCTAGAAAACACACCAGAAAAAAAAAATTAAAAATCACCAGGCCCCTAAATACTCAGGAGGTCATCAAAGATATTTTTCAAATCATTAGTGAGAGAAAATGGGGCAGTGTCACCTGTTTAGCCTGTACTCCCTGCCCCCTGCAGCACCAGGCACAGCATTTGCTGCCTTTTTATCACTGCAGAGCTGAAGCTCATCTGCCCTCCCATAGCAAGTCCCTTTTCAGAGACTTCAAAGCAGTGCTCTCCAGCTATCCCTGAGCCACATCTTCCAGCTATGCCCAGTTATCCCATCTTATGGGATTTTTATTTGGTTTCCTTAAGATACCCAGAATACTCACTCCATGTTCAGGCAGCTCCAGCTGGAGCACCCTTTTGGAAACTATTCTGAGCAGGGGCGTTTCTGAGAGTAACTTGTATTTCTCAGCCTGACAGAAATCCCCTGTCCTTATTGCCCCAAGCAGTGTGCTGTTCCTCACCTCACCACAGCACCGCTGAATATCCGCTCAATGATCCTGTTGGACAAGGCTGGAAACAAGGAAAACATGGAGAAAAATGAAGCTACAGCTCACAGGAATAACTACAATCAGTTGTTCATGCTGAACCCACACAAAGCCCTTTCCCATTGTTAAAAGCAGGCTCTGACTACACTGCCTGTGTAACCACCCTCTGTTTAGCAGCACTTTCTAAAACCCCAAGATGATTCTCCCAGTGTGCCTGCCTTTGTATCCTTCCAAACACCACACTGTCCCACAAAGATGGCAACTGCTCTCTGGATCCTTGGAAACAGGCATGTTACTCCTACTTTGCTGCAGCAGGATTTGTCACAAAGTAGAAGGAAACTGTCCCAGTGTGCACTGCAAAAGAAGTTCATTTATCAAACAAAAATGACACATCAAATCCCTACAAGACACTTTTGAGGAAAGGAGAGGCTGTGGCAACCACGCTGCAGGGAAGACAATGGAACACCAGCATAAAGGTGAGGCTCTGGCAGCCAGGAGATGTGTGGGATGGATTGTTATGGCAGAGCACGAGCCAAGCAGCAGGTACCAGTTCTGGGCAGGATTTGCACAGTGACCTCACCCTCCCAGGCAGCCGAGCCCCACCTGGGCTCCTTCTACACGTTCTGCATCACTCCTGTGGTCCTGGCACAGCTCTGCCTCTGCAGGCAGGCAGACCCAGCCTGCCCCACCCCTCAGGTGCCCTGGCACCGCTGACAGGCTGCTGGGCACTGCACCCATGGCTTCTCCCCTTAATCCTTGGCTCCCCAGCACCTCAGGGCTCTCAAGCCTTCTGTGCAACAAATACTCCATCCCACACTGCAGCTTCCCAGCAGGGACCCATCTCCCATATCACCCACCCCAAGGGAGGCACTCCTCCATCCTCACCCACCCAGCCCTATGATCAACACTCCTGGGTTCTGTGATTGCCACACTCACCCAGAACCCCTATGGCCTCCCCATAAACACCTGCACTTGGAACACATGGGCATTTTAGCCCTCTGTGGATTCTTATCTATTGTCCTTGAACCTTCAAAAACAAATAGCATCTGCTCAACTTGTGCAAAGGAAGACCCATGCTGAACTGAAGAGATAACTCTCCAGAGTCCATCTGCAAGCTGAAATCCCCCAAGCTTCACTGGACTCTGGAATTCCTCTCATGCATAACTAGATTGAACTTCAACAATCCTTCTTGTCCCTACCCCCAAGTTCCTGCAAAGCCCTCAGTAAATAATAAACAAGTTCCAGGACATTATTTTAGCCTGTCCTCCTGGCAGTGACCCACACATGAACAGAAGCTCCATCTGTAGCTACTCATGCAGAAAATAATGTGTCCTGCAGTTCTCTGTGTCTAAGCTTGTACATCTTCTCTAAATCAGCATTTATTTAAGAGATGGGTGGCTCCATTGAAACTTTTTTTGAGGCATCAAATTAACAAGATAAAAGGCAGGACTTATTCTTCAGTAGGAACATTATATTTTCAGCAATGCCCTTGCCCCACCACATCTGCAGGCAGCATACCTTGATCACTGTACCTAGCCAGGTCCTTCTGGCTGATGTAAAGGTCATGGTCAGTGTCCAGCTCCCAGAATTTGCAGTATATAACATAAAAGTGCTCATAGGAGAAGTAATCTGTGATCTGATTTATGTCATCCTCTTCTTCCAAGAGAGCAAGAGTCTGAAAGGGTACAAATACAGAGGGACATTAATCTGGATGAAGAGGTGGCTCAGCAACTGAAGTGCTGCAGTTTCTCAGGAAGCTGGGGGAACACAGCCCTGAGACCTAACCCAAAGTGCAGCCCTTCCCTGACAGATGTGATTGCTGTATTCCTTAGCAGGCCCTTACAGAGCACCTGCCTTGGCCATCCTGCTTAGCACATCTCTGCCACTCCTGTCCACAACTCCTGCTCGTTTTCAGCGTAGCGAAGAGGGAGGCAGAGAAACAGGAGCACAAGTGCTGTGTCAGCTGGGATCCATGGTCTGGGATATATCCCTGACCTGTACCAGAGCCTCTAGGAGCCACTTCCAGCAGCAAGTCCACAGTCCTCCACAGAACTGAGATATGTATACATTACACACCCCTGTCTGCCTCCTGAAGGGCAAAATTGAGTCCTGTTCCAGACTCACACCCAGACTGGGCAGGAGGGATGGAGCCTAAACCTATCACACTGACTTCCCTGTGCTGTTGCTGGCAGGAAACATTCTGGTTTAACTGGGAGGCTCATACAGATTTCCAACCGTAACATCTGTTGACATGTCTTATTAGGAAACATTTAGGGCTAACTTCCATGTTTTATTCCCACTTTACACCTTCCTGTCTTTCCCAGCAACAAGAGGGTATTGCATGTTTCCCAGTGCCACCTCCCTACTTTTCTTCTTGGTGCTGAGGCCACAGGACACCAGAAGCCTTCTTGTCTAATAAATCATGGCTCCAGTGAGCTGCAGCCCTGGCCTCCCCTGCCCTCACAGCCTGAGCTATCCCAGGGAATGGTGTCCCCAAGCAGGCAGGCTCAGTGGCCCTGCTATCCATATCCATAAAAACAGATGCTGTGCCATGTGTTGGCACTGGTATTTCAGTATCAACTTCCAGCCACCTCCGCATCCAAGCAATCTAACTGAACCCAAACAAAACTCTCACCTCCTGCTATCCACCAGGTTCAGTGAAGTTTCTGGCAGGGATAACAGGATGGCACTGCCAGACCTGCACTATTCTGACTTGCTGACACCCAAGTCCAAGCACCTTTGATCCATCACTCATTGGCCTCTCCAGACTGTGTGTCTCTCCCTCTCCTGACAGATAGTAATCGCTTGGGGAGCTTTCGCCATGACTATTTCTTTTCTTTTGTAGCTCACACCCAAAGATGCCAGTTACAAATGTAAAGTTCAGCAAGGAGCTGAACTTCCCTGCTGCAGGAGATGAAAGGCAGAGTAGATACAGAAGGATAAAAAGGGAGAGTGTTTAAAGGGAGAAAATGAGTGAATACAGATGCAGGATAAGCTGGGAAGGTTTATTTGTAACAGAGGTTGGGAAGGAACTGGGATCCCACAGCTTGGACTAGCATGAGCCAATTCAAAAGAGCACTCATTTTTCCATTAGCTGATGGAGTCAGTAGGGGAGATGATGTCTGAAAGCAGAAAGAATGTGAATTCATACTTGAGGGGTTTGAGGAAGACAGCACAGTAAGCCTGGAAGGGCAAACAGGACACAGGAGGGAAATCTCACTGTTTCAGCCAAGTCCTTCACCTTTCAGTCTAAAGACTTTCTGGCTCTTTAGGTTGGCTGGACATGAGCAGCCTGAGACAGTTTTAACCCAGTGCTTTTTTGGGCAAAAAACACAGAGGACAGAGATCCAAATCCTGACATAAGGACACACTGCAGGCACTGGAACAAGAACTAAGCTCCATTCATTATCCTGTGGAGATTAGCTCCCAAGGTGTCTTGTCCTGCAGTCGCAGAGACGTTCCTGACCAGCTGTCAGTGGGCTGAGGGCTGCTTGGGAGGCAGGAAATTTGCTCTCCTACTCCTGGCACTTCTGCAGCTCTTCCTGGCTGCTTGTGAGCCACTTCACATGGGTGCACTGCTGTGTGCTGCCTCCCTTCCTGCTGGCTGGACCAGGAGCCAGGCTGCTCCATGTGGCCTCAGAGCTGGTGCACGGTCAGGCCCTGATCTCCTCTCAGTGCCCTGGGGCCACTCCTGTCCCTAGTCTTCTCACCTCAACTTCCACACAGCTCCTCCAGTAGCCCCAGCAGACTCCTGGCACTGAGCGCTCGGCTCACCCCACTGCAGCCCAGGCACAGCTCCCTCACCACCCAGCTACAGGAACAAGGAATGCTGCACTCTGGATCCTGTTCCCACAGAAACATACGTACTTGCAGGAAGTTGCTTTTCCTCAGCTCTGCTAGAGTGATCTTCCCCGACCAGGATCGATTGACTGTGTAGAATATCCTCTGTATAACCTGCAACACATGAACAGCGCTCTTGAAGTCAACTCCTGAAACACAGCAGGTTGGGAATTTGAATGCAGGACCTTGGTTTATTCACTCATCCTAAGGAGACATCTTTCTGAAAACTGTTTTGTGATCTTTTCTGTAGATACTGCTGTATTTAATTGACTACACAGTCTGAAAGCAACATTTGCTTCTTAAACAGTATTATCCCTCTCCAGTCTGAAAACATTTTCCCTGCTCTAAATTCACCTCTTTGGGCATGCAGATGTATTATTTATGTCAGGGAACATGTTCAAAAGTGCTGATGAATCACTTTGAGTTTTTCAGGTTTAAGGGGCTGTAGCTTGCATGGATCCCCAAGGAAAGGGAGTTCTGGGGGAAAAAAAAAAAAAAAAAAAAGAGAGTTCTGATTCTTCTGGTTCCTGCAGAGGAAGCAGAACATGTAAATGAAAGCCACAATGGCTCATGTTCCCAGTGCCTCTGCTAAAGTAAGCAGGACAGGTTCTGTTTGCAATTATTTTGGGCAGGTGTTAACCTCATTTGCCTCCTTTCCAGATCGGCCTGTGATGAAATTCAGCAAAAATCATGGGGGAGAGGCACAGACCCCTCAGAAGCCAAAAGCAAACAGCTCCCAGTTTGAGATGTAACTCACTCCCAAACTCCTCAAAAAGCAATCAGCCCTTCCCAATCTGCTCCTTGTTAGCTGTCAAGTATCACCACAGAGTGGGGAAAACACAAATGTGTGACCAAGCACATGCAAGAATAAACCTAACAGGGCAAACAACAACAAACAAATATCACCAGCACGAGAAAGGAGGAATAGAAGTAATTTGATTATCAGCACTGCAATCTTGTTGGCCATACCTACTACAAACCTTTGATGACTTTGTCTTGTTGGCAGATTATCCCAGAATTTTGGTAACTTTTACTGCACACTGTTCCAACACAAAACTTTACACAACAGTGTGAACAGGGATTAATCCAGCTAGCAGGTTAAATGGGATGGATTCCTCTTTAAGACAGAACTAGTTTCAAGTGGGCAACCACTACTGAAGGACTATCTTTGGACTCAGTCACCCAAGGGCTGGTTCTTAGTCCAGAACAGATCCAGAACCAAGTATGAGATTGCTCCCAGCAGTCTGCTTTGGGATACACAGAGAGACAGTAATTGCTGATGGCACACATAACTCTGAGAGCAACAAGATTGATGAGAGGATTCAAATGTACCCTGAAGAGAGAGAATTAATAGATTCAACTTAGCTGAACGTGACACTTGTCGGTAACACTCCAAGCCAAAGAGGTGGATGCCCTTCTAAAGTTGAGTGTCATTTTAATTAAAAACAAGCCAAAAACCAGATCTATCCTAACTGTAGCAATCACTGAGCAATGCTCTGTGGCCTGTGTAGCACAAGAGGTCAGACTAGGTAATTACAATGATCCTTTCTGGTCTTAAGCACAATGTTTATTTCTTCTTTCACGCCTCTGGCAGCCACTGCCATTCTGGACTTTATTTCTGGACTTTGTTTAGCTTTTGCTTCCAGATTGCACAAGAGCTCAGAGACTGGAGTGGGTCTCACCTCACACAACACCCATTATCACACCTGACAACTTTGTAGCAACTCTTAAAAACACAGGTTCATCATACCATTCCAAGGACACAAAACTAGCAATCCCAAGAATCAGACACAGGACCCCATACCAGTAACTCTTCTTTTCCTCTGCCTGCAGGGTAATAGAAGACAACAAACTACTCCCTTTTGTGACACATACACTGTTTGTCTACCAGACCACACTGATAAAGATGTTCCATCTGCTCCCTTGTCAGCTATCTGTTAAAAGAAGCCATTCAGAGGTAAAATGGGATCTCTTTTCATGTCTCTTACCATGTCCAGTCACTCAGTACAGGCTTTATTATTCAAATAATGGTCCAGTTTCAGTGGAGAGTACACAGTATATATCTCACTATAAAATCTCAGTACTTCTCTTTTTCTTTTCCACATTGTAAACACCAAGCTGTCAAAGAAAGCTTTTGGGAAACATCCCAGAACATCATTACCCAGCCTGAGATGATATGCAGCATGCAAGTCACATGTGTCACTTAGGCCATAAGTGGCTCCATTTTTCTGAGTTCAGCACATAACCACAGACGCACAGAACGTCCTGAGCTGGACGAGGGCACAAGGATCATGGAGTGATTAAATTCTTAATTCGCCTTTGGAAGGAGGAGCCTCTTTCTACTTGCCCATTATGCTCATGTAATCGACCTCCAGGCCCAAACCATTCATGGACGAGTTCCAGACCTTTCCCCAGTCTTCCCACAGAAGAACAAAAGCAATACAATTTCTGGACAAAACAGGAGTCTTTATTAACCCCCATGGCCATTGTCCCCTTACACATTTGCATTGGTGCTACTGCATGAGCTGAAGCACTTTTCCACAAGCTTTAATCTTTAAATTGTTTTTAGCTCACAGCCTTCCAAGAGCAGCATGCACTGCTAACTCTGAGCCTGGTTTGAACATTCAGGTAGAAGTCACACTAAAGCTTTACAACAAATGCAACAGGATATTCTGTGATGTCCTGCATCATCTTTGCCATCTGCAACACCTTCATCAGGAGTTGTCTCTGTTGAAACAAGCACAACTGGTTTAGTAATACAATGGCCAATAAAACAGGTATGATACAGATAAAATTCCAGCCTGTTGTGTCCAAAAGGCCTTTAAAAGGTGCTGAGGTGGCAGTAAGAACTGAAAGGTGCAAACACATCTTACCCATCCTAGACTGTGAGATCAGTCTCCAGGAGATTTCAGCCAAGTGATGCTGCACCCAGCAATGAACATAAAGCCTCGTGTCCTTATGGCCCTCATCTGTAACACAAACATGAACTGTAATTCTTGTGTGGCAGCAAATACAGCATTCTGTCTCTGTAAGGAGGTATAAGGCACTCTACCTTGAAGCAATGAAAATGATCCAAGTGGTCTCAAAATCCAAGGACAAAGCTGTTTCCTTCATTACCTCCTGGTGGAAATACTGGATTTTGTAACCTTAAAGAGGGACGTGCCAAACTGTCTGTGAAAGGAGAGGTGAGCAGTAGGAACTCCTGCTATCAGAGAGCAGAGCCACTGCTGCAGAGGACCAAGTGCTGTCCCTGCAGATGGGCACAGCCTGCCTCACCAGGTGCTGCCCCTGCTCCAGCCCAGCGGGATCCTGCTGTCGGCACAGACCCCCAGAGCAGTGCTGAAGGACAGCTCACCTTTGGCAGGGGTGCTGTTCCACAGCCCTCTCCTCAGCTACAGGCACCACCATTCCCTGCTGCCTTTGCAGTGAGCCTTGGAACCCACCTCTGTCCCAGCACTGCCAGAAGGGTGCCCGAAGGCTTTGGCTATAGCAGGAAAGCACAGCAGACATAGCAGCAGGATCAAGAAGCACTGAGGAGCTTTGTGTACTTATGAGAGCCTGGTTCTGTGACTGCTTTGGCAGCACCGAGCCCAGGCATCAGGGAAGTGATGGAAAAGGAGAGAGGAAGGAAAAGGTGCTGCCATTTAGTAGCAGCCTGCAGTTCAGTTATCTGGAAGTGGAAGCTCAGCTTCACACAGCTGGTCTCAGCCACACCAAGCAGTGCCCCTGGTGAATCCAGAAAGGGCAGCAAGGGTGATCATGTGAGAGATTACTCTACAAAGACATTTGTTTCTTGCCTGAAATATACAGGAACAGTGTATGGCTCAGGAGAAGCCCACAAAGGCAGATGCACAGCATTGCCTTTGTCAGCAGCCAGGGCAACCACACATGGCATTGACCCGTGGATACTGCAGTCACAAGCCAACCCTAGTGTGACCTTACACCTTTCAGTCTCACCCCTTCATGCACTTGAAACACCGAATAGCAGACTGCACGTGCCACAGGCACTTTCCACACTCACCCACTCACATGCCTCCACAATCCCCTGGCTATTCCTATACCTGTTCTGGCTTGATGTTTATGTTGTCTTGCTCCACAGGGACTAAACATGTTGATTATACATTGCTGTTCACTGTCATGTTCAAGTGCATCTAAAACATTTAGAATGGATTCTTATTATACATTTTCGTTAGTGTGATAGTCCAGGGTTTGTCCCAAAGAAGGAGCCATCTGCTCCTTTCAGGAAAGGAACAAGCCTGTGTGTGCCAGGAGCCTCCCAGCTGCCATGTGTGCTGCAGCCCCAGGCAGGCCCTAGCAAGCAAACAGGACAAACTTTGGGCCCTGAATCCTGTTGGGATACAGCTCCTACCAGGTCTGTCATTATTTGAATTTGTTACTGCTGCAGAGATAAAACTTCCCCACATGTATACCTTTTATCCAGATTCATACCCAACATGAGGCAAGCTCAAGGCTTAAAAAAAGTACAAACATACTCAGGTAAAGTACCAGCCTAAGTGCTGACTGCAGAGCTGGAACAAAGCTACTGAACAAACCCCAGCCACACACCCAGTCACAAACACCTGGGGACAGAGAGCATGGACAGACATCCTGGCAAGAGGATGGCTGGACAGCAGATCCCTGGGGGCAAGGGGCACTTTGTGTCAAGGAATGGTCACAGATTCTCCAAGACTCAATGACAGAAACCTTCAAACAGGCAGCCATGTCTCAGCAGCTCAGCACAGTTCAGGATGACTTAACTTCCTTTCCATTCATCAGGCCAAAAAAGACATTTTTATAGATTTGCTTAAGACCAGAAACAATCATTATTAATCTTTTGAAGAACCCCTTGCACGCAAAAGTAGATTATTTTTCCTTTGGAAGCAGTTGTTAAAATACCTCATGGCCAGTAGTATTAAAAACACCTGTACTTTTAAATAACTCTAGGATTTGCTGGTGGGAACAGTGACAGATCCCACAGGGATCAAACAAGCAGCCTACCGTGGTAATATACCGGGAATGGAACTCCGGAGCATCCTTCAGGAACGTGAGGCCAGGATGCGTTTCCACCACATCCTGCAAGGTAAGAGAAAATGAAATGAAGTAGATTTTCTTCTCCTTTTAATGCTTAGAAGTTACTGGGTTTACAAACCTATACTTTTGCTTACTCTTAAAGTTATTTGCAGCATTAACAGTAAAACTGAAATCTTTTAATGTATCAAGTGAACCTTCTGTTATTGTAATATAATGCAGTTGCTGGGCAATACGCACCTGGTGGGCCAGTTTGATTTACTTAAGGACAGAAAAACAAAGGAAGAGAGTTAGTGAGTAGATGAAAACTCATTTTCATTGAATGAGACAAAAATTAATCAGTTGACCATGCAACTATCTCCTTTCCAATATTTTTGTTTTCCTCCATTCATTGAAGATATTAAAGTTTGTTAGAACTAGGTGTCAGAAATAAACATTCCTTGAGAAAGTTCTGTGGGCCTCAGAATGGTTACACATTAGTGCTTTTCCAAAATTCATTTGAACTACCTGTGGAGATGCCTCTTTCTCAAGAGCAACTTTTTGTAAGTTGAACACTGGCTCACAATGCCAAATCTGCATGATCAAATCCATGGAGAAACTGCCCAGATCCTGAATGAATCAGTTCAGATCCTCTATGAATCAATGCCTGTGTAATTTCTCCATGTCTGACTCCTCTATCCTTTAAAGGTGTTCCAAGTTCTGCTGTGCCTGTTCCATGCCACGGTGCCCTCAGGGGTGTGATATGCCCAAATTTTGGGCAGTGTAACAGGATGGCTCAGATGGTGGCGTAAATCAGGGTAATTTTGCTGATCTCTGGCTGACTGACAGGACTGTGCACGCCTTGGATTGCACCAGGAGCTAAAGAGCAGAGCTGCAATCCACCAGGAGAGGCAGCGTGCCCAGCGGAGAAGAGATGAAGAGCAGCACGAGAAAATTTACCCATCACAGCCCCAGTTCTGTTTGAGACAGAAACAGCCAGTGCAGACACAAAATCTTTCCCCAAAGCAGCATCTCCACAGAGGTTTTGCCTAGAGGTCAACACAGTGTGAGAAATCAATGGATGTGGGAAAAAGAGCAGAAAAAGTACAACAGCTGATCAGAGAAGCAGATGGACCTGATTTATAGACACTATAGAGAAGCCCCAAAGCTATCCAGAACCTACCTAAATGGACACAAATAATTAAAACAATTATACTTTGTTAAAAATTAATGAAAGGGAAAGAAAGGCATGAAATGAGAATGTGCACATTTAGCCTGAATACTACAAAAAAAAGTAAGCAGTGGGATTTGTGCACTAGCAGGTTTATAGGCATATACAGAACAACTGGAATTGCAGAAATGCCAAGATTTCCACATGATACTGCATCTGGTAATCTGACTAGACAAATTCAATTATAACTGTTTTGCCAAGCAACTTTTTACAACTTTTCCAATAAGCTTTTATGTTGTGCTAGACTATCAACAGCAACAAGCATTTTTCCCAATACCCACATAGAGAAATGGGGCAAATTTCATCCTGGTTACCAGGCACTGATAAATATGAATCCTGACAAGAGACCAGACCTCAGTGCCTTTAGCAGGACTTGCAGCTGGCTTGGCACTTAAGCACTTGAAAAGCTTATTTCTATTTCACTCCAAAATGAACCCCACCCAGCTGCTGTTCAAACCAAAGGTCTGCTCATCCTTGGTAAACATTTAATGCCATGGAAATAAAGGTGGCAGGCAAATGCAGCTCTGTGCCCACCCTCCCTGGGGAGCTGGGGCAGTACCTGGAGCAGAGGGATGAAGTCCTCCTGTCGTAGGCAGTCACAGCCAGGCTTTGCCAGAAGGGAAGTGAACCTGGAGGCATCATCGTGGCAGTTCCGCAGGATTCTGCGAGAGAGGGGAGGAGTTACTCCCAGCCCTTTGCACCTCCCAGCCTGCCGGGAGCCCCGGGAGAGTCACAAAAGGCCTTAGAGCACAATACACGTGCCCTGGGAACCAGGCAAAAGCTGACCTCAGACCACCAGCACTTCCTTCAAGGTCTTTAAGCTGCACCAGGGTACCCAGTGGGGATTTTTTCCAGGTTAACACTGCTGTGGTAAAGCAGGTTTCTTACTAAGCAGCTGTGGAATCAGAGTAAGTAACCTGACTCTTGCCAACACTGCAGGCTCACTCCAGTGAACAGCACCAGCACAATCCACAGGAGGTGCTCTCCAAAGTAACCCTTCACTACACCCCAGTATTTGGGGAGATTGCCAAACTACAGGGACTGAATAGTCACCCCGAAAAAAACACTTCTCAGCAGGAAAAAGGGCATCCCTTGTTAATTATGGCCCATCTGGAGCTGTGCACCACAGCCATAGAGAACAGCCTAATGAAGGCACAAGTAGGACTGAGTATTTGGAGAAGTGTGTAAATCCAGTCCCCTTTGGTTAACAGTGTGCATCTGACACACCAATTCTTGTCTCTGTCCTCTCACGTGAAATACTGCACTGGCTGAAGGTATCACAGTTATGTGATCCACTCCAGAGAACCTCATCAAGAGAGCTGCCATGCCATTTACCAAACACTGGTAACAGAACACAGCATCTGGATATATCAAACACTACGTTGTTCACACAGTATTAGGGAAACTTGGAAAACTACACTGTTTTCTTCAATAACTGTGAAAATACAAACACACCATAATTATTTACTCTGAGTGATTATTCACCACTTTCCTCTCCTGAAAGTGTATGAACATAGTACTGAGCTGGCTGTAGTTCTCCTGCAGAGATCACAGCAGCTTGTTTCTTGTTAATTCTGGCCTCATGGATCTGGGAAAGGCAGACTTTACAAAAAAAGGGTTCTTTTAAATAAGCACAAAAGATTTAGCAATCCCCACTGGCCACACATTTCTGTCATGATAACTGTCAATTAACAGACATATTCCAAATCAGCTGCAGAAAGAGGTGCTAATGTTTAAACTTATAAAAATCTGGTGCATAAAGATGAATTCCAAAGCCCTGTTTTAGCCACAAATTAAAAGACCTGACATTCAGAAGTGTTTTATATTGAGCAATTCCTATAGACTTGATGAGCAGCGAGCATGTGGCATTTTGAGAAGTCAGTCATCTACTAAGAAGCTTGAAAATAGGCTTCAGCAACTAAAGATACCTAGTTTAAAGTTACACCTATGTTCACTTAGCTGCAGTTGAACTTTACCAGGAATACTACATTTCTTCTCTCAGCTTTCCAACAAAGATTTTGTAACTGTCAAAGGAGAAGAGGTGGGGATAAAAAATAGTATCTTTCTACAAGAGCAATTAAGTGAGAAAAGCATACAAAGCTTGGCTTGGAAATGGGGTGGTTAAAAAGATACAGAAGAGGGACATGACCACAGTCTGCAAATATCTGAAGGATGTGAAAATCAGAGAAATGAAAATGTGCTATCATACATGAGGGATTAATTAGGAGTAATTGGAGGAACCTAAGGAAGGAAAATATATTGTCTTTGTCAAGACAAACTTAGCGATCACAGTCACCCCTAACATTTTTGAAATTTTGCCAGGGTAACTAGAAGCTGTTTTGACAACATCATCACAGGAAATACTTTGGGAATTCAGGGTTAAAGGCTACATCAAGAATCTGAAGTAAAAAATAACAACTCTCTCTGGAGAGGAGATGGAGATGCTGTTCAGGTGTTTCACAAAGTAGACTAAAGCCTGAATTGCCTTGGAGGGAAAAAGATTAGGCAAGAGAACAAGTCTGCTCCATGTCAGAGCTGACTCGGAGCTCAATGCTTCCATGCACAGCTCTCCATGTCCACAGTGTGTGGAAGTGACTGTCACACCCCACAGATGAATTCCACAGCTTGCCCAGGGAAGGTGGTAACTATTAAAGCTCCCAGAGTATCCAGCTGTGTGATGATGCTTTATTCCACATTCCTCCTTCTGTCCCATAACACTATCACTTGCCTCCTCTCCCATTTCCCAAATGGCACTTGCTTAGTGCACCAGCAGGAAAAAGGCTGGGCCCAAATACACTCCAAATCCACAGACATCTACCAGGTATCTCAGAATAGCTGATGTTTCTGGGGAGCTTGTACATATATTTTATACACCAACTAACTCAAAACTTCTTACTACCTATACAATTACTTCCAAGTTTGTGGATGTCACATGGAAACAAGTGTTTACAGAGTTTGGGGGAAAAAAAAACTTAAGCTGATGAAAAGTCTGGTGAAAAAGAAAGGGAAAAAAAACCCCAAACTTGTATGGCAGGCTGATCTCTTTGTCCAGAGAGTTTTGCATTTGCTATACTCACTTTCTCCACATGGAGACAAAGGAGTGCACAGAGACACGTCCTGTCCTCTCTCCCCCCGACGCACTGAACAGAGGTGCTTTCCAGTAGAGTGGGCAGCCACAGATCTGTAAGGAAAAACCAGGACAAGGAGGAATACAAAAGCAGTCCCAAGAGGAACTTGCTTGTTTACACACCAGATTCACCACTGAGACTTTACATAAGGGAAATAAAGTGGTAATGGCTTTCTGACTCACCTGTGTGCCACGGTTGAGAACTCACACGTAACTTTCTACTTTGTCACGTGCCTTTTCAAGTGGCTGAGAAACACATCCTCTCAGGCTAGGAAAAGGATCTGGACTACTCAAGCTCTTAATCTCTGTCTTTGACTGAACTGTTTAGCACAATTCTGTATGAAGTGGAGTGGAAAGACAGGCACCTTCTTCCAGGACACTCACACCAGCTATGTCCCCACCCACCCTAAAAGAGGAGGGCCCATTCAGTGGCAGCAAGGGCACCTCAAGTCTAATTACAGACAATTAATGAGTAAATGCCTAAAGGTGAAGTAAATCCCATCCTGCAATTATAAGTGCAGTGCCTTCCACCCAGCATAGTCCATTATTTCCAACACTGCAAGATCTCAGCAGGGGGACAGAAAAATGAAAGCACACATGGAAAGAGGTTGATTCCAGCCCAAGGATTCCCTGACCAGCATGTTTGAACCAGCCTCTGCAGAGGCTGCTGGCTCTCAGTGGCAATCCATGAAAGCTCTGGCTTTGAGGACTCTAAGGCCTTGGCAAAGCAGGCTTGGAAATGGTGTCAAACATTCGGCCCCTCGCACTGTCAAGCACCATCTCTTTACCACAAAGACTTTTCCAGCCACTGTCCTGACTCCAGACAAGTTATCAGAATATCCACAAAACACTGGCCTTGGAGGGAGCACAGCTAACTCAAGCCAGAGCCAGGCGAGAAGGATGTTACAGCAAATGGAAGCAGGAATATTTTGAAGAAGCAGTTGAGGCATCATTTCTGCCACAAAGCCTGTTTCACCTCTTCTATTAAGCAGGACTATCCTGCAAGTCCATTCTCAGCTACTTGTCCAGGCCTGCAGGTTTCTTTGGGAAACTTATCAGCCCAAGAACTGCTTTTGGATTTATCCATTTCTTTGTCAGGCAACAGTGCTTCTACAGGCTCCTCTGAGGAAAGAATGATGTTTATTTTTTGTTGCTTTCTTTGTGCAGCTGGTTTTGAAGCATTTATTTCAGAGTGCTAAATGGCACCACTGTCAATAATCCCATGGAACAGAACCTGGCCTTACAATAAGTAAGAGGCCAGGAGCACATCCATGTAGAGACCAGATGGAAAGGCAGAGGTCTCTTCTGCACCATCCTCCCGCTTTTCCCTGTTCAAACATGTTTTGGTCAAGCAAACAAGATTTCCTATTTATATTGTCAGAGAAGGTTTACAAATAATTTGACTGGATTCCTCTAAAAACAAACAAAACCAACCTAGTCTTTCCTTTCAGGAAAACATTCCTTCTTGGAAAACAAGTGCTGCTCTTGAAGAGAGCATCATTGCTCAGTCTACAGTGCCAGAGGTGCATTAAGGGCAAGCTGAACATCCAGGATGTGTCTGACAAATGCTGGTTTTAGATCAGCACCACTGCAAACTGCAGCTGAAGGAGAGGGAAAGAGAAGGGACCATCTGCAGTGTGCTCCTACCCAAGTGCTGTGTGCTGTACCCTGAGGGCAGCACTCATCACCAGCTGTACCACCTGCCTTGTGGATACTGAAGGTGCCCAGCTCAGGGGCTGGGGGCTGACTGGGCATTTCCCCCATCCACAGCCAGAGAGCTGGAAGGAGGCTGGAAGCTGCTTCCTCACACAACTCTGCAATAGCACCTACAGCTCACGCTACCTGAGCAGAACAGCTACAAAAAGCCACAGAAAGGGCAGCTGGCACTACCTGAAGCCACAGAGGCAGACAAGTTTCTGTCTCTTAGCTCCTCAATCTTCTGGGCAGGAATATGAAGGAACAGAAAAACAAAAATGCAATTTGCATTTGTTAAGAAATCTTAGAGAACTGTTCCATAAATGAAAGCAAGAACAAACACACACATCTGATGTGACAATCAGCAAACTGAGCTCATTTTTGATTACTATTATCTAAATCTAAACAAAAAACTTCAGATCAAAAGGATAATGTTTCTTTTTTTCCCCCTACAACAGCTGTGAGACTGAAACTAATACAAAGTACTTCTCTCAAAATTAAACTCTAAAGAATAGAATCAGAGAATCATTATGGTTGGAAAAGCTCACAACGGCTGTGAGACAAACTGAAACTAATACAAAGTATCTCTCTCAAAATTAATATAGTAAAGAATGGAATCACAGAATGATTCAGGTTGGAAAAGACCTCCAAGACCATCAGAGGTTACCTTAGCAATTTTCCCCATTTCACAGATGTTTGCTTTCTCATCTTCAAACTCTGTAAAGGCCTCTTCAATCCTGGCAATGATTTCTTCATGGTTAGTGCAGACATTTGGGAGTCCTTTAGGGAAGTAGAAACGTGGAATGTTTATGGGCACAGGGGTACTGCTGGTGGCTTTATTCACAGGCAGAGGAGTGCAAGGGCTAACCACGGGCTGCAGGGGGGCTGGGGATGAAGTTCCTGCCTTCTTCTCTTGTTTACTTTGAACCTGGAAACACAATGAATAACAAACACATTTTAACAGCATGGTACCTGGAGCAGGAAAAAATAGTTTGTACTTTTAGTGATTGGAGAAAATTAATGCCCACCAACAATTACGGTATGGGGGTAAAAACACATCTTAAATAAGCAATTAAAATGTCTGCATTATGAACCAGTGCAAATTTAGGATATGTCACACCTGTTTTTATGCCATTTCTGAGCATTTTACATATGTAGCTGTGGATTATGATTTCCTGTTGAGTCACAGAACACACAGTGCAACTCAGCAATACCACAGAAAAGGACAATGCTATTTCTTCTCATGCTGGTCTTGGTATTCTCATTTTGCCCCATGAACAGCAAAGTATCTGCTCTTTAGTTTCCCCTTGGAACCAGAGCACCCACCCACACAAATGACTTGCCTCAAGTATGAGCAAGATTACATTCAAACAAGGCATTTTCTATCCCTTGGGAACATAATGAGTTTTGCCAAAGCACTGCTTCACAGATAAATTAAGAAAAGATTTTCAAGACTTCCCTCTCAATTTCAGCAAGCCTTTTATTCTGTGCCCAACTTAAACAGTCCCAGACCTGATTTAGCCAAAGGTACTAAGCACTGGCAAATCAATTTTTCCATCAGGAATTAGGAGCAGCCAGCAGAGTGTTATTAGGGACATGCATGATGTCTTTTCCTCACTCCTCTCCCATCTGTAATGAATACATGGCTGATAAGGTGATCCCCACTAGATCCCCTCTCCAGTGGATCTCTAGTTCTATCTCTACATCACAGGCACCATTTGTATTTCAGTGTGAAACCCTAAGCCATGTTCCCTCCCATGTCTGAATTTGTCAGACATGGGAGGGAACATTTTTGAAACTTTGAGAAGTAACCACAGTATAAGATGCAAAATCAGCTGCAGGAATGCAGAGAGATGAGGAATTCCCTGCTCCCCCATGGAGACACCCCTTGGGAAAAGGCAACAGACCTTCCCACTGCACAATGGTTCCAATGCAAGAGTTGTTATTAATGTAGCAACATATGTGATAAGGCTCAGAAGGCAACAGTCAAGTAAATACAGCTGTGACTTTCAGTTTGTTTATTCTAACTGTTTCAAAACAAAATGGTTTTAGGATAAATCAGCCAAGTCTGAGTCCACTAAATGCAGAAGAATGTATATGATGAACTGACTTGGCCTATTATCTTCTATAAACTTGGAGCTTTTTTCTTAACACATACTGAATCCCCCAACTAACCATGGATTTGCTTTCAATAAGGTGAAGAAGTGAGAACTGTAAAAGCTTCTTTGAGCATTGCTTTTACCTGCAGTTTATAATACTTTATAACCCATTCATCAGAGACCCATGAAAAAGAGAGAAGGATTTTCCTCCTCTCCACTCCCCTGCTTCATGACTCTTTCTTTAAATGGGAGGACCTCTTTCTTCTCCCAAATGCTGTCCCATTTCAGGAGCAGGAACACTGGCATACACGTCACCAGCCAGAACACATTTTTGTCCTTAACTGCTCTGTACAGAACACATTAACTTGGAGCTTGGGGTCCTTCAAGTTGTCTTCTCCTCTGTCTTGCTACACAGGAAAAGCTGGAGATCATTTTCAGCCATTTCCATCAATCCCAGTATTCAGAGTTTGAACAGCTCTTAACCTTTGGAGAGCCAGCCTGATCACCAACATCTGTTCTCCTTCCTGTCCTCCTTGACTGTTCCTACCCAGACCTGCACATCTTTGTGTCTGCTCCTGAGTGATGCTGGAGCTCAGAGCGGGCCAGCTGAGGCTCAGGGAGTTCCTGGGGCTCACGAGGGCTGGAGGAGGGTGAGCATCAGGCAGGTCACTCTGTCCCACAGTAGGACAAATGCAGGTGACCTGAGGTGGTGGCAGAGGTTAGCTGGGGGTGCTGGACACTCACTTTGGGAGCACAGTTCACTGGGCTAAATAAAAGACAACCCTTCTCCTGGCTTCCTCCTGCCCCTTCCTCAGTGGAGCACCAAAAGCAAAGCCCAGACCAAGTGAATGCGTGTGGGGAGGGAGCACCTGGCCCCAGCTCAGGGATCACACTAATCACCACTTCTGCTTTTACCATGTGTCCTCACCCTGCCTGCCCTGCCCAGCCAGGGCCTTCTCCAGCCAGGACCCAGCTCTGCTCAGGAGTTTTCCCTTTCTGGATCCCAGCAGTGGGGAAGTCCCTGCCAGTCTCTCACAGCACCATATTCATACAAACAATGCAAAGCTGGAACAGCATCGAGGTGCTGACTGCAGCCACTTGACTTCTATAATAGGACTTCACATCAGATTGCTTGAAGGCCACTTCTCACAAACAGGTTTACTGCTCCCTAATCTCTTCAGGACACACAGGCATTCCTGGCTGCCAGCACTGGGAGGAACGAAGAGAAATGATTCAAACTTAACAAAAAAGTTCCACAAACCAAGATGCTCTTTCAAAGGACACTGACTCTTCACTGTAACAATAAATCCCCTTCCCTTACAGTACAAGGGAATGATAAAATTGTGTTTTTGTTTTCTTGGAAGGTGAAGAGAAGTCCCCAAGTAGAGCACAACAGCACTGTGCCATTTTCCTCCCCTTCTCCACATTCCACACATCCTGACATGGCACACAGCCTGAGCTGACCATGCCAGAACACAACCCACCCCCTCTGCCCAGGCCTCCACCTCCCAAAAACCCGAGCAACTCCTCTGCCTCCAGGTACTCCCAGAGGCAGCAGTGCTTGGTACCAGCTCACACAAGTCAGGACCACAGAGGAGATACTAATTTCCTGACCCACAAGCAACACACAAGCCAGAAGGTCGGACACCTATAAGAGAAATACAGGGAATTCTGCTAGGCTTCAAAGGAGGGAGCCAGTTCAGACACAGGTTCCCAGCTGACCTTCCCAGTAAGTCTGACTCACTCACTCCTGCTCAGTCCAAGACAAACTGGGAGCAAGCACTGCTCAGGGATAGCTGCTTTTCACATTCTGCCTCAGGAAGAAAAATACAATTTTTGAACTTTGTCTTCTTCCTTCTCATATAAAAAATGAGCTGTTTAAGACACAAAGAGAAAAAAATAAGCAGCAACTAGTCCTTGAGGATTCTGTTCCCTAGAACATTACAAATTAATACTCTGGGATGGCTATACCCAGATGCAAACCACTATGGGGACAAGAAGAAGTTAATTGCAACTTTTCATGAAAAAAATTTAAGAAAGTGGTATGAGGGGAAATTCTGTGGAAAATCCTTGGAAATAATCTGTTTCTTATTGCAAAAAATTAGCCTTAAATGCTGTTTGCCTAGCAGAACACATTTCTCCAACACAGATGCACATTTTCAGAGAGGACAACTAAGAGAGCAAATTACTCTAATAAATCTTTTCGTTTTGCTACCAACAATTAACAGATAAACTTTTTTTTCTTTTTTGCTCAAGAGAAATGTGAGATTAAAGGCCATTTTTAAATACCACTCTGTAGCATTGTGTAATTTATCCTAACTAAAATCTGTCCATCTGCTATATCACCTTTTGCCAGCCATACCATTTATTTATGGGCAGACAAAAATAGTGACATCTGTGTTATAAATAAACCAGACAGAACTATAGCCTCATTGTAGCTACACAAACAAAGCACAGATTAAACCTCTGCCATCCCAGCCTGTCTCCCAGGGATGTGCCAGTCCCAGCAGAAAACTCCATGGAAGGAAGCAGTACCACATCAAGTGCTCAAATTCTTTCTATTCCTTCCTCCTGGTCCCAGGCTCCAACAGGGTCCTAGATAATATATTTACCAGTTTATTGCTTTATTTCCAAAAGGGATACTGTAATCCTCTTTTTTAGGGTACAGTGACTCAGCCTGGGTTCTCGCAGTCCACAGTGCTGACTTAATGTCTCCTTTCATTTTTCATAGTTCCTGCCTTCCTGAAGTCTGATGGTACCTGGACACAAGCCATCCTCAAAGCTCATCAGTTCTCCACAACTGGTTTGTATCTCTCACCCAAGACTTTCTCTTCCTTTGCTGCCCTGAAGCCTTTTTCCATCAATGAACCTTCCTGCTGCCTTTCTTACCCATTTCTAAAGACAGCAAGAACAAAGGCTCATCTGCACATGGCTCCAAACATCACAGAGCTATGAGAAAATCCATTTCTGAAGAGAGTATTTTCTTCTAGGAAACATAAACTTAGCAGCAGAAACAAAGTCCAATCACAGCAAAACAAAAATGAAAACAAACTCCACCTAAGCAACCCAGAAACCCAAAAGGATTTATGTGGGAGTAAACACAGTGCTAATTGTAAGGTTGGAGCAAGTTCCTCATGGCCTTATCCAGCTGAGTTTTGCAAATACAGGCCTCACACACCTCCACGAGTGTGCCTATAGATGTTGGACATGGCCCTCAGCACCAGTTCAGGCTGGGAAGCCACTGAGCAACAGCCCTGCAGAAAAGGGTGTGGAGGGGACAGTGTGCATGGCTCAACAGGAGCCTGCAGCGTGGGCTGATTACAAACAAGGCACATGATGTCCTGGACTGCCTTAGGAGTAAGGCCAGGAAAACACGGGAAGTTATCTCTAGCAAGGCTGTATCTGGGTTCCTGGGACCAGTTTTGGGCCTTCACTTCAAAAAAGGATGGGGAGAGACCAGGCAGAGATGTAAAGGAGGGAAATGAGAAAGCTGGGATCAAGGATGAGGCAGCAGGAGACACTGAGGGCTGTCCCAGGCTAGCCAGGGAAAGGGAAGTCAAGGCATGGGCTGAACACAGCCTGCAGCTCTTGGAAGTGCAGTTACAGTGCCAATGGAACCAAATGCAGCTTGGGACGGTTAGCCTGGAGGATACTGAGGGCAGTGCAGCCTGTGAGAGGTCGCCAAGAGGGGCTGGGGAATCCCTGTCCTTGGGGGAAGCCAGTGCCGATTTGACCCAGTGTTAGAAACAGTATTCCTACAAGTGAGATGCTGGATTAGAAACCTCTCTTCCTCCCAGTGCTGCCATGGGAGGCTCTCTGATCCTTCCATAAATAGTCCCGCAAAGGATAAGCACAAGAATTTGAATTTCCAGCTCCTGAGATAGGGGTTTACCAACACCCTTCTCCTCCCCCGCCTTCCGGGCCAACATCTGTGTGTTCCACAAAGCACCTCTCATTCACATTTCTGCTCCTTATCACCTTTTAACCTGCCAGCAGTTCTGTTTTCTTACTGAGCCCACTTACCTCTACTCTCAGCTCATCCCAAGGCCCACGTACAGCCCCACAAGGCACAACATTTAACTACACCTCACTGCTGCCACGTGGGAGATCTCCCATGCCTCCCCTCCAACCCCAGAGGTCAATTGTCACTCTGAGAACCGATTTAACCCACTTGGAAAGGCAGTAAACAGACTTGGCTTCGTTGCTGAACGATATTCTACTGTGTTACGAATTAAGCCAGCTCACAGAAAGAGCCTGTGGGGCCCAGGACAAAAGAAGGGTGACATACGGTGAGGAGGTAACAAGAAAAGAACAAAAATAAGAGGAAGAGCATCTTTTTTAAATACTGCAAGTGCCCACTGCAGTATTTCACTTGCCTTGCACCGGCAGCCCCACAGCAGTCATTCCCAAGGCGTTCAGCAGTGAAAGAGTTCCTGCTTCACACCGGCCAGAGGGCTCGTGGACCAAAACCTTGTCCATTTTTCCAGCTGTTTCGCTCGGAGCTTTCATCCCTCCCTGCAAACCCTACCCCGGTTATGTCCTTAGTGATCAGACTAACTCTGGAGATGGAATTTAGCTGTGCTATGGTTCCTGACAGTCTCTCCAAACTGCTCGGCCCCGCCCAAGCCATTACTGCACATTATTACCTCATCCAATTCTCCCCCAGGGAGTGAAGAACACACGTTCCAGAGGTTAACCTCTGAGACGTACTTTAACCTGTCACCAGAACCATGAAAAAATCCGCCACAATATGCTTTGGAGCAATTTTAATGCTGTTTCTTAGGAAACAGCTGCACTGTTCCTAATTTCAACTTTTTAACTTCCTCACTGGGTCACCCATTATTTAAATACAGATAAAGCTCAAGATGGGCTGATTTCAGCATATCGTGAACCCTCTAAATCTGGAGTGACTACATGTTCGTTTGGTGTCCTAGCACAGATTACTCCAATCTTTTGTCATTTGTTCCAGAGAGCGAGTACAGCAGCTGGGATTTACCAAAAACATACAGCCGTGGTACAATTTCCATTTCTTTGGCTACACCTCTGTGATCTTCAGGGTCTTTTCCAGACTAAATTATTCAATTGTCTCCTTCAGCCACATCCTGCCCAGAAAGGGTAGGAAGCAGCACAGAGAAGCACCTTGGGATGGTAAAATCATAAAAACCATAGCCAGGTAGGCTGGTCTGTGCAGATTTTACAGTTCACAGCAGAACGTTGTGGTTCTTCCACATGCAACAATAAACATTCAGAGCAATCACACCAAAAACCTCACAGAAAATACTTAAGTCTTACACTACTTCTCCCCGTTGTTAAATCACTGCCCTTGCTGTTAATTTTCCCCCTTGTTTACAAAGACATTTTAACTCTGCAATCTAAGCCTGGAAGGTTTATTTTTAAACCTGCTGGTATCTAGCTGCAAATAACTTTCTGCAAATAGACACGCCTAGAGGGGACACAGATTGATTCTCTGATCCAATAAAAAAATACAAAGAAAAAGATAAAGAAATGCCAAGTGTCCAAACCTGGGCCTGCTGGAAGGACTTGAGCCGCCTCTTGAATCGAGATGGAAGAACAAAGTCACAGCCCTTGGCAAGGAAAGCTAGCTCCCCTCCCAGGTCTGGGTCCCTCCGCAGAGAACTCTCCTTGATCATCATCCTGGGCAGCTCCTAAGCAGATGTTGACCTTCCCAGAAGGGGCACGGGCACTCTGTAGGAGACCACGTCAAGACCAGCACGTTGCTTTCTTGCTTTTGATTTTTTACAGGCAAAAAATGGCAAATGGCTTCAACATATTATGTCTTCTCTGTCTTCACAAGACAACACCTAGCGATTTTATCTCACTCCTGAAGCCAGAGTTCCCTATTTTAACCAATATTCAAAGTGTCTTTCAGTACCACCAGGATCTTCTGCCTTCTTGTAATACTTTAATTGAGAAACATGATCTACAAGTGAATCTATTTCCCTGCTGGCTACATGACAGACAATCTGTCCTTGGCTTGTAATAGGCCAGGGGTGACATGGGAAAGGAAGCACCCACCACCACTACCAAGAGCTCTAAAATTAGATGCCCTGCAGAAGTGGCTAAATATACCATCTTCCCCAATAGTTCCTACTTTGTGTGCTCCAGTGCTCAGACCTGAGGGGCACGCCTAGGTCAGTCAGGCTCAGCTAGAGTTAAACTGGGCTCAGCCGAGGGCCCTGCGTGTGGGATGGCAGTGGTTTAAGGTCCCTGCTGCCGAGGTGATGAAGCAGAGGAGCAGCATTAGTTCCCAGTCTTGACTGAAGGCTGTAATTTTCAAAAAACATAATTTTTTCCTTCTTGCTGGAAAAAGGAAATCATCTAGTTCCTTGAATGCCAAGCAAACACAAGGATGATCTTGGATAATAAGCTCAGTCATTCCCAATCAGCTCTTAAGAAAACAATTTCATAAAGACATCAAAATGCATCATTCCTGTTATTCACTTTCCCCGAAACTCTCACAAGGCAAAGCAATTCTCAGGGGACAACAGTCTGCTTTTTCTCTGCACAACCTGGAGCAAGCTGACTTCAAACCCTTGCTCTAACTTTGTTTAGGCTTGTTAGAAGTGTGTTCTCCCTCTCTTATAATGAGAATGGGGCTGAACGAAGGCCTAAATCCAATTCTTCCCACACTAAATGAACAGAGTCCCATGGGGTGCCTCCCCTACTTGACTGTAAAACCCGAGCCACTCTGGAAGGATGTCTAAGTTCAGTAACACAGAAAAACATCCAATTTCTAGCTACTAGGGCTTGCTCTCATCAAGGTATTGCATTGAAATGCGAAGGTCTCAGTGAACCTCACAACTGAAAACTTTTATTGGACATGTGCCTTTGATGGCTTCCCTATAGAAAGCCCCAAGTTAATATGAAGCCCAAATGAGTACAAAGCCTAACAGAGTGGCACAAAGAGAGGATGGGGATGAAAAAATAACCACCAAAAAGAAAAAGGCAGGCAGGAATGTTTAAAGAGGAACTGCCACCAAATAAAGGATACACTGATCCATATGCAACACATTTGGAACAAATTTGTTTTTTCTTACTCTGACAATTCTTTTCTAAACATTAAGGCAATACTTAAAGAGCCCATGAGGCTCCACTGTACTGGGATTGCTGCAGATCTCATGCAACAGCATGTCAGGAGGTGATTTATGGCAAATCATCTGTGGCAAGAGATTAATTACTTCATGTTCTGCTTACAGCCTGCAGAGGAAATGAAGCCCAAGGAACCTCTCTAACCTCCAGCTGCATCCAGACCAGCTACAGAGACCTTTGACAGACGTATGCATTAAAGAGACACACTAATCTGGCAGCCACTAGTTCCTGCTTTAAAAAAATCAGCTCAGCCATGTACTTTTCATGCACAAATTAACAAGTCACAAACGATCTCAGAAGTTTGGGGGGTTTTCACTGATAACCTGATAAAACACAAGTAATCCAGAGGCAAGGCTCAGCGTGTCTGTATTCCAATGTTTTGCAATAGCAGGTTTCTAGCATGGTACTTCCTATCCTCAAAACACACAAGGTGGATATAAATAAAGATATAAATACACAGTACTCTGAGAAATCAACAGTAAGGGGAATCTTGTTTCAACAACTTCAAAATCAACTGGACAAAACCCACAGCAGGAAAGTCTGGTCTCAACAGCCAGACCAGTACAAACCACAAACCCAGAAATCCCTCCTTGCTGTAGGTGACCCAGGTTGAAGGTGAAAGATGTCAGATTGCCTTTGTTAGCCACCTTTCATTCACTCCTTTCATTCCGAGATACTGCTGATTCACTTAATACTTGTTTTTATTTCAGTAACTGTTTCCAAGAGGAAAAAAAGCCCACATTTGTCACTATTTGTGTTGAGAAGTAATGAATAATTGATGTTTGAAAGGAGTGCAGATTGTGTGTATAGCTTAAATGAGACGTTATCAATATCTGATCGAAACAATTTGTAACATATGTAAGATGAAAGTTGACTTTTCCATTAAGTTTTACATTATACTTTGGATGCATTTTGAAAATATACTATTATTTCAGAACGAAGTTACTATGATATTATAGAAGCCACTTTTTACAATTAATCACCCCATAGAAGATCCTTGATAAGAAAGTCATTACATTTGCAAAAAAAAGCAGCACATAAAATTATGAGGGGGCAGAATTATGAAGTTACCAGGTCAACCTTGACTTTCTATGATTCAGAAACAGTTAATTCCTCTCAGAGCCTTCTTAGGGCCCCCTGGATTAAGCACACAAAACAGACATTTGGATACCAAAAAGCAAAGTGTGTGGCCTTGGGATGGTGTTTCAGGGCGCAGGGAGCTAAAAACCTTCTGAGAGTCCCAGCAACACCCATCCCATCAGTCATTCAGAGAGGCAGGATTAGACAGATGCTACCTAGAGCCCACCCAGAGGAAACGTGCAAACAGGGAACAGCCTCTGCATACTTCACTCAAGGCTCCACCACCTGAGATATAACATGGTTATAAAGGTGGCCTTATCAACCCTGCAAACCCTCTGCTCCCAGATCCATGGTCCCTGACCAGAAATGGTTGGATCACCCACCTGACCTCAGCCTGAGCTATTCCACTTACTAAGATGGCAGAAAACAAAAATGTTAGTTAACTTGTATACACGCACCATAGTCAGTATGAAGAAGGGTTCAGAACCATACAATAGGAAATAGAGGGATGGAGGAGAGAGAAATGGGAAGCATTTCCTGGCTCAAGCACTTCCTACAACACAAGTAATCTTTTTGAGGAGATACCCAACAGTAGAGGGACAAAAACCAAAAGGGTCTCTTTGTATCGAAGGCTGGTCCTCACCTCTGCTCCCAAAATTATCCATAAACTTTATTCAGTAGCTCCTAAAATACAGCACCTGAGCAGAACATGCAGCAGAGCCCTGCACCACTCCCATTTGATTCTGAAAACAGAAGTATGATGTTTCTTACAGACCTTACTAGGGTTCTTTCACTAAAGCACCACTGCAAGCATTAGCTGAATTTACTTTGTCAGATCAGCCATCCTGTACAGATGGCAGGCCAAGGACACAGAGAGGTTACAGTCAAAAACATCCACCACTGAGTTCTTCAAGGACTTTGCATACCACATGTTACTCAAAGGTAGCAGTTCTCACCTGCCAGCACACCCCAACACTCAGCATTTCTGCAGGTCAGCTCAGAGCATGCCAACAGCCACATCTCCATCTTCTTCACTGCTTACTGGTCCCAGTTTCCCCCAATTCCCTCAAACCTGCTGGTCCATCCAGGATCCTTATTGCCCTCCTCACTATAGACTAAAGTACAGATAAGTACTGGGGGGCTTGCTGACCTCTGAAAGGCAACAGCACTGTTCTCACTGAATTATTTTTTTCAAAACCAACATATTAAAAAAATCAGCTTAAGACAGGCACAGAGAACAGGAAATCCCAAACCAAATAGTTGGGAGGTTTAGAGATAAGCAACGGAAAACTGGATCTCAGAATGGGAAATGTTGGACAGTCTAAAAGTATGCAATGCTTCCTGGCCTGCCTGAAAGAAGCGTGATGCCCTTATTATGTGCTCTGCAAAATTGATGGACTTCTTGAGTATTCATTTCCTAGTTTCTAAATATTTGGGTTTTGAAGACGAAGAGGCAAGTAATCCTATTGTTCTCTGTGGAGGATCATAATTGGGTTTATGAGAAAGACTATTGCTGATGTAAGTTAGCACAGATTAAACACAGATAGGCCAGCTGAGCTAGAGAACAGCCTGGTCTGAAGGATTCTCCCTCTCCTTTTTCATTGCTTAGCATTTGAGGGATATTAAATCTGTCACAACCTTCACAAACAAAAGGTGTGCTGTGTTTTCATCAGTCTCAGAGCTCTGGGGTTTCTGCATGTGTGCCCAGCTATTTGGTGACAGTTTTATGAGCCTTAAGAAAATACAACAGATACTTTGCATGAGTGAGGCACACATGCAACACCGAATGAGAATGCACATGAAGCTTCAGTTACATCCAGAGTGATCCAGGAATATGGATGTATTCCCTAGATGCTACACCTAGAGAGGGACACATCTGTGCCATAAATGGCAGCAAGCCTCAGGGCAAATGCAGAGCCAGCAGCCTAGTGCCTTGTGTGCACTGCTGAGGGCACCAGCTGCCTCCACATCCTCTGCCTGCCCAAAACAGCTCTTCTCTCCCAGGGTCTTTGGTTCTGGGCACCTGCACAAGGCAAGGGTTGTGTGGCTGCACGGAGAGCAGAGCTCTGGTACCTGTGGAGCACGTGTCCATAGAAGGCAGGCTGGGAGCAAACTACCACACAGCCAGGTGGGAACAGGGGAACACAACCTGCCAAGGCACCACACTGAGAAGCCACTTGGCAGCATAAATGCATCCCATTTTCAAGCATTATGTAAAATCTGCCACAAAGCCAGTGTCACACTTCATCAAACACTTTTTTGTTTGAAGCTCGCAAGTTAGAAAATTTTGTAAATTCATGTACAAGGCAAGAATAGATACTACAAGGGATTACTTTAGAGATTTTGGAGCTGTTTAATTCTACACTCTCTGAGGAAAAAGATTCTTTCCCTTGCTGGAAATATCAGAATACCATTTTCTGTAAGCAAAGTTGCCCGGAGCAACAACACAAACTCTTGGAGAGCCTGGTCTAAAAGGACCTCAGCACCATCATGCAGGGTCAGACACACCCCATGCACCCTTTTTCAGAACAGCACCAAATTTTGGGGAAAAGTGGCCAGTCTTGAAAACATGCACAATATGCTCCAACTGGAAGAAGCTGTGAAAGTTCACTTATAGCCTGGGCACTTTTTCAGTGCCTATGTGGAAGGTGGATTTTGGAAACTGAAGTCCTCTCTATGGTTACTGCCTACTTGGAAGTATGGCAACAAGTTTTCTTGAAATTTGGCAGTCGCTACCAAATGAAAAGCACTGACTGCTCTACAGACAGCCCTGGCTTCCCTCTAAAGCAGGCTCCCATCAAGACCCTTTTTCCTGGGAAAACCTACTCCTCATCTGAGATACAAGCAATGCAGACTACACATGATTCCATGCAATGGGGACAGGGAAAGCAAAACGAAATCCTCTGAGATTCTGTCCTTTGTCCCACAGAGGATTGCTCTCTTTAGGAGCCAGTGATGAGGAGGACAACAAAGGCTGCTCAGAGATGGGAAAGGGAGAGATGGAAGAATCAGTTCTCACTGAACTGCTGAGAGGCAGTCCAGTACTTGGTTCCAGAAATAAAGTAATTATTTATACTTATTAAAGTAATTATTACTACCCCCTATTGTAAGGCACCCATTTAAACCACAAGCAGTCTACAGGAGCACCAGCAGGAAAGGATCAAGCTCAAAGATGAAATGGCATGTCAGGACCTATTTTATTTTCTCATGGGTTTCAGTTTCCTTTGTTTGTATTTAAATAAAGGCTACATTTCTGCCAGGTTGAACACATTATTTCACACATTATTGCAGCATTCAAAGCACAATGCATCACCTAAGAGATGTAATTTACCACCACCCCCCCATCACCCCATTTTCCCATGTTTGTTTCAATCACTATCCCATCAGAAGTTTGGTTCTCTTACCTTTATTACTTCTGGGGCCTGCTGAATTGAAGCTGGAACAGAGTCTCTGGAGGCAGCCCCAACATGGTTTCTTTGCCCTGCAAGGAGGGACTGTGAAGGAGTTGCTAAAGTTTCCTGGAGAATTTGCATCACTTCCCTCTCCTTGGACAAACTTCCCTTGCCTGTCTGGAATTCCACCAGCTCCTGGGCAAAGTCCTCAATGCTTCCCAGGATACGCAGTAAAAGGGCTTTGTCATCCTCTTCCATTTTATGACTGTTGGTTTCCATGATTTTCGACAAAGAAGAAGGGGGATCAGCAGGTTTACTTTTGGGTTCAAGAGCCAGAGGTAGAGCCTGCCTACCCTGCCTGCCAGACACCTGCAGCGAGGCGGGTTCACCCTCTTTCCGGGAGGGTTCCCTAAGAGCACTCTCCATTTTCTGTGAGAAGCTCTCCAAATCCAGCAGCAGTTTGTCTATCTCCTCCTTGTCCACCCTACTGCATGTCTGGGCTCCCTTGGGGCCAGCAGCTTGGGCACCACGCAACACAGGATCCGACACTGGTTTTAAAGGAGCTGTTTTCTCGGGAGCATCTCCCGCCCTGGCTCGCTCTGCTTTAGCATCAGCAGGAAGGTCTGAACCAGCAGCTCGCTGGTAGCTGTGCTCCAGGCTCTGCCAGCCCCCCTTCTGCTCTGCCTTCATCCCTGTCCCTGCTGTTCTGTCCCCATCAGACTCCTCCTCGATGTACAGCGCCTCAGTGGCAGACGTGCAGTCGCAAGGGCTCAGGGCTGGTGACTGAGGTAGAGCATCTTTCACAGCTCTGCTCTCTGGAGGGACACCGGGCAGGGAGTTGGAGGTGAAGCTCACAGTACCTGTTTGGATGGACTGAGAGGTGCTTGTCACTTCACCCTGACCTGGCAGAATGAGAGGAACTGCACTAGAAGATGGCAGCTGAATGATATCTTCATACCTGGGTGGCTGCTCATCACCAAATACCAGGGGAATGGAAGTCTGCTGCAAGCCATGGAAACAGTTCACCAGCTCTGCCCAGTCATTTGCTTCCCTCTGCCCCGCTGACTTCAGCTCAAAGGGCAGCTTTTTCAGGTAGGAAGAAAATCTTGTCATCAGATTCATGTATATCATCTCTGAATTAGCCAGAGGATCACTGCTGTTCCCTCCACCAACGCCATCTGCAGACTTCTTCTTGATGCAGTGTTTGATTATGTCCGTGCACTTTTTCAGATCCTCTGAGCACTTAAGCAAGATGTCCAGGCACACCTTAATATCCCCCCCAGAAGAACCATCTAGCTTGTGTTTTTCTAAAATCTGGGTAATGAAGTTTTCTTCAGGGAAGGAATGAGGGGAGAAGGGAACCACAGGACTCATGGTGACTTCTGAAGCATCATTGCTTTCCTGCCATTTCTCCACAGGTGAAGGACTCTGCAAAAAGCCACATGGAGGGCAGTTCTCATCATTGTTGAAGTGCCCATAAATCAGGTCAAAATCAAAGGATCGTCTGCTGAAAGATTCCGACCGAACTTTCCTTCCCTTTCTGTAGGCCACATGACTGGAAGAGTTTTTGAGCTTTTCAAAGGAGAATTCCTTTATTTTACCACTGGCAAGGTTTATTGCCTCACCAGTAATGTCTTTTAAACTGCTGGAGGTTTGCACTGAAGAGCCCTTCTTGATTCTTGGATTATTTGGGAGGATTTGGTGATAGTCCTCATTTCCAGCCAAGGCAAGACCATTTTCAGGAACAGGAATTTTATGGTCCAGGCTGGCATTTTGGACACTGAGCTCTGCACAGACGCTGTGGTGGGCAACTATGCAGGTGAGTCCCTGTTTGAGCAGCTGGCAGGAGCCTGTGCAATAGTGCACGGTGTGCTGGGAGTGCTGCTCTATCACCACGCTGCTGTAGCAGTTCACTGAAGTCACCATCAGCCTGTAGGTCGCTGCCATAGCACAGACCACGCTGGGAAGTGAGGCTGCAAAACTCACCATGAACTTCGCAGAGAAAAGCTCACTTTTCACAGCCACACCAGACTGGATGAAAACATTCAAATGTCAATTGGAAACATCCAAACTGAGTGAGGAGCTACTGCCTTAGAAAGCCCTGGAGAAGTCTGGAGTGGTTTCAGCACTACTGTTACAACAACTAATGCAACTTGCATATGGTATAACTTAAGGCACCTTGATGCTTGTATTCCATGCAGAAAGCCTTGCTCAGCAGAGGTGCAGCAGGAGCTGCTCCATTTCCAATGGTCCAGGTAGCTCCTCCAGCAGGGGCCATAAAATCCAGTCAGTTCTTAGGCAGAAGTCACAGGTCAACAATTTCTGTTGGGCCCCTTTTCTCTCTTTTTGGGTGAGTCAGTAAAAGGTAGATAATCCAGCAGCATGTACGGACAAAAAATCCACAGTGCTTGGGAGATTCCTCTCTCACATTGGTGACACTTGTCCCTGCAAGAGAAATAAATTGACAGTCATTATGATTGCCATGTATTATGGAGCCTTGTCTAGCACTGAACATCTGGCACCAGAGAGAACAACCAGCACACAGGCCTGCACAGAACAGAGTAGGCTGATATTCTTCTTTCACTCAGATCTACCATATAAGAACAGTGCTGAGGAGCTGGCCTATATTTATACACAGGCTGTGTGCTGCCATTTTAACAGCTCTATTTTAGCCACTCATTAAGTTTTTTTTCAGACTTGTTTTTTTTTTTCTCCCCAGACTGAACAAAACATTACCTTTAATTCTAACAGAGCAAAACATTTTGATCCTATTGTGAATTTCTGTCTCTCATTTTCCAAGGCTCTAAAGATAAGGCAAAGGACAGTAGAGAAAAGCACTTTCAGGATTTCCAAGTTCTCTGGATTATAAAAAGCTGCAAAAAGCCTGCAGCAAAGTAGCTGAATGCCTCTAAGAATGCACGGTCTTTAGTAAAGGCCACATTGGTTTCCATTAGCCTTTCACCAAGGTCTCTGGGACTATACCAATATATTTTAAGGAGGAGTAACTGTTTCTCTTACAACCCATAAATAGCAGCATATTTAATACAGTAAGTTCACTGCTGTACACACTGAGGATAGTAACATTTGTATAAAGTTTAAGCCTATGAAAACTAGGTATTGAGTGTTTTACACTCAGCACTGTCATTTCCAGCTGCATTTCCTATCATCATGGTCAGAACTGCACCAGAAAAAACCCCAAAGCTGTTTTACTTTGTTATGAAAGAAAAGGAAATCTCAGATTTAAGGGTCTTGAATTTTTGACATAGCCTCATCTTCCTTTAATAGAAGAACAATCAAATGAAAACACCCCAGTGAAATTCTGAGCACCTTCTATTCCTGTACAAACAAATCTCTTTAATAAAATATTGTTATATCACACAGTTAATCACCCCACAGCACGGGTTTATTTTGGTTTCTTCAAAGGTAAATATCCAGCACAGTGAAAGGCCAGGCCTGCACCTGATGAAAACACTGCCCTCCACACAGTTCCATCCCACCAACTTAGCTCAAAGCCTGGACAAACACAGCACACGAGAGGCAAGTGCCCTAAGAGTTTGGTGCTGTTGTAAGTATCGACTAGGAAGAGCACAAGTCTAAACGTTCACATTTTACATATTTTAAAGCCTTAATTTAAAACTGAGAAGCACTGATTCAAGAGTGTTCAATGGAATTTGTGATGTGCCATGTCTGCTCATTGCAGTAATGAGGAGTGGCACAGGTAAAGAACCCTTCCCACTTTGTTCTTTGGATTTTATACAAATTGAAACGATTGCATTCAAGATGAGGAGCTAACTGCCATGCTGGGCTCTGTAACAGGCTGCCACCTGCCCATCCCAGCTGTGGGCCAAGCAGCTCTTCAGCTCCTCCTGCCCTGGCCTGCTCCCCTCCACACCCACTGGCACTGCCCCAAAGCCCCTCCGGCGCAGGAGGGCCCTCCCGAGGGATGAGTAGAGGTATGAGGTGTGCCCCTTCCCGAGGGAGCAGCAGTGCTACCAACTGTGCCCCTTCCCCAGGGATGAGCAGTGGTACAAGGTGTGCCCCTCGCCCAGGGACAAGCACAGGTGCCAGGTGTGCCCCAGCTGCTGCAGTGAGTCAAGGTGCCAGTGGAGAAAGGGCATGCACAGAAGCCTTTTCACACCCCAACGTGCTCACACCATCACTCACAACCCAAGGAACACACTCCACACCCTCCAGTCACTCCTCTCAGGCTTCACTGTCACGTGTACTAAACCCTCTGCTGAATCAGAGCCACAGTTTAAAAAATGCTGTTGGCTCCCCAGTGCCTTCATGGGCTCTGTCAGGAAACTCATGCTAGGCCTCTAAAAGTCCACTGATCCACAGACTCCCTTCAACACAGCAGGGTAAGAGGTCTGCTGCTTTTCCTTTTCTGAGCCTCCATCAATTCCAAACAAGCCTTCTAGCATTTCCTGAAATGACTGCTATATAATATTTAGAGAGAGGTCTTCAGGACAGCACATTTGATGAAGAATTAATATTGCTTCTCAAAAAGCACAGGACTTCCTGAGGGCTCCTTCCTCCCTCTGTGTCATACACAGCAAGGAGAGACTGGTCTTCCTTTTATCAGCAAAGAACAGTTTGGGTTTATACCTAATTTGGGTGATAATTACACCTTGATTAAGTTATTTTTAATTAGAGTAATAATGTATTACTCACTGCCTCCTTCTTCTCTGTCACTCCAAGGGTAATTTCCTCCCTCCACATCACTGTCTAAGCCAGTTCTTCTAATTCTTTAAGCCATCTTCAAACAAGGAAGTTTTTGCATCTGTAAGCTTATTCCACAAATCCTTCAAGGAAAAGGTCTCCTACATTCCCAGCCTGCATGGATTCTTTTTTTTTTAGTTCAACTTTGTATTGCCAGCTATGCCCAATAACAATTTTAGGTGTGTATGCAATGATTGCTGCACTCTCTAATCCCTTTCCAGTTTGCCTGTATTCCTCTGGTACTATCACAAACCAACACAATACAAACACAAACTTGCCAAGGCCAACACAGGATTGCTGCCTCCTGCCTCTGCTGTCAGCACCTTTTACTGCTGCATTACAGGAGGAAGTAATCAAACAATCAATACAAAACCCCAATAGCCTCTTTTCTACCACACTAACGAATGTCTTCTCAGTAATTATTTACTAATTGCTTTATTATCACTGTCTGCAGAAACATGCTCAGGTTATTCAAGGGCTGGAGCAGCACAAATCCTTATAGATGCAGAGTAGAAATTTCTCTCCTTTCCCACTGCCTTGCCCAAAGTAGGACATGCTCAGCTTGCAGCTTTATTTGAGTGCAATCCATTGAACATGATCCAGCACGCAAACTTAGTCAGGACAAAGCCTAAGAGAGGAGTATTCCTGTTTTCAGATTTGGGAATGCTGCCTCAAGCCGAGCTTCAGTTGTGACTCTTGGTGGGTGACTAAAACCTACTATGTATGAGTAGAATGAAAAGACCAAATTCATCAAGAAACTTTCCTACTTGGCTCTTTCCAGGCTGCCATTTCATTCCAGTTTGACTCTAGAGCAGCCCCCAGTTCAGAAACACTGCAAAAAGATTCTGTAATTAGGACTGCTGTCATGAAACCATCCCAGCCCTGGGGATATAGAACTGGCTATACACAACACAACACAAACTGTGAATGAATAGTGCTTCTTGTGTGACTGCAGAATAATGCTTTATGTCTGTCCTATCTCTGAAAGATGACATGAATTACTTTCCAAAGGAAAAAATTATTGCAGATACTAATTATATAAAAGGTTATTCTATAAGACACACAAGAAATCCTATTCATACAAAGATTATGCAGAAGTTAAATAATTGAACAATGACAGTCTGTTCTGATTGGGACTGTCAGCCAACACTTGCAAACTGAAGTCTAGAAAGCTACAGGACAGTCTGAAAGTCTCTAACTCACCAAAAGTCTTCTTGAACCCTCATCTGCAGCACTAGCAACAGGAGCTAGAAACCACCACAACGCAATATGGAGTAAGCCAACCTTCCTACACCAGGACTTGGCCTGAGCATCACTGCTCAGGAATTGCCTGTTTCTAGTGGTAGGACCAACACTCCAGTCTGGTCCTCTTGCAAAAGAAAACAAAGAACAACAGGTTTGCCATTTGGACAGTCACCAGCATGGCTTCAAGTGTATCACCATGCCCGTGTAATCAGGCATCAGGTCTTATCCCCTTAGACGGGGCTTGTGGTCCAAAAAGCAGCATTTAACTGTATCTTCTTATTTAGAAATTATTGGGTTTTGTTTAAAATTTACTGAGCAAAGCAGATTTGGGAGCAAGCTATATGGATTATAGAAGATAAAAGCAGGCAAACAACAAAGCAATGTTTTCTTACAAAGAAATTTTTGTAACAAATCCAGTTCTGCTGAATTGAGTGGAAATTTTACAACCAGACATTTAATAAATTATTTTGGACTCCCTCACAAAGGGACTGATTAACAATTTGCCATCACTTGCACAATTTATTACTGTTCAAAAAGGATCAGGAGCCTAAAAAGAGTAACTTTTCTTCCTATACTGAAGTTCAGAAGGAAAAAATCTGAATTGTTCCTTTGTCCTGTATTTCTTATATATTTACAGCTTGTAATACTTTGATATGATTAATGGCAACAGAACTATTTTGTATGTAGGACTTAGGTGGGAAGTGCAGTTTATCAGTCCTCGGGACCATCAGAAATTTGATGCACATGCACACATTTCAGGGACAGTAGAAGAAATCACTCACAATTGCACACGTACAGTTTGGGAATCAGAGGGGCTTAGATCACTGACAATGGCACAGCAACCAGAACCTTTAGAAACTTTATTTCTAAGAGGTTTTAGCTCCAAGCTATTTCATGTTTTAGAAACCGCAACAAACTGTGATATTGGGCTACAAATCCCAACTTGCCTCATAACCCCGGCTAGAGGATCTGACCTACTCAAACTGAGCACTTCTAGTTGAACCAGAGGACACTTCCTCATGTCCTCAAGTGCTTCACTATTTAATTACATTCTATGAAAAGGGTCATCATTCCCCATTTAAGTATGTTCAACTTCAGGTTCCACAAAAAGCTATCCCACTTTCTAATGCTAAATTTAAAAAGTTTTCAGGAAGACAAATTTCCTCACCAACAAGTACTAACACAATATAATCAAATCACCTCTTAGCCTTTTCCAGAAGTGCCAGAGAGAGTCTGAGGGATGTCTTCAGAGTCATTGCTATAAATTGTTGTCTGAGTTCTGTTTGTAACTTGCTATTGTTCTTACAAAAACATGGCAAAGGTGGGATTCATCTCACCCACACAGCCATGAAGTGTTAGGTACTGTCTGTAGGCAATGCAGATAGGGAGGCACCCCAAAAAGAAAGATCACCCCACTGAGGTTAACAATCTAATTTTGAGATGACAAGTTACATTAGGTGTTTACACATGAAAAAACATTTGTCTCCAACAGTGGTTAAATGCCAATGCTCAAAGAGTAGTATTAGAAAGACATAGGATATTTCCTAGGAGTACTCTCCTGGCCTCCAGCTGTTCCCAGTTCATGAGTCTGTGTGTACTTACTAACCTTTGGAGGATTTTGTCTCCCATGTCCTTGAGTACCCCTGGATTCAACTGAAGTTTTTTGCAGCCTGAGCATCTTTTGATGAGACATCCTACCACCCACCCTCCCTTTCAATCCTGTCACTCACCAGCTTCAGTATGTCAAGATCTTTTACTGAGACACTGCACAAACACTACACCTCCACACCTACACTGTCCACAACATTCCCGAATTTACGAACTCCATGTCATCCCTCTGCCTTCTCTTTTCCTTCTCTTAGCTTACTCAGCACTCCTAGTGCCACTTTGCATCTCTGATCATTCCCACTGCCCCTCTCATAAGCTTTTCTGGTTCAATTACACACTTCAAGACACAGGAACCCAAAGTGGGGACAATATTCAGGAAAGATGAGAACCAAGGGCAGAAATTAATTTTTGAGGTGCCTTTGAAAAATCAGTATTACCCCTGTATAGTGTTTGCCCCTTCCCAGCCTCACTGCTTTCAGGTAATGCATTCTCAAATGTCTGCCCTCATAACCACCTGGGTTAACTCACTCTGTCCTTCTTCCTGCTTGTCTTCCCAGAGGACATAAAGATACTACTGGGCTTTGTAAAATGCTCAGAGATCTACTGAGAGAATACCCTATTCAAGAGGAAGGTGTTCGCTTTTAGAGACCAGTACGTTCATGCAGCCTCAGAAAAAAGGTTCAGAGATGGGCAGCAATAAAGATCCAGAGGTCTTGAACAGCTGTCTGTGAGGAATGATGGAGCAGGACCAGGCACTTCAGGTTGGAAGAGAGGTGACTTCAGAGAAATACAACAATCTACAAAGTCATGAATGGCATGAAAAGGGCAGATAGGGTCTGTCTGCTCACCTACTCCTCAGCACAAGAGCTAGGTGGTCAGTGCCACTAGAAGCAGGTTAAAACAAGCACACACGTGCAGCAAACCTGGGAAATGTCTTATCAAAGGATGCCATAGACCCCAAAATGTTCTAGGGAGTCAAGGGGCCATGTTTTTATACCTCCTCTTTCAAAAGTCACCAACTTTTACATGGGTACCACTTGATATCCTTCAATTCTTGCTATGCTGGGGTGGCAAAATAAACAGGGATATTCCAGTGGCTGCAGATTTCTATCATAATCCTTCCTCTTATCCTTCCTACTTTGAAACATGTATTTTCCAGGCTAAGTCCAGTCTATTCGGTTATTCTTTTTACAAAAGTTCTTCAGTCATGTGCTTTTCCCTAATATTTACTACAGCTCTTTGGAGAGGGGAGAATGTCTGCCCCTAACTTTGGGAGGGTATGTTATTCATTAGACAAAAACACCATGGATTTACACCATGGCATTCTCATGGTTTGCTCCCTCTTCTTTTCCAAGAGATGTCATTTCTATTTGCTTCTTTTTGTTGTTTCTGACTGCTGCTGAGTGAGTTTCACAGAGCCTTATCTGCATTACTTAAAAGATCTCTTTCCTGAATGGCACGGATTCTCATGAGCTCATCACTGCACAGGCACAGGGAATTGTTTATCCCTTGTGCACATTAGTTTACATCTGCTGGTATCAAGTACCTACAACCAAGTACTGTGAGAACCTTTTGCAACCGCAGCCAGCTTTTGTTTCTGCTACCCTAATTCTGTGATTTTCAGCATATACTGTCACTTCATTACTCAGCCTCTCTTCCAGGCCATTTATAACTGTGTTCAACAACATAAGCCTTAACACGGATCCCCCCGGGAGTGAAGAGTGATCACTCTTCCCTAGAAAAGCTGACAGTCCTTACTACACTTTAACCAAGTATTAATTACTGAGAAAGCTACGCTCCTGCTCCACAGCAGTTCATTTCCTTTAAGGAGCATTAACAAAGTCCTTTGTTAATCTCTCTTCTGAAAATTCAGACACAGCAGAATATTTGCTTGTTTGTCTCTTGTGCCTTCTTGTCCAAGAGCTCCAGACCATGGGACTTCACCAGCTGTAGCTGGACTTCAGCATTCCTGCAGTGACCCACGGAGGTCACTGCAATGGGAACACTTATGGAGGCAGGCTTCCAAGACGTGACCTTGAGCCTCACCGTCCGTGGCAGGACCATTAACACTGCTCTGAAGTCACTGTGCATTTGGAGAAGTCAGTTTTTACACTGGGAAATCTGCTTTGGTAGATTTACCCTAAAGAAAAATAATCCCCCAAACCTAACTTAAATACAACTTCTCCACATTTACAGCAGGAACGTAAGGCAAGCCCACCACTCAAAAAGATCTGAGCTAGTATCAATAATAATAGGCTGCACTAATTTTTAAAAATAAACCTGGCAGCAGACCAGTTGTTTTAAAATACTGACTTGCAGTTAGTGAATATAGTATTATTCAGTGTAACTCCTTTGGGTTAAATGAGAGGGTTATCAAATACTCCAGTGTCTCTATCTCCCTCACAAACACCAGCACACAGAGTCCCTGAACACAAGCACAGCAGAAACTCCTGGGGAGCACCAGTGCACAGGCCATGCAAAGCTTGTCTCTGGGGTGTCAGCTGGGAAGAAGCAGAGTTAACAGCACCAGGAAAGATGTCACCTTTTTCAGCTTTTCTGAAATACCTTTCTTCAACTTTCCATTTGCACAGTCTTGGAACTAAAACTGACCAGACAGGAATTTGTGCCCCATGAGACCGGTTTCCAGTTAGATGAGACAGAAGAGAGTAAAAGCTCACACGATTTTTCCATGTAACGCCAACCTGCTACATATAAATACTTTGCCAACTAATTATTGTTCCAGCCCCATGTCTGTGTGGAACCACCAATCTTGCTCACTTAGCAGGACCCAAATACATTCACAAACATGCTGAAGTTTAGCAAGGCACAAGAAAAAAGAAATTAATGGCTGAGCTTTGACACACTGATAGAAAATAAGGTGACCAAGCAGTAAAACACTTGAGGTGAACAAGCTTCAAAAGCATAATTAGCAAGGCTCAGGGCAGAGGTCAGAAAGCCTGCTCGATTAAGTAATGTGTCTCTGGCTGTTTATAACCGTATATGGAAAGAGATAATTTCACATTAGCAAGATAAATTTATTGTCCCAGGAATGTTAATTCAGTATTAACAGTATCCATTCACTTTACACGAATTAAAGTGATTTTATTTAAGTGTTAAAATAACAAAGGAAGATTTGTGTCCAAGACAGCATTCCCGCAGTCATTAACTTTTGCTGACACTGAGGTTACAATTCACAGATTCCCTGAAACCATTTTCGGAAACTTGCTTGGAAGTTAAATTTCTCCTGTAGCAGAGCAGCCATCTGCTACAGAGTAAATACACTTTTATTTTAATAACAATTAAAACAAAAAAATGGTTTTCCTTCATTGCCTGTCTATTCAGAGCTCATACATTTCTCATTGCTGTCATATCTAACTTCTTCAGGTCTTACATGTATCACACTGGAGTCACTTAAATCCACAGGCACTCAAAATTTTGGGTGAAACTGTCTAAGGTGACAGCCCATTTCTCTGGGGTAGCCTCAGGTCACAGCCCATATCTGGCCCCAGCTGGAGTACTGCAGCTATTCCGTGGGTCAGCAGCAAGCACAGTGACACAGAAAAGCTCTGACTCTGTGCTGCATTCCCACCCTCTCCTCCGAGGCACAGTCCCAGGAGCCAAGAGCTGTCATTCCCACCAGCCATACCTTCCACAAGCCCATTCCTGCCAGCCTCCATCTCGCACCAGGAACAGCAGCAGCTGTCGAAATTCAACAAATTACACCAAAAGGTGCAGCATGTCTTGGCATCCAACACGTCTGGCACTGCTACAGATTTCTGTGCCTGTGCCTTCGATAAGGCACCCCAGAGGCACAGAGCAGTGTGCTCAAAGCAACGCACAATTTAAGGGAGAATAGCTTTTCTGTCCCATCCTCTACCAAGGAAAACTAAAGGTGTTTTAGCCTGATGTCCTGGTATGGCTGAGAAAGTCATTTCTCCCGTGTCTTTATCAACCCAGGGAGATTTACAAAACAACAACAAAGTGAAGAGAACTTCCACTAATTTCTCTCTTTTCCCTGTGTATTTAACCAGAAGCAGATTAAAAAGAAAAGCAATACACACAGGAAAAAAAAAACCAAACAGAAAACCAGACAAATGCAAAGATTCCTTCACTTTAAGTGGACAGCTGTGTTCACATTCATGAAGCTGCATGTTCATTAAAATGAAGTCATTTTTAACTAGCTCGTGTTTTACATGTACGACCTCAGGTATTGCCTCCTGCATCCTACCCATACACTATTCTGCAGTCAGAATTATTCATTTCTCCATCAGCAGAGTATTTGCATGCTAATCAAACACTGATTAATTGTTAACATTGGTAATTAGCAACATTGATAATATTTTCCAGTATTATCCTCATTTTACCCAGCAAAGAGAATACATCAGTTTCTGGTGCTCAAGCCCTGATTTTCCAAAGTATGTGACATTAGGGAGAGTTTTGTATGGTCAAAGCAAAGCACCTGCTTAGTCATAACTGCCCTGGCAGTCCTAGCTCAGAAATTCCACAAACCAGACCCAGGGACATAAAGCAGCAGAGGAAATACAACAGTGAAGTCTGCTGGAAGAATCCTATCCTGTAACACACATGAAAACAGTTCTTTATGACAGCACTCAACTACGTTAATTATGGATGAGAAAATTCCCCTCCTCCCACAGTTCTACTTTGCTGTCCCATTTCTGACAGAATTGGAGCACAGGATTTAAGCTCTAATTGATCCTTAAGGAAAGTTTAGTGTAACAGGAGAAAGCCTGGTCTTACAGGGAAGAAGAACATGCAGTCATTCAAGTCAAATCAGCATTGGAAAACATTTACACAACGAAGGCAAAGCAACCTCTGTCCTGCACCAGGACACGCCAAGTTGAGAGTTACTTCAAGTCAGGTTTTCTATGTAAATCAAGGGCGGAGAACTTCTCTATGGAGAACTGTCCTTACTAAAAACAAAAAACCACCAACCAACACTCACCCCACCCATCAAAAAAAGGGAAAACAAATTCTACCATGCAGCATCATATTTATATCTCCAGGGCTACCAGCAATGAGTGTCAGACCACAGGGCTCCACCACAGAGCTTTCTGAACTGCCTGAGCCACATTATTCATCACCTGCTCCACAGGTTGCAGCTGAAGGAAATGAAATAGATGCTTTACCAGTGAATCTCCGCAGTGTTTGGCAGTCACACATCAGTCAGCTGTAATTTGAGGAGCTTTGCCCACAGCTACCTTTAACATTGCACCTCTGTGCAAATTACGAGTATAAAATAATATGACACATGACAGTGGTTGCAAAGGTCTAGGTAATGGAAACTGGCCATGTGCCACCAGGGAAATTTGACTTTTCTCTTTCATTTTCAGGTAAATATAAATCAGTTGCAACTGATACACAGTGTTACCCCTTCCAGCTATATAAATACTGGGAAAAAACCCAAACAACCCACCACTGTCTCATGCCTCAGTTTCTCAGAATCCAGCAGACATTAAACATGTAATTTTACAAAACTAAGTGTAACAGTACTGACAATCTCCTCAAAGTTCTCACTATAATAACCTCCCCCTACACAACCTGAGAGAACAGACCTGCCAAGCTTGAGAGATTGACAAGAAATAATCAAGAGAGAAGGTGGCTTAAAGAAATGGTTAAGTAAATTCTTGGAAGAGTTATTTCCTGAAGCAGGCATCACATCATGTGAGATAAAACCATGAGACCACCACCAAGAAAAACGTGCCCTGCCTTGCAGGCAGCACTTCAACAGCAAACAGCTTGGGGGACTACCTGCCTCTGGAATCCTTCCCTAGCCTGCGTTTCTGAAAAGATGGGAGCACGGAGCAGCACACCTCCCAGGGTTTCCTTCTTCAGCAGGAAAAACAGAGGTAATATAATTAGTCCCAGGCTTTAAAATATTTACATTACTTGAGACCAGTGCATTCTCTCTGATGACCTGCAGAGAGAATTACTCCGGCAGGAACACCTCCTTCATAAATCATTCCACTCGTTATTCAATCTCAGTTTTACAAGTTTATGCTCAACTTAATCTCGAATTCATCTGCCCGTGAACCAAGGAGTCTGGTAGCCAAAGTTGTTCCCCGTCTTGCTCATGAGGAAATACGTCGGGGAAAAAAATGAAATCCTGCTCTGACGACCACGTATTCATTCACAGCTGCAGCGAAGACAGTGGAAGGTCCAGCTACCCAAGGGGGCAAGTGGTCACTGAAAAAGAACAGTCTGAGGACCCCTCACCGGAGTTAACCTCCAGCTCTCAAGAGCCAACACCTCCGGGCCAGCCCGGGCTGGGAACACGCTGTGCTCAGAACCTGCTTAAGCCCCTGGGGACAACTCTCCGGGGACAGCTCACAGCCCCGGCCCGGGACACCACGGAGCGCCGGTGCTCCCAACTAGTGGGGGGCGAGCATCGCCTCCTGCGTGTGCCCGGCCCCACCGCCCTCAGCACACCCCGCCAGACCCTCCAGAACCGCGCCAGCACCCGCACCGGGAGCCCCGCGCTGCCTCCTCATCCACAGACACCGCCCCGGGCCCCCGCCGCC